>BMAU01017316.1:770000-1335000 GCA_019973935.1 Trichonephila clavipes | reverse complement strand
GGCGAGTTAGTTATTGATAGTGGTCCGATTTACGTTATTTCGGTATTATATATTGTGTGTTTAGCCACTGTAGATTCTCTCACATGTCATATTATTATCTAATCTGTTAAAGGTGTAAGTTAATATCTTAATAAAGTCATATTAAGTTCATGGTATCTTCTGGTTCTTGTTTTATTCCTACACATCTAGCCCTTGCGGATAATCTAGGAATGCACGCGAGGTGGTGCCTTATATCTATATCTATATCTATCTATCTATATATATATAAATGGCATGTTTTGATGCACGAATCAGACTTAATTTTATAAAAGATCTTTATTTGATGAAATCTATACAAGCTCTGACGCTGAGAGGAGAGAAAAAAACGCCACCTTGAAAACTAAGTTGGTTACCACATAAACACAGATGATCTAAGTATCGTGGATTTTATTATTGTACTTGAAAGTTAATCATGACATATATGGCTATTAAATATAATGATCCGGATTTAGACATGTTTAATGGTTAGGCAATATGATCGGTAGAAATAAATCAGTGATTAGTTTAATACTTGAAGATGAAATGAAAAATATGAGTTAAGTGCTAGAAAAGGAATTTAATAATTAATCTAATTTAATTATCTTTACATTTGTCCGCCAATTTTGACAGGGAATCATGGCGTGGTTTTTCTCTCTTTACAAACTTAATGAATTTTCCTTAGAAACAAAACAATACAAAACATGATTTGGAAACGCATATTAGACATAGTAGAAATATTTAAGTAATAGGAATATAAAAATCAAAATGCTCTAAAATAAACGCACCTATAACAAAAAATAGAGTAATGACACATCCAAAACATTAATGGATAAAAAGTCATTTTTGTACATATAAATGAAGATTAGCTTGTTCAAATCTCTTCGACATCCAGAATAAGAGTTCGTGTTTCGTCCTATTCCTTCATAATAATAGATGCGTATTATAGCTAGCAGATAATGTTTTTAAAAAATTATATTGGAATATAATATCCTTTTAAACAATAAGATAGAAAATATAAAAATACATGATATCATACAAATGTTCAAATAATAATTTTGTATAAAAATCTACCCTGGTGCTATTGTAGTAAGCTCTCTGTGTTACACAAAATTTTGCATATATGAAATAATTTTTTTAAAAAGATAACAAAAAATATAGACACTAATAAAAAATGAAATTATTAATATGAAAACGTTGTACAACACACACACAACTTATATGCACTATTCAACACAGTAAACAATATTTTATTTAAAATGCGTTATAAAATATAAGAATATAAAATATAAAAATTATAAGAATATAGGAATAAAAGAATATAAGATTTATAAGAATAAAAGAGATCTGTAAATAATTGTGAGTCGGAAATGTGGACTTTCTTCTATCATCACCTTTAGTATTTATGTAAAATTTTCACAATATTCCCTGTAACTTAACAATATCGCATACAATATTGTGAATTTCTCCGTAACTTTCTAAGTATTCGTTTCCTAGACAAAATTCATGAGTTTCTCTTACATCACACATTCACTAATTGTATGATACTACTTAAATTTGAACACTTCTCTCTGAGAAATCTGTGTGATAAAATAACAGATGTTCAACGAAGCTAATAAGAAAACAATAAGAGCTGTACATACCAAACTAAACACATTTGTCCTCTTAATGTTTTAAGACATATACAAAATTATAATGATTTCATTATTCCTTATCTACTTTATACTATCCAAAAATAAGCTTTAAGTTAATAAATTAATTTTAAATTTAGATAAGTAAAATTTTGAGAAATAGTGAATCTTGATATATGTGGCCGGTATATCAAAACACACAGTTTCAAAATAAAAAAAAAATAAATGGCATGCAATAAGATTACTGCTGAATAAAATAATAAACAAAACAATTAAATTCAGTGGAGAAAATAGAATGCAACGTGACTTTACTTGTGCTTCTTATCAAAATATCACTAGTATTAGTACATTAGTCATTTTTCTAAAAACTTAACTTATATCTTTCAACTTTAAAACACCAATTTATATCATAACTGTTAACTCATTCGACATCTTAAGATAAAATTATGAGAAGTATATTAAAATATCTCAAAATTTAGTAAGACCAAACTAATACACTTTCTTTTTTGAATTAAAGTATAAAGAAAATATCTCATTTAACACATCTATGGTATAAAAATTAAATATCATATCATATATTATCCTTTTTCATCGAAAAGTCTTGTTAAGCAGAACTCAGTTACTTCTCTATTAAGTAAGAGGTTTCTTTTAGTTATTTTCTTATTCTCTTTATTATGGGTATTTTGTTGAATGTAATTCAACTGAAAATTTTCAGATGGATGAAAATGTCTTAAACGGACTGAATGAACCAATTCAGTGTCAGTTTTATTAAGGGCATTAGGTCTATCTATTTCAAATAATACATCAGAACATTTTCTTAAAACGGTATAAGGATCTGAATAAGGGGGACTTATTTCTTTCTAACGGGATATTGAAATTCCTCATACATTAATATGTCATCAACTATGAAATCAGCTTCCTGAAACTGTTATAATATCTAATTTTATTTATTTTATAATATTTTTCGGTTCTTTTTTTGGCTATTTTTCTTGCTTATTCTATGAGAGGATATATCTCATTATCTCTTAATGAAATTTCAAAAGGTAAATTACCATGAATTAAGTAGGTTGGAGGGGGGAAACCTGTTATTGTAAGTGGAGTTTGATAATACTGATGCGTTTCTTTTGCAGAATTTTTGTCCATGGGACTTTACTTGAATTGTTTCTAATTTCACACTTTAAGCGGGTAATGATGGTTTGATATGCACGCTCATCTTTTCCATTGGTTTGTGGTCTGTGAGAAGTATTTACCAATTGAGTGACACTGTTATGTCTTAAGAAATGCTTAAATTCTGAAGAGGTGAAAGCAGTATTTCTATCACTTAAAATGTTTTCCGGTATATGATTTTGAGAAATATGTATTAAACAATTTATCTAAGTATGTGTTGTTGCATTTATGGATGAGAAAGTCTAAATGTACCTAGTTACATGATCAATATTAATGTGTAAATTTTTTAATAGAATTGTAAGAGAGTTGTAATAATTTAAACCACCCACACAATATCTATCGACAAAAGTTCAAAAGGTTTTTCACAATGGGGAAGTGATTGCATCATTCCGTATTTTTTCAGATGTGACTTCTTATTTAATTGACAAGTTTCACATAATTTCGTATATCAGTAATAATTTCTATCTCATAACATTTTGGTGATATTAATTTTAACATGGTAGCTACACCAGGATGACCAATTGTTTCATGAGTTGTTTTCATCAACTTCACTCTTAGGGCTATGGATACAATTATTTTAGCTAAACCTTTTCTTTTTACTACAAAAGCACAATTTCTCTTAAAACATTTAGGAGCTGATATATTTTCTATATTTTGAAAATAACTTATTTCATTGACATCTAATAAAGGTTCTGGGGGTGTATTAATTATATGATAAGAAATAGGATTTCTTGTTAACATCTGAGCTTCAAAATATTATATATATATACACTGCTGGACACTTACTAAGGACGGATAACTCTATTATCCATAACAACCACAAAATGAATAGAGGAAAAATGTGGAAAATTAGAATAAGTGCGGGATATTAGTAAGAAGAAGTATGACTATGCAAATTTTTTTCCACGTCTGTTCATCACGTGATAGCGTTCATAAGAGCTTTAAAGGTTTTGACGTGTGTGGACAGTTGTTGTTTCAAGTCAAAGTTTTACAGGAAAGATTAATAGACGAACTTAAAATTTTTGGCATGTCTCCCCGACATCACATAGATGAATTTATGCGTGGCCGAATTATTGAAAAGATCGAAGAAGGGCTAAAAATAACAGATGTTACCAGGGAGTTCGACATCGCTCACAGCGTTATTTCACGGCTGTGGAAGTCATTTAAAACTACTGGAATGTGTAGTAGACGGCACGGGGGAGGTCGTGTTAGAAGTACGACGCCTGAAGAAGACAGATATATCGTCCTATCAGCAAAAAGGAACAGGCGCACCACAGCTCAGCAGGTGGCAAATCAGTTTCTTGCTGCCTCAGGAAAGCAGATCTCAGGAAAAAGTGTTGCCAGACGTTTGAGGGGAGGAGGACTATACGCACGCAGACCTGTTGTGTGTGTCCCATTGACTAGACAGCACCGTACTACCCGTTTGCAATGGTGTCGTGAGGAATCACAATCGGACTGAACATGACTGGGCATGCGTACTATTCTCAGATGAGAGTAGGTTCAGTCTGTCATCGGATTGTAGACGCCAACTGATCTGGCGCGAGAGTGGTACTGCTTATCGTCCAGAAAATATCCAGGAAAAGGACCGATATCCGACATGCAGTATCATGGTGTGGGCCGGGATCATGATCAATGGCCGCACGCGCCTACATGTGGTTGCGAATGGGACTATGACGGCCAACGATACATTGATGAAGTTCTACTTCCTCATGTTCGTCTTTTCCGTGGTGCTGTCGGTGATAAATTTGTTTTTATGGACGACAACGCAACATGTCATCGAACACTAACTGTTCAGGATTGTCTAGGCAGCGAGGGTTTTCAACGTCTCGTATGACCAGTGCGTTCTCTAGATCTAAACCCCACTGAAAATGTGTGGGATGCTTTGGAGAGGCAAGTTGCTGGTCGAAACTATCCTCCGACGAACAAGAACACCCTCATCCGTGCACTCACAGAGGCATGGGATAAATTGCCTCAACAGCTGCTGGATAATGTTGTACAAAGTATGGTACGACGTGTGGAATGTTGCATCACACTCCACGGGGGACATATCCCGTACTGTTACCTTTCTTTAAAGTGCCTTCTGACTTTTAGATGCATTGTTCCATTTCTCCGTACGCATACCAAATGAACATTTTTTTTCTTTCAGATGTTTCACAGCTTTTGTACTTTCCAGAACAATAAATATTCTTTATTCTAATGTCTGAACAGTGTGGCAACTATATTTTATCCTACTAGGCCTCATGTATCGCTTAATCTTATGCTACATAGCAATTTGTGATCCGGCCTTAGCAATTGTACAGTAGTGTTTATATATATATATATATATATATATATATATATATATATATATATATATATATATATATATACATATATATAGTGCTACCTTTCTTATATTTTATATCAAAAACATACATAGAACTTTTAAAGACCATCTAAGAAGTCTACCCTTGGGACTTTTGAAATTTTTAAGCTTAACTTATGCATTATGATCAGTAGGGACTGTGAAATGCGATCCATGAAGATAGCAATGGAATATATCTAAAATATCAATTATAGCTGAACGTTCTAATTCAATTGTTGTATAAGCAATTTAATAATTTCTCAGTCGTCTCGAATGGAATGTAATCGGATGTTGATTTCCATTGGGTTTTTGTTGTTTGAGAATACATGAGATCGCAGTTTTCGATGAATCTATATAAAGATGACAAGGATAATTTGGATTGAATATAGCTAAAATTTGCTTTGAAATTAAGCTGTCTTTGTGTTTTTGAAAAGATTGTTGACATTCGGGGGTCCAATTCCAAATTTGATTCTTTTTAAGAAGATTATTTAAGGGCATTCTTAATTTTGCATATTGAGGAAGGAATTTATAATAGACGTTAACACTCCCAAGAAATCTTTGCAAATCTCTTACATTTCTAGAGGGATAAAAGTTTTTTAATTATTTCGACATTTGTTTTATTTGGTGTGTATGATCCTTGTTCTATTTCATATCGTAAGAAATTATGTGTATCTTTACCAAATTTACACTTTGGAAATTTTAATTTAATATTTTCTATTTCACAAATTTTAAAAATTTGCTCAAAATGTTTTCCATGTTCTTCAATTGATTCCAAAAGTAATATTATATCTTCAAAGTAATTTAATGCAAATTTTATTTTGTATTTATTTAAAATCTGTCTAATAGCTCTTTGAAATATAGATGTGGAATTTTTATATCCAAAAGGTAAACCATTAAATTGAAAAAGACTGTAATTTGATGTAAATGCAAGTTTTTCAGATTCATTATCATCTAATTTAATGTACCAATAATCACTACATCGGTCGATGGTTGAGAAAACTTTTGCATGCGTTAATTTGTCTAAAACTGCATCTATTCGGGGAATTGGCTCTGCATCTAATTTTGTGATAGCATTTAGCTTTCTGTAATCGATACTTAATCGTGTACGAGCATTATCCTCTTTTTAAAAAGACAATATTATAGGGGCAGCGTAAGAACTATAAGATGGTTTAATTATTCCTGCTTTCAATAATATATCTAATTGATTTTTTTTATTTCCGTACCATCTTTAAAAGATGTCCTATATGGTCGATTTTCAATGGGTAATTCTGAGGTAAGTATTATTTTAGGAGAATTACATTTTAATTCGTCCACATCAACCTTACTTTTAGCAAAGCCATGTTTAAACTTATCAATAATCACATTAATAATACCAAAATCACTGTTAGGAATTATTTCTATATTAAACACATTATCAGTTTTTTTAGTGATAATTTTATTATTACTAAATTTAAGAGTCTCATTTTTTCTTTAACACTTTTCTTATATTCATAATTTTTTTTATTTTTTTCCTCTTTGAAAAACTTTATACTCTCTAAAATTAATATTTAATTTAAAAATACGCATAGTTTTATTATACATTACTAAACATTTCAGTTCTACATTTAATATCTTTAATAATTTCTCCTATTTTCATTTGTAAAGTAAGTCCCTCACTCGCCTTAATTTGTCCATTGATGGTGGCAATGTTTGTTTTGATATACTCCACATTGTCGTGTCCCTTAAATTGTGATATTATATTTTCTGGAATAATGTTGACACTTGATCATGTATCCAAGTGGACTTCACCTTGTTTGAAGTTGTTTCTTCCCTGTATGATCATACGTTCTCATGTTCGATGAGGTTGTAATACTGTATTATTTTCTTGGGTTCGTTTACGGGGTAGAAAGTTGGAGCATCTGGTCGCAAAACCGTTTGTCGTTACGGCAATCGTTGGTTTCTTGGATACATGGTCGGCCACTAAAGAGTAAAGGACGGGTGATGATAAGAAGGTGATGGAAGCTGATGAGAGTATACATAGTATCTTGAACCGGTTATGGTATCCGGGTGTTGAGATTGATCATTTCTCCAATTCCATCTTCCATACTGTTGCCTACGGGCAAATATATTTGTATGGTGAGGTATTCTTGTCATTGGATACTTTGGATATATAACTTCATTCCTATTTGATTTTGATTTTTTTTGAATACCTAAAAGTTTCATTTTTTCCTTCAGTTCCTCTATGTTGCTAAAGATTTGTAACTGTATTTCTATGGATCTATTTTCCTTTAATTCTTTTGTGATGTAAAATTTTTCAGTTTCTTCTTCCATGTTTATCCGGGATGCGATTTCTTTTATTCTGTAGAAGTATTCTATGTGGGTCTCTTTTGATGTTTTTTTTTCTGTTTTAGATAATTGAAGATGAATCTCCGCTGGATTGACTTCTGTTTCGAATTCACGTATTAAATTATTTTTCAGTTCGTAAACACTTTTAAGGATCGATTGTGATTTGATGTAAATATTCACAGCTCTTTCTACTAACTTGGTTATAAATAGGATTTTCTGTTTTTCTTTTATATCGAAGGAATCGCACATACTTTCAAAACTTCTAAGGAATGTTTGAATGAGCATTTCCAGGTTATATCTTTGGAAAAAAAAGTCTGTAGATCTTCAAACCAAATATCAATTTTTATATTGGTTATAGGTTGTTTTAATTTTTCTTCCTCTGCACCTGTATTCTCTTCTTGCTTAATTTTAATTTCGTTCTTTGTTTCCATTTTTGAAGCATATATATCTGAAATTTTGTCAGGAGAAAACGATTATTCTAATTATTTGGTGGTAACAGTGATGTTCTTCCGGGGATTAATAGCGTGTTTCTTCTTTTTTCTTACCATACCTCTCAATTCCAGCAACCCAATGAATTCAGCAAATATATGTATAGCGCCGTTGGAGTTCCATCAAATTCTCCAAAACATTTATTACGGCCTTTGGCGTTCGTTTTTACTTTAAAATTATTTAAAGAATATATTTAACTTTAAACTCTGATATGTTTGTTTTTGGAAAATCCTGTCGGCTTTATTTCTGACATGTTTTGAATCGAAATCAGACTTAATTTTCAAAAGGAACTTTATTAAATCTTTCTACATCTCTTCTGATGCTAAGAGTAGAGAGGGAAAAGTACGCCACGGGGTGTTGAAAGTGGGTTAACACTTAAAATACAGCTGCGGTAATTATCGTGGATTTTATGATTGTACTTGAAGGTTAATGCTGACATATAGGGCTATTACATTTAACCATCTGGAATTGGACATGTTTATTGGCTAGGTCATATGTTCGGGAGAAATAAATGGGTGATTAGTTTGATACTTTAGATGAAATGAAAAGTATGAATTAAGTGCTAGATAGGGAATTTAATTTTTAATCTAATTTAATTATCCTTACACACACACACTCACATACACAAACACACGCACACAGGTTTGATATATGCGATCTTTGCCATCGCGTATTATAAATATATTGGCTGGTGTCTCCTCGCTGCAATGTTGTATTTGGTAACGCCCGGTTGCGCGGCAAAAGGTCCGCCATGTTAGATCATATATGATGAAAGCGTAATAAAGGAATATTGTGAAGATGATGCCCTCTTTATTTTTTACCAGCAGGCCTGGGGCCTGTCATATATATATATATATATATATATATATATATATATATATATATATATATATATATATATATCAATAAATGAATTGCTTTAAAAGAATAACCCACCAAGATTGGATTATAACATAATTCACAAGAATATAAAATATATTTCTTTCAAAAAAATTGTGATTATAAAAAAAATGAGCTAAGTGTTAAAAAAAGTTTGATGATACTCCTCACTAATACACTTCTTAAGCTCCTAACAAAACAGGGGATTTCAAGAGTTTTGAAGACTTAACCTTTTACAGTTTTCCACTTGTTTCATGCTATCAATGGTAACTCATTGTTCTCTCTGAAAGAATCTTCTTAATTTATGCAGTTTTTTTAAAAAAATGGTGTTTTTTGTAATGAAAAACAAGATAAAAAAGTTGTGTTGCGTTACGTGTCAAAGAAGATCCTTCAACTTGAGAAAAAAGTGATGCTTTAAGTAGATAAGTATTATTATGGAAATTAAGCTCAAAAATAAGAAAGAAAAAAAAACCAAAATAAGTAGGTATTTTTTAAAATTTATTTTCCTGTGAAAAATTGCATTATTGCATAAATTGTTCTTGATTTTTTATAAAAGTTTGTTAAATTTTATATAAAACAATTATTAAAAACTGTTGTTTAATGTGCACTCAACAAATACAACAGTGACGATAACAGTGGTAGATTTTATAATTTTATTTGAGAGATATTGGTAGAGTTAACTCATCTTATAAAAGTATGATTTATAAAAAAAAACCCTGCAGAATTCATAGCTAAATTTTTAAAAATTAATAAACTATTTTAAATTTCTTCTATGCATCAGGTGGGACATTACATTTTGCAATGGATGAACCGTGCGCTCCATTAGTGTGAGAGGGTCGGAAGGAGAATTCGCCATACTCTCTGTCTCTCTTTCTCTATCACACACACATAACAAACTCTATTTTTACACAAATCTCAACAACTGCTCAAATTCAATATCCCAGGTTAAGGAATGCATCAATTACCAAATATGTGAAACAACAGAGAGGTATACGAATTACTAGAAGACTTAAAAATAAATCGAATCATTTTCATCCAGGCAATACATCTTCCAATTCAATATAACCTAATACAATTTAACAATTAACTACCAAAATTTTAATCTTAAATTTATTCAAATAACCTACGAATGGCACTCGCCTAGCTTTAAATTAATCAATCAGTGCTATCATATAGCAGTCTAACATCTCTCTTTTCACTAACTCGAAAGTTTAAACGTTATATACAAGTCTTGATTTGCATAGTCACATATTCCTTTCGAGGGGAAGTTATCAATAGAATAATTTTTAAAGACCCATTATTCCTCAACTATTAGTAGGAAGAACGCGGATAGACCCGTTACAATTTAAGGGAGTATTACAGAACTCGACCAAAAATGGAGAATTGAATTTTTAGTGGAAATAAATACTGTAATTATTTATGCTTGTCATGAAGTTTAAATATTTATTTTAGTTAAGTCAAAAGTATCTTAGAAATGAAAGTTCTGGTATTTGCAGGAATTAGTCCATCGTACTCTCGCCTACCATTTTTATAGCAGTTACTGAAAAGAGAAAATTACAAATAAACTTAATACTTATCAAAAAATACTTATATCTTTTATATTTTTCTCGTATCTTATTACGAAACAAATGGATATTTTAACGAAAAACTTTGAAAAAATATCCATTCAAAGAACTTGCATAATAAATAGCACACGAATTTGTCTCGGTTTGAAACTTGTCTCATATTTTTTCATGAACATTTTTGAAGTTAAAACACAGATTAAACTATGTAAAAAATTCTCTCATCGTAATCATAATAATAGCAAGGCAAATGATTGAAAAAAAAGTGTTGAACAACCGGTAATTTTTATTAAAGCATCATTACCACAGTCTTTTTATAATTTTACTGAGATTTTACATAACAGTTACGTACTTAAAATTACACATTGAAGACATGTTTAATGAACTAAAGGAAATCCAGCAAATATGTGCAATAAACTATTATATCTAATCTATGGAACATCTTTAATTTTTAGGAGGGGAACATTGTAAATAGGTAAAGCTTGGGTTAATATTGAATCGCGTTAATGCATGAAGACATTTGATGAAATACTTGACAAAATATTATGTGTTTTCTGTTAATGGGGTACACTTCTAAAGTAACATTTCAGGAACTTGTGTACAGTCTAGTCACGAGGTTTAAAAAATATTACAACTTTTCGCTATTAGCACGATATCAAAAATATTTTGGAAATCTTAAGGGTTTTATAATGTAATACCAATCACATTTTAATACGCATTCAATTTTAAAAAGACTAACATAAATAAAATGCATTCTACAGAAAAAATAGTTGTAAATTTAGCTTTAATATGGTTTAATATATCTTACAAATTGTTTTCTGAAGAGTCAAAAGCTTCTTTTTTGATTAAAACTACTCCTTGAATCAAAGATATAATATCTTATAATAATAAAACAATAAATTTATTTTATAGATTATGTTAGTAGTTTAAAAAATTATTTTGTCAAATGATATTAGTTAAACCATTTATTCAGTTTCAGTGAAATTGTCTGCTCTACAACATGATTTCTGCATTAAAGTTTTTATTTTCTCTTAATAATTGTATTCCTTCTGCTTACAAAAGATAATTAGTTTCTGCGTGTGTCACTATTTTTCAGCTATCAAATAGACTTGGACTGAAATCTTATTGCAAGAAAATTTTCGCAAACCCGATGTAATATGTACTTCTAATAGGGTTATTTTTCCAATTATTAAATTACGCGAAGACAACGACTTAAAATTAAAAAAAAAAGTTAAGCACACATAATTCTAGCCTTTTAAAAATATTTTTTTTATAAAAAGGAAATGAATACTTCATTTTAATAAATATTAATTAGTTTTATTGTTTTACACACACAAGCACAAATAATGTTGTTTATTGAAAAGCATTTTTCACTTGTGTTTTTTCTGTGATACTTCGGATATTCTTGATGTTTCCTTATTTTACATTTTTCTACAAGTATTTAAGACCATCACGCTTTTGACTAAAATTTCTGAAATATTTTCACTTTCATTTCTCTTTTAAGAGATTATCCTTTTTTGCCTGAACCTTTTCAAATGAGATAAAATGGGTTCCCTTTAAACAAGTTTTCACTGTAGGAGATATAAAAAAGGCTTATGGGGCCAAATCAGATGAGTAAGGAAGATGCCCCCTCACAGCAATATTTTTGCTGGTTAGAAACTGCTTGTCAGTTACGGCCGTGTGAACGAGTGTATCGTCATGGTGCAAAAGCCATTCATCACTTCCCGATTCTGGCATGTTTTTTCTTAATATTTTCTCACAGTTTTTTAGTACGTCAATTAAGTAATGTTAACTAACTGTCTAACCACTGATGTGTAAGGCAACTCTTTTATATTACGATGTTTGGCAATGTTTTGGTGTGTAATTTCTATCCTTGGGTTCCCAGCACGTTCGTCATCTTCAGCATTGTCCCTTCTTCCTAAAACCGCTTATGCTATGTGTACGACGAGACAAAGTTTGACTACATAAGCTTTGGTTAATATTTGACATGTTTTCATGGCTGATTTCTTAAGTTTCACGTGAAACTTGATGTTGATTCAACATTTTTCCTGCAGATTATAGTTGCAAGTGTTCACTCATTGACGTGCAACTACACACTGCACACTAGCGTGTTTGGTTAAGACGTAACTGACCCCATGGATAGAGGAGGTGTGGGGTGACGTCACCAAAATAGCTGTTGCCAACTCCACTCTTTTTTCAAGATAAACATTTAGTCTCGTTTTTATTTTATATGTGTGTGTTACACCTTGTACAAAACAAGTATTATGCATGTGTGAACGTATTTAAGGACGACATACGTTTACTCTTAAAAATGAAGGAATTATAGTGAAATAATTATTTAAACTATTTGGAAAAAATAATCAAATAATAATACTCATTTCCTGATTACAAACTTTTCACAACTCATACATTTGATATCTAGTTATTGATTTCTTTTGAAATTTTATTAATTGATTTCTTCCTTCTCTTTTATATATAAATGCTGATATTGTTAAACAATCAGTGAATATTTATCAACGCCACACTATAAAACAAAATGAGAGATTTTAGCGACATATCTCATTGAGTTGAATCCCAGATAAGCGATCACTAAGGGCTCTTGAGTTGACAACCCCGCCTTCAAACTACAACACGACATCGGAAGTATATTTAATTTCGAAAGATTTGACGCTTATTTTGCCCTCCACATAGAAGATGTTCAATGGCGATAGTACTCGAATTTCCGGCATTCCGAGGCTCAACTCTTTTGACCATGACCTCTTGGCTACATGGGCCATATCGTCAAACTATAAACACCAAAAAATATGCATTAAGAGGAAATAAAGTGCTCTTGTAACAAATTGAGAAGCAAATATTTTTCCACTAATGAGCTTGATATTAACAAACAAGTTTTTGTACACATGGCATGTTTCCAAACGTAAAAGCCATTTCATGGCGTGGGTAGCCTAGTGGTTAAGGCAGGGTTACTCAACCTTTTTTCCTGCCGGGCCACATACACATGACAGGTATTTCAAGTGGACCACACACATATGTTAGGTATTTCACACGGGCTGCAATATGAGGGTAATAGAAAAAAATATATTCTGTAAGACCAAAACAAAACATTGGATGAAGCAAAATTGATTCAAATATTTAATCTCATTTTTGGCTTTTATATTAATACTATACTAAAGTTTTCTATCGAAAACACACACATTTACTTGTATGCCTTTTTGACGGAGTTTTAGGATAGTTTCGATTTTCTTTCACCCAAGACCAAGCCTTTTGCTTACATTCTACTATAAAAAAAGCAAGTTGATAGATTTAATTGCTTATTGATAGAATTTCCCACAAAATGTTTGGCACGTCGTTCTCCAATAGTTGAATTTCTTAGTACAATAGACCATTACCGGGCTACTGAGAAAAGGCCAGAGAGTCACAGGGTGAGTATCACTGGGTTAGAGAACGGACATCGGACCGGAGGGCCTGGGTTCGATACCCTATGCCACAAAATACCCTCCAAATACATACGAAGTACGTGCCCACTATATCAGTGGGTCCGAAAGTCTTGGGGGCGGTTGCAGCCGAAACCACGGGTGCAGTAGACTGGAGAGTATATTTCCCTCCGCTCCAGTTCTATGCTTAAATTGTGAAGGTGGAGATAGGCGGTGTCGCCATTTATCGTGTAGAAAGTCCAACCTGTCTCAGGCTCTAGCAACATACATCCCTTCATTCTGGAAGGACACGCCAACAATATTTCATGGCGGCACCCTCTAGTAGCTGCACTCGCTAACAAATTTGGATCTTTGAATTATTTTTTTTCAAGTTAACTCACCGGACGCTACACATTAATGTGATTTAATTTTGCCAAGAAGTATTTGAGCCAAATTGATACTCAAGGGATATTTTACATGCCCTATAATATGATGACACGCGTGCCTGCAATGTTCAAATCCCGAAAATCTATTGAATCGAGTCGGGATCGAGCCCGCATTCTTGAGCTTTCAAAGGGGGTATGATACCTCTAAGGCAAAAACCAACGTTAGAGTAAATCATAGTATTATTAATTTTTTTTCACTAGAAACAATTATTTTCCGAGTCATTGTTTTCTTAAGTGCAATTTTTATGAATAGCTCAAGGAAGGAAAAATACAAACATTAACCTTAAATAATAAAACAAAAAAGGAAATTCATTAAATTAATTTAAATTTTTAGTTGTATATCAATGAATAAGTAAAACTTTATAAACATATAATAACTATATGTATAATTAATTCTTAAAAGTCATTCATTAGTATAAGTGAGGATCATTAAGTTATCGGAAAACTAAATGTAAAACGATGTTTAATTATTTATGCATTTACACATTTTTTGTATTTTGCGTGGTATGCTTTCAGAACAAGGAATTTATTTTTTTCTCTATAATGTATTTCACAGTCTACTATCAGCAAAAGATGATATGTCAATAGTTAGATAGTTCATGAAAGAATCCATTAAAGTATAATTTTTCTTGAGCGTAACTATAAAGAAAATTCAGAGCGAACCTTTAGATGTAATACTGTTAATTGGTATAAAAATTCTAAACAGAAGAGAAATTTAAAATTATTTATGTAACGATCTGCCAATAACATGTCATTTATTGTAACATAATACTAAAGTATCATATGTGACATCCGAGGTATGTGTTATTATTAATATTAAATGATTATAAGACTGAAAGAAAGAGAAATATGACAAAAGATCAATTCTCATCTTAATTGGATTTTGTGATATCGATATAACCAACATAAAGTTTTAATTATTAGTTATATCAGTAAGAAAAGCAGCTGGGAAGATATAAAGAAAACTGAAACTGGGAAATCCTTATTCATTCATATCTTTGAGTAACCATTTTCAACATGAAATAACTTATTTCTTTCGTATCATTAGCTTAGCTTGCTTATACAAAGATAGATACTAACAGTTTCATCCCTCCTTCAATCAGGAAAGGATTTCGCCCAAACATGACGCAGCAAGAAATTCTTATCCTTCCGGAGCCCCCTTACTTATTCTCATCATTCGTATAATCATCAACTCAGCACTCTGTCAACTCATATAAATGAGTATTTCCCTCCGCGCATCAAAAGCAAGAAATTCTTCCCTAAAACGAAGGAAACAAGATATCGTCCAATATTCAATAGGAGTGAACAAGCAATCTGCTATTCTCACTTATCTCGAATTGTATCAATATAATTCAAATATGAAGTGGCATTGTTTCGGGAGAAAGATTATTCCTTTTAAGATACAAAAAACTATTTTAACAGCTAGTAACTATGCAAATGGTTTGATATTACTGTGTAGTATAATTTTTTCCAGGCAAAAAAAATGTCATTTAACTTGTGATGGGCTATCTAGGGAGATTTTCATTGTGAAACTAACTTGTGGGTTTCTTTTGTATCTTAAAACGTTACTACCGCTTTACGAAAGCACTGCGATATATTTTTTTTTCAATTCCTACTATTAGCTCACACTCTCTATTTATTAATTTATCTTGGTGAAACTTTCATTCATTAAAAAAATATATTTTAAAGCGCTCAACTGATTATTTTGGATGGCAATACAATAATTTAAATATAATTAATAAAAATTAATTGATTAAAACTAATTATTTGAAGAATTACAAATACAGCCACGTTAGGATCATTTTTGGCGAATTAGCTACCTTTTGGCGACTTGTGTCAAAACTTGAAAATGTTTTTTTTCCTCACGTTTTAAAGCATTCAGTTGAACTTAAATTTTATATACACGATTGTTGTGGATGGCAGTACGATACTTTAAGGATAATTAAAATTAATTACCAATGAATGTTATGATTCTGTCCTATGTAAATACATATTTATATTAATTGTAACTATTTAATAAAAATCAGCTAAAATAAAATTTTTCTCTGTTGATCTAATTAGGAATTGACTTATTTTTTTATTACTTGCTTTATATATATATATATATATATATATATATATATATATATATATATATATATATATATATATATATATTTGATGGCTAGGGTTACAGAATACCACTACACTGCAAGGGGGTAGATACAAAAACAAAAACAGACAAAATAAACAAAGTAAGAGAAAAAAAATAAAAATGGCGATAAAAGTCTATGAACCCAATAAGGTCAATTGACAATAAAGGTCCCACAAAAAGGGGCCCTTTAGGACTGGGGAGGGGCGAATGTGGGCAGGATCCATGTCCTCCCGAAAATCGCAATTAGTGCAGAAAGGGCCTGTGCAACATGAATTATATGTGCATGTTTCAAAAGACAGTCGTATGCAGTGGTCAGACGAAACTCAGCAACTGTTTTACATTTTGGCCACTTGGGAATATCTAAGATTATTCCACCTGATTTTGTTCGAATTTCTCTCAGCGTATCGTCTTGAAGAGAGATCAATACGCTGCGGTTTGTAAATGAAAATATATATATATATACTAAGATGAATGGAAGTAGACATTAAAATAATAGTTAATCATCGAGAAGCTGAGAAAGTTAGTCAACAAATCAGTGCTGCTTTCAATCAAGTTTTAATGTTCTCTTAGAAGGGCTCGAGTGGTTTATTAAATTAAATAGTTATATTTGCTATCAGGGGAGGAGCTTATTGTTCTAATGAACCTGACATCTTGATAGTTTTAAGTAGATATATACCTATTCTTTTATTTTATCTTAGCATCTGTGGAAATTTTCCCACAGTTGAACTATTTGATTAATCTGTCAGAAATATTATTTAAATAATCTCCGAAGTAAATTAAGTGATTTGATTAATAAAAGGGATTGATGAATTTAAAGGAGTCAGTCCTTGTGTTAGTGATTTAATATGTGTGCGACACCCACAGCCACGTTGGATCCGATTGGAATTTTTTCTTCAGTGGAAACTGTGGAATTTTCATCTCAATTTTCGGTATATTGTTGAAGCGCATGCGTTATTAGCAACAAATATACAATTTCAATAATAATTTTAAAAATTGCAAGAATGTTCTGTTAGCCTTTGTATTTGTGTGTGTGTGTCATTGAAACTCTTTTCAAATCTATACTGTTAAGTTATGATATTAACTTTTAGAGATAATATATAACTATGTGGATCATAATCTGCACGAAATTAGCAACGTTGTAACACAGTTCAAACTATCGATTAAGTAAAATAATATTCCCGTCATTACACCAAGAAGAAAAGTTTTAGTTCATAATTTTTTCTGCTATTTCAAAAACTGATTTGAATTAGTTATTTAAGATAACATGTGTTTTTTTCAATCTGAAAAACATGTTGAAAAATAGGCTGGCCTTACAATTCACGTGAATTATTAATTAAAAAAAGAAAATATTGTTTTCTTTTAAAAATAGACAGTACTATATATAATTATAACTTAAAAAGAAAAACTGATGGTTCGATTACATTTAGTTACTTACAAGCTACTACATTCAGTCATTACTAGTTTTTTTTTTTCAAGAAAAATTGTCATGAATTATCGACATGTTAAAAATTATTCTTAATCCTATAAATGTTTGATATTTTTTTTCTTAAAAATAACGTGAGCAGTTCTTAATTAATCTAACGAATTATAGAATTATTATTCCTGTGTTATAAGATTATGTTTTGAAAAAGTCAAACATTTTAAGCAATGGTAGATTTTCTTTGTTAGGAAGAATCTTTTACTTTTAAGAACCAGGGATTTTAATTTAAGTGGGTCATTTTATCGAAAATATTTTAAATTATGGTATAATTTAATGTAATTTTATTTTTTCTGTACAAAAAGGATTTTTTACAATGCACCACTAAATGTGCTTGACAAGTGTATACATAACCACTTTTTCTAGTCTAATGAAATAAATTATTTTTCAACATGGCTTTCCGCCTCCTTTTTGTGTCTAACAGTAAAAATATATGCACGAAATTTTTGGTAAGGACAAAGATAATTCAAGGGAAAAAACAAGTTTTAAAGTGAAATATTTTGTTAATTAAAACAAAATTTACTCTTAAGAAATTTTAGCAAGTTTATTCTTGCAAACAGGTTTTTTAATTTAAAGAAGTGGATTATTTTTTAAAAGGGTTCTGGCTGTAAAAATGTAAAAGTATACATCTAGAAGTTTATTAATGACATTATTCCCACTTTCTCTGCAAGCTATTTTTTCGACCACAATACCTGTTCGGCAGGAAATTGTGCAATATTCTAACATTCCCTAATATTATACAGACGTATATTTATACACAATTTTTTTTCTTAATCTTAAGGACAAATATGATGCTTTTGTGTGTGTATGTAAAAATAATTTTAGAGACAGCTTACAGCATTCTTATTTCTGTGTGTGTGTGTGCTTCAAATTTATTTCTCATTAATGCATTAAGAATTTCTACCATGGTACCTGTAAAACTTGTTATGGCTCAAAGTCCTTTCGATTACATGTTGGAGCAGTTTGAAGACCTCGGCTAGATTTTTCGAATCTAATGATTACTCACCTTTTCAAATCTAGTCTTTTGCATTAATTTCAAACAAAAAACGTACGCATGACTACTTCATAACTGCAAATTGTGTCTATTAGATACTTCGTCTTAAGTAATGTTTGATAAATAATATTTAAATACCATATATGATAATTTTAATGCAGATTTTCTATATATTTTGATTAAGTACCTGCATATTTTAGTAAAACACAGGAAATATTAATGCGAATATATGTAAAGAAATATATGTGAGATAAATATTTTCGTACTAAAACTTTTGGTTTAATTCAAAAGTTCATCTCTCAAATTAAACTTGAAAATTTTGAACACACTCAAAGAATGGATTGGGTGCTTGATCTAAAATATTTATATCCCGACTTTTTTTACAATCAGTCACGTAATCATTTTGGTGAAAAATCCACTTGATTATGAAATATTTTCAAGTAAATTAGCTTCCCATTTACGAACTACATGACTCCTTACATTCAAGATGAGGGTCTTAGATGGAGTCAAGATATTACAACCAATGGGTTCTTATAAATCTCAATAAAGATAATGAACAATAAATGGTGCTGTATTAGAATAAAGATAAAAGTTTAACCAAGTAACATCCAGCGATAAAACTCTCACTATTACCAAGTGGCGGAGGTAGCCAAGTGGTTGTGGTCACGAACTGGTGATCAGCGTTCTCGAATCAAGAATTCGAATTTCTATTGCCTCTAAAGACCCGCCATTTAGTGGGGCTGATAAATATTAAATGTGTCGAGGCGTTGTTTTTGTTAATTTGTCTCGTGGAAGTTTGGGGAAGAGAAAATCAAGTTAAGTCTCGTCCTTGTAATGTTTAATTCTGACCGTGGCTCAAAATTATGAGGTCCGTTTCCAATAGTGCTCGTGTGGCTCTACAGTGCTATGTAAAGTAAATTCCAAATCAAATCAAAATTTTCTATTACCAATGGTTACCCGCACCATATGTAAACTCGCATACCAGAAGAGTAGAATTGTATTCAGTCTACCACTCTAATCAATTTAGAAACATCTTTATGACCAATCAAGTAAATTGTTTGCATTCAATCTGATTTGCATCTAATACCAAATATTTAAACTCTAATGGGAGATTATGAATCATTTGGATTGACATGGTATTAGTGGGGGTTATGAATAAAATATAGGAGTGGTAATTGTTGTATTAAATATGAAAAATTGTTCAAAAATTGTGAATTGAATTATTGATAGGATGCTCTTTGGTGAGTTTTTAATAGTTTACGCTATTCATTTGTGAACATACTAGGTTTTTAATTTGAACTTTTGGATTTTAGATATTTTTTAACTCGACCTTTCGAATGTTAGGTATTTTTTCTACCTATAAAACTATTTTAAAGATGGGTGCATCATCTTTGTTGTTCGTTGGTTCACTTATATTATGCACTAAATTGTTTTAGAATTTTAATGATTTAATGTTATAATATTGTCACGGAGTTCGAAAGAAGTACACAGTTCAATTAAACAAACAATTAGATTTATTCTAACGCTGGGAGCTCGATACAACACTGGACTGAGAACATCCCCAACTGGCGATGAACTCTGCTTTTATACACTTCGGAATATTCGAGAAATACCCAGTATGCACTCTAAAGAATGATCTGGATTCATCTAGAACCTAGAGAAACAATACATTAAAAACGAGAACAAAATTCCAGTCTTTGGATAAATCTGCCGGGGCCGGAATTCGAACCCGAGACCTGAGGAAGTTCAGTCCAACGCTCTGCCAACTCGGCTATCGGGACTTGTAGCAAATTATGCGTGCGGCATTGCTCCCCTCGAAAAAGAAGACAGCGCCCCGCTGTCAAGGGTCTTTATTCTGGAACGAGTGATGGGTCCTTTGTATGATTCTTTGGGAGGAATATCCTCGGTTTCGATTTGCTCGGGGGATCATGGTACGGTTTCATACGCAGTACATGGACAACTTCTCTTAGTTTTCTTTTTCGTGAAGCAGGATCAAAATCTTGTACTGCGTAAGTCACGGCTGATAAACGGCGTAGCACCTGATACGGTCCGAAATACCTTCTTAAGAGTTTTTCGGAGAGACCGACTTTTCTCACTGGAGTATAAACCCATACGAGATCTCAGGGAGAGTAGGACACCATTTGGTGTTTGGAATCGTAACGTCAACGATCTTTGTCTTGAGCTCCCAGAGTGTGCACTCGGGCTAGCTGTCGTGATTCTTCGGCTCTGGCTGCTATCTTGGTGATGTTATTGTCATCAAAATCGTTAGGACAGAATGGTAACATTGTATCTAGTGTCGTTTCCGCTTCACGACCATGAAGTAAATAGAACGGCGTAAAACCTGTGGTCTCTTGTTTAGCGGTATTATAAGCGAAGGTTACAAATGGTAGAATTTCATCCCAATTTTTCTGCTCTACATCCACATACATTGACAACATGTCGGCCAAGGTCTTATTGAAGCGCTCCGTCAGTCCATTTGTTTGGGGATGATACGCCGTTGTGAAACGATGATCAATGTTACACAAGTCGACGAGAGAGGAAACAAGTCTGGATCGAAAGACGGCTCCACGATCTGTGATAATTACTCGAGGAGCTCCATACCTGAGGACAATTTCTTCAAGTAAGAACTTCGCTATTTCGGCGACTTCGGCTGTCGGCAAGGCTTTTGTTATTGCATATCGCTTTGAGTAATCCGTGCAGACTATTATTATCCATTTGTTTCCATGAGCAGACTTTGGAAATCTCCCAAGGAGATCAATTCCAATGCGATGGAAAGGAGCTATAGCTGGAGGGATGGGAACTAAACGTCCAGGTGGTCGTTGCGGAACGGATTTTCTCCTTTGGCACTCCCGACAATGCATGACATACCGAACGACATTTCGGTACATTCCCGGCCAGTAAAATCTCTTGCGAATCCTGTCATAAGTTTTCGCGAAACCAAGGTGTCCTGCGGTGGGGGCGTCATGAAAGTGCCTAAGTATGTCTGCTCGTAGATGTTTAGGAATGACTGGTAACCACAACTTTCCATCTGGATCAAAATTCTTCTTGCAAAGGATACCGTCGATGAATCTGAATTCTTCGTTTTTGGATGAGTTGCTGAAAAGTTTTAATTTCGCAAGGTCTTGATCTTTTTTCTGTTCCATCGCAAGGTTCATACTCGTCGTGACTGCTAAAAATTTGTCTGGTGTTTCCGTTTCCTCTTCCACTGGACTTCTCGAAAGAGCGTCGGCGTCACTATGCTTCTTACCGGTTTTATATGTTACGTCAAAATCATGCTCTTGAAGTTGGAGGGCCCATCTGGCAAGCCTTCCTGAAGGATCCTTTAAACTCATGAGCCAGCACAAGGAGAGATGGTCAGTTACAACAGTAAAGTGTTTTCCGAATATGTACGGCCGGAATTTGTTGGTAGCCCATACGATGGCAAGACATTCCCTTTCTGTGGTGGAATAATTCTTTTCGGCTTTTGTCAGAGTTCTAGAAGCGTACGCTATAACTTTCTCGACATTATTCTGAATTTGTACTAGGACAGCTCCGATACCGTACCCGCTTGCATCAGTATGGATTTCTGTAGAAGCTCTTTCGTCGTACATCCCCAATACTGTGGATCCGAAGTAAGTGCTTTCTTAAGACTGTGAAATGCTTCCACCTCTTCAGGACCCCAATGAAACTCCACGCCACTTTTCAGCAACGACTGCAAAGGTTCGGCGAGATAACAGAAACCTTTAATAAATCTTCTAAAGTATGAACAAAGGCCAAGAAAACTTCGTATGTCATGTATATTCTTTGGAGTGGGAAAATTTCTTACGGCTTTTATTTTGTCGGGATCGGGACGAACGCCATTACTAGATACAAGATGGCCTAGAATCTTTACTTCTTGGGCAGCAAAAAGACACTTCTTTGAATTTAATTTAAGACCAGCTTCCTGAAGACATGTTAGTACAAGTCTTAATCGTATAAGATGGTCTTCAAAAGTTTCTGAGAACACTATTATGTCATCTAGGTAACAAAGACACATAGTCCATTTAAAATGGCGTAGCAAATTGTCCATCATTCTCTCGAAGGTCGCAGGTGCATTACAGAGACCAAACGGCATGACTTTAAACTCGTATAAGCCTTCAAGGGAATAAATGCCGTCTTTTTCACGATCCGCTTCGTCTGTTTCTATTTGCCAATAACCAGATCGGAGATCCATGGAAGAAAAGAACTTGGCACCATTCAGACAGTCGAGCGTATCGTCAATACGAGGCAGAGGATAAACGTCTTTTTCGTGACGCTATTCAGCTTGCGATAATCGACGCAAAAACGCCAACTACCGTCTTTTTTCTTACGAGCACAACGGGTGATGACCAAGGACTTTCAGAGGGTTGGACGATACCTTCATCAAGCATTTTCTGAACCTCTTCATGAATGATGCGTCTTTCAGTCGGCGAGACTCTGTAGGCTCGTTGGTTGATTGGAGCATGATCACCAGTAAAAATCCTGTGTTTCACATTCGTCTTCGCGGCTGTCGACTTGTCGGTCTTCGTGAAAAGCCCAGACAATTTCCGGAGTAGTTCGGATAGCTTGTTTCTCTGTTCGTCACTTAACTCGGGTGACATCATTAACGAACAATTCATCTGTGACTCCGAAGTTTCTTGCTGGTCATCCAAGCAACCCGATGTGTCGGAAATAACACATAGATGCCCTTCATTTAGTGGTTCAGCTTGGCCTATGCACATTCCTCTAGGGATGATTTGGTTTCGGAACTGCAGGTTGGTAACCCAGACATCACTTTTTCCGTTACGATATGTGGATACCATGGACGGTGTAGCAATATTTTTCTCGAAGAGCAAATGTTTGCTGCCGTCTAGAACTACATTTATGTCTCCTCGGGTTTTTATATCCTGATACTGTTATTCTAGTTAAAGAATGCGGCTTAAGTGTATAGTCTCTGGTGGCATACAAATTCCAGGCGTCAGGCGCAGTGGAGTCTCGACAGATGTCTTCTAGAACAAGTTCATTTTGTCCACAGTCTATAACGGCTTGAGACGCCTCTAAAAAGTCCCATCCTAGGATGACAATGTGATAAAACAATGGCTACAATGTGATAAAACAATAAATTCAAAAGGCAGTTCTCGATTCTTTATACGGACACGTAAAACACATTTCCCTATCGGCCGAACAAAATTTCCATCCGCAACTTTCAGCATAACGCTCTTGGCATCAGCAAACAGAACTTTCTTTAAAAATCGGCGATACTTATCGGATATGACAGAAAACGATGCCCCAGAATCTACTAGAGCACGTATCGGCTTCCTATCTATTATTACGTCTAGTTGGTTACCAGTCATCTTGGAGGTCGACGGAGGATTTCCAGTACACGCGGCCTCACCTCCTTGGAAGGTCGCTCTCTTTAGTTTTCCTCGCTCCTACGGCCTGGCGACTGACTGGATCGGCGATATGGCGACGGGGATCTGTAACGACGTATTGGGGATCGGCCTCTCGTGGGACTTGGCGTAAAACGGCGAGAAGAGTTTGGTCGGCGTATTTCTTCTTCAGTGCCAACGTCGTCGAAGTTCCGTCGGCGGTTTCGAGAGTTGTCAAAGACAGCCTTTCTCTCTCGGCAGTAGCGCATTACATGTCCAGGACGTCCGCAGTGGAAACAAACAGGTCTGTTGTCAGCCGTTCTCCACACATCTGTTTTTCTTGGTTCAGGTGGGAATTTCTGAACAGGAGCTCTGTATTTCCTGGTTACAGCGGCGTATGTTGGTCGTGGTCTAGTTTCTGTAGGTTTTGTTGACACTGGGGACAAAACCCTTTCAACTTCGTCTTGAACGATCTCTTCTAAGGATTGGGGATCGGAGTCCAAAGATTCTTGCGTCTGGTTAACTAGTCGATGGACTTCTTCTCGTACGATTGTGCGAATAAGAGAGACCAAATCAGTCTCATCCGTCAGGGATGCAACCGGTACGACGTTTGGAAGCCTTTCAAATTTCGGTCGACCAACTCTCTTCTCCTTCATATCTTCGATATAGTTGCACCATTTGATAAAACTTGCTGTGTCGTTGATTTCTCTCGTCAACAGGGCCTGATAAGTATCCTCAATAACACCTTTCATTAGGTGTGACACTTTTTCGTTTTCTTTCATCAGAGGATTTACCTCTTGGCAAAGTCCTAATACACCTTGTATGTAGGACTGCGTACTCTCGCCTGAACGCTGGGCTCGGCATTTTAGTTGTTCTTCTGCCCTTCTCTCTGGTATATTTTT
Source organism: Trichonephila clavipes (assembly GCA_019973935.1). NCBI lineage: Eukaryota > Metazoa > Arthropoda > Arachnida > Araneae > Nephilidae > Trichonephila > Trichonephila clavipes. Next base: position 1,309,877 of record BMAU01017316.1, on the reverse strand, counting down.
GACGGTCACCGAAAAGTCCACTTAGTCCATTTTTAAACGCTTCCCAGGAATCTAAGGCGTCTTCGTTGTTGACATACCACTGTCTCGCAGTACCGTCAAGAAAGAAATAAACGTTAGCCAGGCACATCATGTCATCCCACTTGTTAAAGTTGGCTACTCGATCGTACTCTTTAAGCCATTTGAGAGGGTCTTCCCCAGGCGCTCCTCGGAAGGTCGATGGGCTCCTCCATTGCTGTAACGAAGGTGTTACTACAGCGGGCTTGGCTTCTTGCTCGGTCGGCATTTTTGTCCTCTTCCTACTATTTTCTTTTAACAGTCCGAATTCGAGGGATAATCCTCTTAACCGGAGGCTCCTGCGAAGGTTGTCGCTATTATCCACGTTTGACGTAATTGTACCCCGCGCCATCACCAAATTTGTCACGGAGTTCGAAAGAAGTACACAGTTCAATTAAACAAACAATTAGATTTATTCTAACGCTGGGAGCTCGATACAACACTGGACTGAGAACATCCCCAACTGGCGATGAACTCTGCTTTTATACACTTCGGAATATTCGAGAAATACCCAGTATGCACTCTAAAGAATGATCTGGATTCATCTAGAACCTAGAGAAACAATACATTAAAAAGGAGAACAAAATTCCAGTCTTTGGATAAATCTGCCGGGGCCGGGATTCGAACCCGAGACCTGAGGAAGTTCAGTCCAACGCTCTGCCAACTCGGCTATCGGAACTTGTAGCAAATTATGCGTGCGGCATTATCTTTCAGAATGCGATGGCGAAAAGTTTATTTTTTCAAATGTAATGCTTTAATTTTAACTTTTTAATTTTTAAAATTTTGAGAATTGGATAAATTTTCCGATTAACTTACCAATTTGCAACAGGGGGAAGGTTGGTGCCATCAAACTAGTTTAAAGTCACTTATCGGTCCTAAGTCCGAGTTTTTGCACTTGGATTTTTTATAAGTTTTTATTTTATAATATTTTAATTTTGTTTGAAATCGTCGGGATTTTATCTTTTATATTCGCCATTGATATTTTGAAATGGGATTTAGTATATAAAATTCTTATGATTTCTATTTTTTTAATTGATTATTAAGTAGTGATTGATTTATTTAAATTTAAATATATATATATATATATATATATATGTATATATATATATGTATATATATATGTATATATATATATATATATGTATGTATGTATGTATCTTCTGCTAGAGATTTTTTTAAAAACTTTACAAAATACTTTGTTTTGAGCCAAACGTCTCTAAAAAAGAGAGAAAACCCTAAGTTTTTATTTTTGATTGCCATAAAGTGTGGAATATTATTGTATTTGTGTGTATGTTTTTGATACAAAAATGTTCTATTGATATCTATATAATGGTTAGTTTCATTGTTAACCTCAGCATCCCTTCAGCTTTAAGTATATCATAGAAGTTTTTTCTTTCCTTATCAGAAACAGTATGCATACATTGTTTGGATATTCATTTAAAATTTTCTTTCCACGTAATAATATAATGCATAATGATCATTCACTTTTAAATTATTAAAACTGCATATTTTTATCAAAAATTTTCATAAAAGGGAGCTTCGCAATGTTTTAAACATACATGATAGTGATATTTTCCACAAAAAGTTTACAAAACTAAGCCCTTTAATGTTCTGGTTATTTTCACACATCAACCACTGGAGAAATATTTAAGGTGCTGCCAAAAATTTGTTACCAAATATCTGCATTGAAAAAACTTATCGAAATATTAGAACAAATATTTAAACATATGCTTCAAAGTAAAATTTTTAAAACCAAAAGTTTTTTTTTTGAAGTGATATCTTCTATTAGCGCTATTTGCTTAAGAGTGAACTTAAATGTATGTCACGCTCGGGAATGTAACACTAATTCAGCTATTTTCATCTTCAGTCTGGCATACAGACCCCTAAAAAGGAAAGAAGGGACACTTTCCCCGGCCACTCTGAAATGCAGTAAGTCACAACAACACCACCACCACCAATATGTCGTAAAAGTAAGGTTCCTAGCTTCAACTAAGTGAGGTTCCCCCTCCTTACCTCTTTCTAGGGCAGGGGTGGCCAACCCAAATGACTGCGTGGGACCACTTCCGAAAACTTTACAATCCCACGGGCCGCAAATATAAATATATATTTTTATATTAGATTTGGATCCATTACGAACATTTGTTGGAGTGAAAATTTAAAATATACTGATGTATTATTATCATTTTCAATGTTTCATGTATAGAAATATAGATAATGTAATAATAATAATAATGGAATGATCGAATAATGTTTGAATTAATTAGGAAGATATCTGTTTCTCAACTCGTTCACTTGGTTTTTGCAAATGGATCTCAATGCATGTGTATTTGCGTATCGTAATTGATGTTGCATATTTTCGTGCGTTATATTTGAGCACGATTTATGTTTGATAAATTTCAATTAAGAAAAAAAAGAGATTCGCAGTAACAAAAGCAATGCGATAAAACAATAACAGTTTTGTGATTTATTTTTACAAAAAAAAAAAGATTAAACAAAAAAATATTGTACAAAATAGTCGAATTTTGTAAAGTTGTACAGAATCTCGCGGGCTGCAAAATTATTCAAGGCGGGCCGCGGGTTGGAGCAACACCTCCTAGATACAAGGCCTGGCTACTGAAATGAGAGAGACTTGTGACGTCACATATAGTAGGTATAGAAATCTCGCCTGATTTGAAGTTCACTTTACTCGCCTACGCCATTTTGATTGTTGCTCCTGTACAGTTCACAGCTTTCTACATTTTTATTGTAGATTTTGAATTTATTTGTGACGATTTTGGATAAGATCATAACACTTAGTTCTACAGAATTGCAAATGCAATTATAAAGGTACTAGGAAAGTAAATGTTTTGATTCCCAAAAGAGGACTTTCTCCGAAAAAAAAATTGATACAAGACATTTCAAGAAAAGATTTTGCTCCATCAAAGTATTCGAAAGTAATTTTTTAAATTTTATTCTATTTATGGAAATTGTAATAATATCTTTATTTTAAAAGTCTACAAATAACTTTTAATAGGTTGTTCGATAAGACCTTTGAAAATGTACTCATTTCTTATTCTCCATGTGAGTTTCTTAAACATTAGCAATTCATTTGATTTTATCTATAATGATAAAGGTGTTTTGTTAATGAAATAAATATTTTGTAGCCGTAATAAAATTTATGTTTTTAAAAATGAATCCAAACAAGCATTGTTGATTAGACAAAAACTGTCTAGTGTTTTTGCTATTGCTGCTTTATTTTTGTGTCATTTACCAAATACCTTTTCGTAGAATTAAGTACATTAAGTATTAATAGTTTGTTAGCAAAGAAAGCCCATTATGATATACAGCTCGTAGTCAATGTAAATATGGACATAAGTAATCATTTATTGTATATTTTGTATATTAATATGATGTGAGAAACAAAATGCAAAACACATTCACAACAACAACAACAAAACTAGCTGATTTTTGAACTATCAGGATGACTTTAAAAGTAAGAAAAATAAAGCTGTAAAAGTAAACTGAAAACAGATAAACATGACTCATCGTTAACCTCACAATTCGTTAACTTCATAACTTCATTTTAAAAAAAATCAAATTATCAGAGAAATTTTTGTTAATTCTAACAAATATTTTTTGTTGATGCAAAACTATATATATATATATTTAATTTTATAGGTTTGTGAATTACAATTTTCGGATGATGCAATAAGAAGATACACCAAAGGGGGTAATAGTCTCGGGATGGCATATAACAGTGAACAAGCTGCTACTTCAGCATATGTGTTCATGTGATTCAAAGTCTTCTTTCTCCTCTTAAAGAAATAGTTCATATAATGCCAGTGAAAAAAATCGATGGAGAAAAATTGTTTGCTGTTGTTAAAAAAACTATCGTAATACTTGATGGTATTGGATTCAAAGTTATAGGTGTAGTTTCTGACAATAACTCTATAAATCGAAAATCAATGTCAAACTTTTCAGTTCCTCCCAAATTGAGCATTGTATATCCACATCCTTCTGATTCTTCCAATCCTTTATTTTTTGTTATTGATTCAGTGCACATTTTTAAATGCATTCGTAACAATTGGATTAATCAAAAAAATACAGGTCAATGTTTTTATTTTCCAGATTTTGAAGATCATAATAAGTTTCCATTATTAGAAGCAAATTTCTCTACACTTAAACAACTATATGACATAGAAAGTAATAATTTAGTAAAGTTTGCTTATGGTTTAACTTTGAAGGCTTTACGTCCTACAAATCTTGAAAAACAAAAAGTGAAACTTGTGCTTAAGATATTTAATAATTTTGTTATTCAGAAGCTTCAACTATTAGGAGAGCAACATGAACTAATTAGTTATGAAACAACATCAATTTTTATTTCTTTAATTTGTACATGGTGGAAAATAGTTAATGTTAAAACACCTTTAAAGGGACAACATTTGCTTGATCCTTATCAGCAACTGATTACTTTATCTCCAGACAACCAAACATGTGAGTTCTTGCATAACATTTTGTCATGGTTAGACTCTTGGAAGGGAAAATATTGTACTAATGGCACCCTTACTAAAGAAACACATCTTGCTTTTATTCATACCACATAAGCTTTACTTGAAATGTCAAAATATTGCATTAACGAATTAAAATTTCAGTATTTTCTTCCCAGAAAAATTCAAACAGATGCGTTAGAAAGTCGTTTTGAGAAATATAGAACACTTTCAGGTTCTCAATATTTAATATCATTTCGACAGCTTTATGAAGTAGAAGCTAAATTAAGAATGCAAATTTTTTTACCTCTAACTTTGGTTTCAAACACATATGGCCAGCTTAACTTAAAAGACATTCATTTGGAAGATTCGTGTAATGAAAATCCTTTAGAGTCATCAGTATTGTATACTTTTAAGATTACACTATCTGAAAAAGATTTTCATGATGCTCAGCCGTATCTACCTATTTTAACATATTTAGCTGGTGTTTGTGCTAGAGCAGCACTTAAAAAATTAAAATGTGACTTTTGTTCCAAATCACTTGTTCTTAATAAATATTTTGAACTAAATTCTAACTATGATTTAATACGTAACTTAGGCAGAGGAAGTTTATTGTGCTCTTCTCCAGATGTTGTTACAACAGTACTCTACAACTATAAAATAGTTCAGAAACTTCTTTCTAATGATTATGAAAATATGTTCCTTAAACAAAATAATCAACGTCAAATTGCCTCAGAAATATCGATTAGCTTGATAAATTCAAATGAATTTATGCATGCACTATGCATGGTACCAATAATGTTTTATAACATATTTAATTCACATTTGCAACAAAGTATAACTGCTTTTGGAAGAAAAAGTACCAAAGATTGAAAGAACGAAAAGTAACTGCGACAACAGTTAAATAAATTGTATAATCTATTTTTATGTATGTATTTTTTTTCCTGTATATATCTATAATTATATAGTATAGATTTTTGTCTAAAAATATATTTGAAATTTATTTAATAATTCTTTATGCTGTGATTGTATTTGATACAAATAAAGCTACTGTTTTTAAATTTGTTTGTCTTTTTTTTTGCTTTGAAAAAAATACCTACTTTATTAGCTAAATGAATTATATTTTTATATATGGGTGTATTATATTTTCTCTCTATACATACATTTATTTTAGGTGTATATGTATGCTTTAATATAAGTACAATGTATCTAAAATATATATTTTTAACTTATTTTACGATAACCTGTTATATTGTTATTTATGGGAACTTTATTTTTTGGTAATTTTTAATGCTGTTATTGAAGAGAGTGAAGAATTTTTACTTATTACTATGCATGATACCAATAGTTTTAAAACATTTAATCTACATTTTTAACAATGCATAATTGAATAACTATTGTTGGAGGTAAAATATAGAAACATTTTAAGCAATGAAAATAACTGACAAATAGATAATAAACTATGTAATCTGTTTCTGTGTACATATTTAATTTCATGTATGTATCTGTAATCATATATGTATGGATTTAATAAAAAAAATATTTTGTCAACTTATTTTATGGTAATTTTTCATGCTGTTATGCAGACAGCAAACTTTTGTTTAATAATTTGATACCAATAAATTTTAAAACATATTTAACTACTTTTGAGAGAAAGAATACTAAAAATTTAATTAAAGAAAAGTGACAGACAAACAGCTAAATAAACTAATTTATTTTAAGTTTATATTTATTTTCTTTTATATATCTATAATTATAGAGGTGAAGATTTATCTACAAATATATTTGAAATTTATTTAATACTACTTGATGTGCGGTACCAATAAAGTTACTGCTTTTAAATTTGTATGTCGTTTTTTGTTTTGAAAATTATTTCTAATTTTATTTTCCTCTTTGTAACTATTCTGAAAAATAAATAAGAAGATAAATTTTAAAATTAAGAAATAATCATACTTATGTAAAAAAAGAAATATACAATACAAAAGGCTCTTATAATTTGCTACAATGAAATAAATGTGTTTATGTTCAACACAATGCGTTCGTAGTAATGGATAATCATATACTTGAAATTATTATTTAAATAGGAAAACTAATATTTACTCATGTTTTATGTACATGAAATACAATTTAATGATTTATTTATTTTTTTAATCTGTAAAAAAAAAGAGTATAATTAGTTTAATAACAAAAAGTATTCAAAAAAATGCATCAGAGAAGCTCTGTAGGCGATGGACGATTTCTCCCTACTAGTAGTGACGTCACAAATCAGTGGCCAGACCTTGTATCTAGGAGGTGCTGGTTGGAAACCCTGTTCTAGGGGACTGAATGTGGGATTCTTTTTAATCCTAGTTGAAGCATGAAATTGAAACGTAATATTTTTAAAAAATAGACTTAGAGAGAAAAATTAATCCTATAATAAAATTAAACATAAAATGTAGAAAAAGGACAAATTTTTATAGAACTTAGTAAATAGTATTATTATCTTTAGGAATATTGCAGTAATCTTAAAAATAAAAGTCTATTTTTGTAAGCAAATTGGAATTGCAATGAACAAATAGCTCTATTAAACACATTACTTAAATATACTTTGAGTCTTAAAAGAAAATTAAAACAATTAAAAATTTAAAATAACACAATTAAGTATACATGTATTAAGAAAAAAATACATTAAATAATTTAAATACATGAAAGCAAAATATAATTAGGAAGACTTTCCTTGCAGCAGCACCGGATACTTTTGTAAAAAACTCCCATACAATGACAAAGGCACTAGTATAAGCCAGAGGTTATGTGATATAAATCTTCTGATTAAATCCCTTTTTAAATGTTTTGACCTAGATTCCTTTCTTCCCCAAATCAACTACCAATCCTACTGTCTATCCCTTTGTTTAAATTAATTCCTGGGTAGAATTAAACATTGTTAAATTACAACCAAGATTCACAAAGCGGGATCGTTTCTTCTGAACAAATTACCTATGATTTTAATGGGAAATTTTAAAGTAGAGTTTTCAAAAGACAAATCAAAACCTTTGGTTGATTTTTTAAAATCAAAATGTAATTTAAATATGTCAAATGATCAAAATGAAGCACGAAGAAGTACGGAACAAGACGGAATTTTTTTTATATAATTTTAGTAAAATTTTGAATCCAAAGGATCTATAATCTATTTCAGCTACCATAAACCTATTGTTTCCTTCTTAGAGTACAATTAATTCCTAAATATGATTGTATATTTTACACTCAAATATTACTTTATGAGTACAGACATATGGATGAATAATTTTATAGGACAATACTAACATCCCCTTGCTTTTTATTCACCTCTCTAACCCTTGAAATAATATTATAAAATTTGAAGTTATCACTTTCATCGTGTGGTCAGAAACAGAAACTTTATATTTTTTATTATGACTATGAAAAGCTTATACACATTATATCAGCATCAATACTACCAACAAAAGTATATAAGAAAATACTTCAAAAATATATCCATAAAAGAAAGAATGGTAACTTACTGCTTTATCATTCAATAGATGTAGACCAAGGGTGGGCAGACTTTTACATGGCACGGTCTACTTTTAATTTTTTCAAGGAGTTGCGGTCCATCGTGTGACGTAGCTGTGATGAGCAAAAAAAAAACTCAATATTTTATTTGTATTATAACAATAATAAATACAGAACATATCTACTTACCGACATAACTATAGTAGAAAAACTTACTCTTAAGTAAAAAGAAAAATGCAAACATAGTAATTATAGCCATAAATTAAATAATATCAAACTATGCATTTTTAAACAATTCACAATGCATTAAAAAATAAATAACTTTCACTTAAAATTAGTTCTCGAAGCGATAGTCTCAGTAGAAGACTTCGTCTTCATATTATCCGCCCCAATCTTGAATACCTAGGTGTATAATTACTAACTGCTAATCTTGCACTGGATTCAAATTGGTCGTCTGTGAAACTAGAGTGATATGTTGTTTTAAATATATTCTTAGTTTAAAATGCAGATTCACACATATAGGTAGAGCGAAAGAACGATGTTAAATGAATTGCAACTTTTTTTAAAATTGAGGTACTTTACTTCGTCTATTAGATTCCAAACGGTATTCCTTACAAATTACATCCTTTTGAAGGAAAAAAAGTCTCGTTTTCCTCGAAAGATAAGGAGAACATATTTTTAGTTATATTTTTCACATCAACGTTGCCAAATGGGTAACCCATGATTAAAACTGTTGATTCTAGTCTAGTAAATTCTTCTACCGGTGTTTCTTTTAGTATTCGCGTCGAACGTTTTATGGGAAAGCGGTCACCCTAAAATGTCTTGGCAATCCACAGGTCGATCGCGATCGACTTATTGCCCTCACCGGATGTAGACTAATAAAAAGTATTGATTATTTCGAAATCCTTCTTTCTTAAGCCGAGAAAAAATTATGCATTCCGAAACATTGATATTTAGAGATAAACTTTCTTTTAAAATGTGTAATAATTTAATATTACTTAGAAATTACACTGCTAAATTTCTTATTAGAAGTTTTAATTAGTTACTATTTATTAAATAATGACATTTTGTCCTTTTTTGATAGTTCTCTAAACGATTTAAAATCATTAAAATGCTTTAGTTCAGAAATTGATATTGCTGTGGTAAGAGTAAATAAAACTGTTAATAAACTTTTTTGTAGGAAAATTAATATTCAGTAATATGTTTTCAAGCAAAAGAGTACTTTAACACTGTGTTTTTATAATAAATAAATAATAAAAATTGAGATATGTTTAAAATTAATTTCTTAAGTCACATCTTAGTTGCAGATAGATATTTAACTTTATAGAAATGATTCAGAAGAGATAATTTAAGATTATAAACTGAATGGAGATACTTTTCTGTGAGGGACAATAAAGACATGGAAAAAATTATTACTTGCGAATCATTGTGCTACAGTAATTTTGCTTGACTATATTTAATATTAATCAAGTAATATATCTCACGTCTTTCTTCTAGTATATATTAGTAATTATTACATAGTGAATGCTGGCTCTGTACGTTTTGAGAAAGCATAAATCTTCGAGTAAATACGACATTACATGAAAATCTTATCCACACACAGACTATTCAATTTTCTTCATCTTCCTGTCATTTCTCACCACACTCAGTTAGAGACTTTGTCAGTGGTTACAAACGAGTTATCTTCTTATTTTTCTTTGTACTAGTAACAGACAAGTTCCCCCGAAGTGAAAGAAAAAGGTACGTCACTAGAATCTAATCAATGAGAGTAGACAAACATATTCTGATTTTCACTTTTATTCTTGGAAGGCTGTTTTCAAAGAAAAACTGAATAAAATTTCCTTACATTACATAAACTATTTATATGAACAAGACCATTTTCACGAATAAGTAATAATTTGAATAGAGTGTTTTTATTGGGTGCATATATAATTAAAGTACCGGATTGCGGTAGGTTTAATTTCATGCTATTTATTTAGGAAAAAAGCAGTAATGAAAAATGAAACATATTTGTGAAAAAAATCATATGGAATCATATTTATGTAGAAAAAATATTGTGCGCTTCTAAAAAAAACATATTTTTATTAAACTCTTGTAACATTTCCCACACATTATGTAAGTGAGCTTATGGAAAAATTATTTAATTGTATATTCCTGTAATAACTTGCCATAACATATACTATTACATACATTATACTTTAATCTGCCCATAAGCAATATCTTTGAGAAAGAACAAACTGATGTGTGTGAAGAACAATTTTTTTATATTAAATCAGGTATACTTAATGACAATGAAATCGAGAAGTATTATTGCTCCTACTATAACTAAAAAACTCGGGTACAATGAAACAACTCAGAAAAAATATAACTGATAAGATAAACACATACACACAATTACTCACTTAAGTAAATATTACTAATTATAACTGAGCAAAATTATCCATGGATTCTATATACTCAATATGATTGGTATTACGCTTATTCATATATACATGCCCATTTTTAGCTTTACTTTTGAAATTTTATAATGTAATTCATACATCTCTAATGAGAATGTTTCAAAAGTTATGTATTTATATGCAATACTTCATAAAATATTTTAAGCAAATAAATCAATGCATATACTAGTACAAAAAAACACCGATAATTATTTGAATTTTAGTAGTAACTTTTAAAATTATGAAAATATTTCAAAAATCCTAGTTCAGGCTATTTAGAGAAGTCTTAGTTATATATAGGCAAAATAACATTATTACAGAACATTTTCAAAAAAGGAGAATATTTTGAAAATAGGTATTTCTATGTTTAATTTTTGCAACACTATCTCATTTATATTATTTTTTAATTTAATAATACTCTGAAAACAATTTTATACGTGTATTATAACTTAAGTGACACTAAATATTAAGAAAATATCCGTTTGTACGTTTTTGTAAAATCATGGTTCTGAACGTATTCGGATAACTCAAAGCAAATTCATTTAATATGAAAAAAATTAAAATTTCACTGCTTTTGTATAAAATGTGAGTAACAAAATAATTTTATAATTATTTTTATTTTTTTATTCACGCTATTGTGATATTCAGGGGTGGTCAACTATTTTTACTCAACATCCACCTTGAGACAGCGGAGGATACTGGGGTACCACATGTTTTAAAAGTGATTTCATTCATTAGTTAACTTTGTACGTCAGAGATGGTATAAACAATGTCATGAATATATATATATATATATATATATATATATATATATATTTTCATATCTAAATGTTTTAGGATTTTCCTACTTTTCTTACGTAATTGTTTTGCGAATTTTAAGCATTAAGAGTTTGGGAGAGTTTGTAACATAATATTAGTGAGTGGTTTTATCATACTCTCTAAGTTTTTACGTACTCTGAATTTTTGTTTATTTTATTTTGTTTGGTTTTTCCTACCGAGTTGCAAAGAGGGAAGGTTGGCGCCTTCAAACTAGTTTAACCCCACTTATTCGGCCCTAAATCCGAAATTGCTTTCTGACTCGCTAGGCTCTTCTTTTTTGTAATTTTATTTTTTTTTATTTTTCTATAATTTTGATCTTCATGTTTAGATCTTATATTTTTATTACGCTATTTCTTGTTATGTTCGTTATCTATTATTTCTTGTTTTTGATATATAATACAAATTTTTTTCATATATATATATATATATATATAAAATAGTTTATTCAATTTATTTTCTGTTCTAATTTCATATCTTTAAAAGCAGCAAGCCCATTTAATTTTAGTGTAACGAGACAAATGTACACTTTCCTACTTTACTAGAATTTGTTTCCGGGGTACCCTAGCGATCCTTCTCTATTTTCGACCCTCCTTCTTGTCATTCAATTTATTTTTTCTTTCTTTTCCCGTCTAGATCACAGCTTTTCCCAAATGTTTGGCGCAATATAGCCAGATTTGGCTCTTGCGCCATAAAATCTCACATTCACTCACTCACTCTAGAATTTGTTTTTTGTAATCAAAATTGCTTGTGTGAATTCTTTTCAAACCACATGCAACTTATGGACAGACAACTTTGACTTATGTTGTTATGTTTTACTCTTTTTGATCTTCAAGCAAAAATTTTACTCACAAATATATGTTGACCGAATATAAAGAACACGTGCTGTCTGTTTGGTTTTCAGATTGTTTTGATGGGCTGCAAAAAAAAACTCTTCACGGGCTGCATGTGGCCCACGGGCAGTTACTTACCAGCTTCTGGTGTAATTACGTCGTTTTTTTTAAGTCTCTAGGAGCCGTAGGTAGCTTAGTGGTTAGAACATCGGTCTCTAGACCGGAAGGCCTGGGTTCGATGCCTGATGCTACCAAATACCCTCCGAGTACACACGGAGTACGTGCTCGTTAAATCAGTGGGCCCGTAGTCTTCTGGGCTTATTCACGAGCGCAGGGACTGGAGAATATTTCCCTGCCCTTGAGTTTCCATGAAGAAATTGTGGAGGGGGAGATATAGGCGGTGTCGCCATATATCGTCCCTTCGGGGAAATTCACCGAGCTAAATCGTACTGTCATCTGTATGGTGCTCAAGGCCATTGACAGGCGTACCTCTAGCCCATGCCACGATGAATTTCGTAGGCCTCGATCTGACTACGGCAGACAGGTGGCATTAGAAACAACAGCAACAACATAAGTTTCTAGCTGTTATCCTCAGTGAGAATGTAGAAACTCTCTCTCGCAAAAAATGTATCTCTCTTTGGAATTTGTTGAAAGTCCTTGCCAATTATTTTTACTTTCCAAATAAATAATTAAATATTTCTTGAAAGGATTTTCTGAATTTTATACCAAATATTGAGTTACGTTACCCTTATTCGAGCAAATATCACATCCAGATGTTATACTTAGTGACACATTTTAAAGGTTATATGAAATTATCTCAATTGGCTGTCACACTAAGTTAGGAAATTATCAAAATATTATGAATTACATTTTACATGTGGATCGTTAGTTCACTTTAAGATTTGGAAATTGAACTAAATTTACAGAGTATTTGAATTTTGTAATCACATTAATCAATTTTAATAATCTTTCAAATATTTATAGCACATATATGAAAAACATATAAATATTGACCTCTATTTATTCTATTTTATTCATATAGCTGATAATAGACCAATAATTTACATACATTAATTACATACATGGTTGTTGGTAGGTGTTATAGTTCATTAGGAACTGGTCTTAATTGTTAGGCCCAAGGCCCGATTGCTGACTTTGGTCGATGGTGGGGTAGTTTAGGTCAAATACGCCCGGTGGATTTTCATGATGCAAAAGATCGGAAGTGTCCAACGTGCATGATTATGTGTCATGTTAAAGATCCTTAGAAAAACTGTTTCGCTTAGGTGTTCTAGGCAAAAATAAATTTATAGGGTTATTTTGCACCGTTAGAGTTCAGTTGCCTCTCTCTGGGGGAAGAAACTGAGCGTTAAATTATATTGTGGCCACTGATATCCACCTATTTGGTGCCACGCAAAAAATTATACTTGCTCCCGGGGGAATGAACGAGGTCTGCAATGCTAATTACCAATATTCAACATCATTTGAAGGAAATATATTTTCATGTTTTATGATACAAGAAATTGCATCATAATAATAATATATTATAATGTAATATATAAATAATGTTTGAAATTACACAGAAATTTAGATTATTCACATAAAAGTGAGAATTTAAATGCTTTAAATACATTTAAAAACGACGCTTATCGTACAAGCAGTTTGACGTTTTAACGAGATACTGAAGATAAATAGAATGAAATGTAATTAATGAGAGAGAGAATGCTTAGTGATGCTTCGTAAAAAAATAAGATAACTTAAATATCAAAACTTTCAAAACCCTTGCACAAGGGCGTAAAACCCAAAAGCTAACTTGGACCGAATAAACAAGGTTTAACCTAAGGTGGGCCGCAAAGAAAATAAAAGTTCACAGAAACGTAGGTTTATTTCGAATAAAGCATTGTAATAAATATACATAAAAAAAAAAAGAAATATTTATTCCCTGACATTTGACATTTTTTTTCTGCCACTGTGTTTCCTATTTCGGGAGATGTTTTGATTTTTTTCTATACGTTATTGTAAGCCAATATACTGGATGGGCCGCAAAAATGCTCATTGTTGGTCACATATGGCCCGTGTGCCGCGAGTATGACACCCTTGCTCTAGCACAAACAACACAGAATGTAAGACTAAGTATTATACACCACGATTCAAATTATGTGCGTATATATACTCATGTCTAAAATTTAAATCCCAAACATGTTTTTCTCTCTCTCTCTCACGTCTTAATTTTTAAATGACTCTATTAAAACAGATAGAATTTGCTTTTATATATTTTGAAAAACGGTTAACGGTTAACGGGTATCTGTCTTCAGTTTAGGAAAAGATGTTGTCGAGTGCTAGTTTTTGTGTAACTACTGGATTTACACTGTTCAAGCATATGGTGATGTTGCCTCAAGTTTTGTTAATATGGCATTGAAACAATGAAGTTACTCGGTTTGCAGTGCAAATGATTTCTCATAATCACAGGATTCCTTGAGATGGAGAGCATATTTGGCATGGATTGAAGTTGGTCAGTCTCAATTACACTAGGCTCGATGGGTAAAAGTGACATGGAAGTTGTCTCACAATTATGGAATTAATTCCAAACAATCGGTATTATCACCATAAAGGTTAACCATGACCTACAAAGAGCACCGGCACCAGCAAAGATCCGCTACTTGGAATTAGATGCACGACCACAAACGGGACAAAGAGCCCTCAGTTTGTCCGTGTACTTGCTGTTGTGGTGGGAAGAATTTCCAGGCAAGCAGTATATAACCGTCTGGCAGAGACTAGCATTTCCTCACTGTCGTTGAGTCTGATGCGTCATTTTGAGTGCATCTAGCAGTACATACCAGGTATTACGGTGCTGAAAATATCAATTGTGGTCACCACAAGAATGTTGACATTTTCTTTTTGAGTGATGAGTCGAAAAGTACCAGACAAAGTGATTCTGGTCGAGTGATCACCTGGAGAGAAAATGTGTGAAACTTAATTTCATCCCTCTTATGTAAAAAACATCGATAAATTTTGTGACAAAAGAATCCTCTTATGGTGTGGCATAATGTTGGGCAACGGCACATTACCGTATGTTTTCGATGCGGATAAAATAAACCTACTGCCGTATAGGGATTTTGGAAGCCTACGGTAAGGTGTTCTGGGTTTTTTTGGCCCCTGGCTACATTTTTATGGATGATAATGCGCGGCTACACAAAACTCACATTGTTGACGAATTTCAGAAGAAATGGATATTCACCGTATGGATTGACCCTTGCGGTCTCTGGATTACTATTCTATTGCATATGTTTCGGATGGTCTGGGAAAATGTATTTTTCAACCTAGCTCACCTACCATAAGTCCCCCTCCCCTAAATTGATTGATTGATTGATTGAATATTAACGTCGCACTCTTCAGCTACACGAGGGCTTTTGACTACGGACCACGTAATTTTGAACCATGGTCAAGTGACGTGGACGTCACCTGAGCTGGCATCCCCCTCTCCTAACTACCACACCACACCAACGGGAGGACGTTTCAGCTCTCGACAGATTTAACGTGCATCGCTCCCTCCTCTAGGAGTCCCGCTTTAGGAAAAGTGGGCTTTGTTGCCACAAATACGTTTTAACACCTTCATAAGCAGTGTGTTAGGTCGTTGTGATGCTTGTATAACATTTAACAATGGTCACACTCCATACTAGACAGACTTTTCCCGAGGTAAATGTCTTAAATCGGATTCAAGATTTCACACTTTTGGATATGATTTGGTTCTTAATGCACAGTTAAAATATTTCCCATATTGTTATGTTGATGTATTCATTCTAACATTGTAATATTTATCTGTGCCAAATTTCGTGGCAACGCAGTTAATAGCTCATAAGTTGTCACATTCCTCTGTTTGTGATTATACATGAACACTCACAACTTTGAACCATTTGAAGAAGTGCGGACACGAAATTATCTTCTAAGTATTATTGAAATTCTATTAAAATATATTAAATGTGTTTCATAGCCTTCCGAGTGTGCTGATAAAGGCCAAACATTTAGGGTTTTTTGTGCTTCACTTTATGAAATAAAAAACTGCGTGAAAACTTTAAAATTTAACATTAAAACAGACTCTTCATTTTGGATTCTGTTAAATATTACGTTTCGTTACATACAGTGAAAAAAGTGTCTTCATCGTATTTGAATGTTTCTATTTTTATCAATATGCTATTGAATCATAAATATGTCTCTCCTGTATGAATTTGAGTCTCGCTAGATGTCATTTGAAATTTTGTCACTCATTTAGCATGTAAAAAATCATAATGAAGGCTTTGAAAGTTTTCAGATCATTTAACTATTTGCACATACTAAAAAGCCAATTAAATTTCTTAATGTATTTAAAACAAAACATCTAAACCATATTTTATATACTCAAGTGGTCAATAGATTCGTCATTGATTTCCATGTTTTCAGAAATGCTTATTAGTTACAAAAGTAGAATTTTGCATGGATTTTCTTTCTCTTATTATTTTGCATCGTTCATTGACTAAAAAAAGGCATTTTAATTACGAAGGTGCCACGTAAAATAAATTTATAGCTCATCAGTATATTTCTAATAAGATTAAAAATAATTTAATTATATTAAAAGTTGCTAAAAAGGAAATTGTTTTAAACCTTCCGCTGCTCATCCCGCGATTTCCATGGGCAGTGTAGATGTAGCAAAATTTGTACTAGCCGCGATTTCCACGGGTATGCATTTTTCCGACTATTTAGCTGTGCAACCTTTGTAGCTCTTATTTATGTTTTCATTTATTTTTTTTATGTTCATAGTCAAGTAAAAACGCTTTTACAATTTTTTTTGTATATTCTAACTCTACTCTCATATTCAGATTTGAAATCCGTAAAAAAACCATACGAATTTTTTTCTTTTACTCCGGAATGAATCACGTTAGCTTGGTTGACTTAAGGTACTGTCATTTAACTTTGATTAAAAATTACTAGTTCCACCACCAATAGATATCGTATTTTTTTATAGTGCGACGCTAATAAATACTTAGTTACTTACCCCATGGTAGTTATGAAAGTTTTTCAATCGGATTGAAAATACAACTAAGTAAGACTTATAAGTTTCTTTCACAAGTCGAATTAAGTCACAGAAAGGAAAAAAAAATAAAATTATAATTTTCACTTAACATTCTAAAGAAATTAAATTTTTGGAGCCTTTGTTGCAGTAGAACCATTTGTAGTCAAATTTGTGTTACCTTAATTTTATTTGACTAATTCAGGTTGGAATTAGATCTCATAACTGTGACAATACGAAAAAAATGCTTCTATCACAAGTATAATTGAATGCAAACATGAAATCGAATACTCATGGTTCACTAGGAAATCCTGTTTTGTTTCAGATGAAATTCTTGAAGTATTGCTCACAGAAAGGTGTAGGATGTTAAGCCATCCTTAGAATGTTAGCATAAAGATTTTTTACGGCACAACATTGTTAATTTGTTGTAAATTATGTACCATTTTTCTCACTGGCCTTTAGAGATAAGGAATAGTTTGTTCAATTTGTTCAATTATTTTCTAATAAATTATTTCTCCTCTAATGTATTTTGGATTGTTTATTATTCATCTCAACTAATTATTACTAAATGCCTGTAAACATTTTTGAACAAAATTCATAGCTGCGACACACTAAAAAAGGGTTCACATTATTGGTCTCAAAATGTAGCTATTGGACATTTTTCAAATGATACATTTGCTCAATTAATAAAAAAATACATAGTTCTATAAATGTGTGATATAAAAACGATAATTATCATAAGATTCATAAGAAAATAATATGTTGTTTCAATATATTTTTAATTTCATTTATGAATAATTTAACATGTGTGTGGTTTATCTATACAATGAATAAAAATTAAACTTCAAAATGCAGAACTTAAGAGGATGATGGATGATTAAAAATAGTTTCTTTAACTGTCAGCATAATTATTTGAAATTGAAATCAATATAGTAATTGCTTATAACATTTCACAACATATATATATATATATATATATATATATATATATATATATATATATATATATATATATATAAATTATAATAAACAGATATTTCTTAAGTAAATTTTATTTTTTCAAACTATCTTCAAAAGTCTTCCTAGCGCATCAGTTTTTAATAAATGTACAAAATTTGTGTTTTATATATTTATGAGCTACAACAAAATATATACGTGGATGGATTTTAAATTCAGAATAAAATTTGATGAAAAAAAGATAAATTTCTATTCTCTATGGAATGTTTCACCAATTATAATGCATTCAAGGTATTCAAAACAACCCAAAATATGATACGTTAAATTTTTTAGAAAACAAATTCACAAATTTCCAAATTATTTCATCTTTCATAAGTTGGGAAAATTTCAAAGATGTTTGCCGTAATATGAAACGTACAGGGCATTAGGCGTAACAATGGAAGAAGAAATTTTACGAAATAAGAAAGTACATTTTAAATATTTACTTTTAAAATAAAAAAAAATAACTCAGTAATTATTAATCAAAATGACAAAATTCTTTGACGGAATTATTCAATGAAATATAAGAAACACTACTTGTGTAAAAAATCAAAACCACAATTTTGAACAAATTTTAACTAAGTGAAGGTCTGCCATCCCCTTAAAATTTCAAAAATGCTAACACGTTTTCGAACCACGAATGCGTTTAGAACTCAAATAGATTATTATTAGAGTTATAGTTATTATGAGAATAATTATCAATTGAAAGTAAAAAAAAATCCCTTTTCTTTAAAAAGAAATAGCTTAGAATATTAACTAAAACTTAAAAAAAAATTACTGATAAAAATATCGAATATAGCTTCAATTTCAATTCATAAACAAGGAATATACCTAAAGTAATTTTATATTTCATTCTCAAATCACTCATTTCTTCTCTAGATAATTGGATGAATGTTTGAAGCTCTCACACATCCGCATACTTCCCTCAGATACCCTTACTTCTACCCTGAAAAGGCGATGAACTCTTTTTGAAGGTTCACTGGACTTTATAAATAAAATATTTGTTACGTGGTCTATTTGATTATTTTATAAACTTTGTCTGGCACCCTTTTTCTAAAGATTTCATCGAAATATCAAACATTATCAGATTTATTGAGAAATGTTATTATATTTTTAAAATATTTCTCCACTAACCTAAGTATATCAAGCAGTATATTGTACAAAAGGCCTGCATGAAGCATTTAGAAGGAATCCAGTATTATAAATAATACAAGCAGAAAGCGTCAATAATGTAAAATGATTCGTATTTTTATCCACTAAGCATTTCATGGCAACTATTGACGTGTCTTTCTTCCTTATCCACAGAGTACAATGCTATTTCAAAAATGGGCATATTTCGATACTATGCTTGGTAATGACTTTATTTTGGGGTATAAGATTAGAAGCTTTTATTCCCATCGGCGCCCTTTTTGAGTGCTGAGTTTGTGAAAAGATATTTTGGTACCATTATGATTTCCATAGAACTGATTCGTGACCTGTTTTTAAAAATGAGTAGGAATTTTCGGAAACTTTTGAATGGGCTAACAATTTCAGATTTCCCCGAAACAAATGCGTTTGGAAATGGCGCAGTTTAGATTTCTACGGCTGAAATTATACATCCATAATTGCCCCCTGTATAAATAGATAAATTTATTTATAAAAAATAAATGCTGTAAATTTCTGAAGTAAATTATAGGTCGCATAAAGAGAACGAAACGCATTATGCTATATTTTTAAAATACATATTGAATATAGCGAACAATTTATTCATCGATTATAAATTAGAGTATGATTTTAAAGTTACATAAGGGTTATTGTTGATAGACCTGGTAATAATTTTCGACAGCCCCTCCCTCTTTAGGCATAACGCTAGTGATACTCATGGATGCTTGTAAATGTATAGGAACATTGTGACATTGAGGTACTCTAAATCAGATGTCACCAAACTGGTGGTCCGTGGACCACTAGTGGTACATTAGAAAATTCCGCTGGTTCCCAGAAAAATACGAAATATACTCAGTGATCCCGTTATCTTATGTTTTAAGATACATTGATTGGGTTCTTAGATCACACATTGTTTTTATAAATATATTTAAAGTATCCTACTTGGTTGAAAAAGTGCTTTTTAGGTGTTTGATGTTTGGTGTTGTTTGTGTCACTAGTAAAAAAAGAAATTCATTATTTAGGAAAAAGGACTAATACATAAATCTAGAGAGTTTTTATATTATTTTTATAGCATTTACTTTATCTAACTACTAAAAATATTCTTTTTTAAATTCGTTTCTTGAAGAATGAACTTTTCATGATAGTTTGTGCACGAAAAACGAAATACCTTCTAAATAATCCAATCAAATTTTATGGAATTTATAACACATATGCTATAGGCTCTTCAGAGTGTTACAAACCGCAGGTTTTAAGACAGCTACATTTAATCACATTTTACACAGCCATTTTTAATTTGAACATGCAGTAATTTTGTCGAAAAATCATGACCATCAAATTTAAACGCAAATAAAATATTTATTTCTTACACTATGTTTTATTCTGCGGTGTGTGGCACTTCAGAGGGATCAAGAAATATATCAATAACGTTAAAATTGCATAATGTGAAATTTATTTTTATTTATCACGTTTTTCTTAACTTAAAAAAAATTGCTAAATATTTCTAATAATAATTTTTTTTCGAACAAAAGGGTGATACATGTTAGTTATTTAATAGTTATGACTTTTTAGGCATATTTAGGTTCTTTAAAGCAATAAAGTTATTCAGAAAATCAATCTTTGAAAATTTTATCTCCGAAAGTAGTCGCATACCTTAACACTTAAAAAATCATATTAGTGGTCCGAAGTATTTAAATTATGAATTTACTGATCCGTGAGATCAAAAAGTTTGGCGACCGTTGCTCTAAATAACATTCGAGTCGCGGATAGAGGTGAACCACCTGACCAACCTGACCACCTTCAGGTTTTTATCCCTCAAAACTTGGGTAAATCCAAGACAAATCGTACTGCCACCCGTATTGAACCTGTAACCCTTTGCTGATGTGAATTTCGTGGGCGTCGATCTGATTCCGTTGGATAGGTGGAATTAGAAGCAACAATTTTGGATAAATTTCAAAATACCAGGACCAAACTTGGGTTGGCACAACTCTCGAAACCACACCAATGTAAGGGCAGTTGTGCTTCGAACGATTTAGTATGCACCATTCTTTCTTAAGTCCCTATTCATGCACACCAGAATTGTTACCCAATACTGAACAAATTAACTCCGACTCGAACATAAAACATGATCACTCGGCTATCGCGATCCTAACAGATCGTGACACTTCAATTAAAATTAATTACTGTTTTTTTTTAACTCGTGTTTTTAAAACAGGTTTTGATACATTTTTCAAAATAGTTGACCAAATAATTTTTTTATAGACTATTTTTTTCTTTTTTTTTAAAGTTTTATTTCTCGTTTATATGTTTACCTTTGGTTTATCCAAATAAGTTTTTCACACTTCCATCCTTTACATTAACAGCTTTACTAAACTTCGTAAAATCTTTTGCGAACGTAATTGTAAACTGTGTGAAAACATTTTAAAGCAGAACAAATGTAACTGAAAAAATAAATGTAAGTTTCATACATTTGTTCCAAACAACACATGATAAAAATTAGATAAATTTTTCTGAGTGACATTTCAGTGTTATAATATGTGCGGTTCTACATATTCCATATAAGGTAAAGTTAACGATAAAAAATTTAAAAATTAAAATATGTCTTTAATAAATTTTCATGTTTTTAACTTGCCACATTACTTTTTACTTTATTTGTGCCGAGTAGTAAGACACAGTTATCCGATCGATGTAAAAGTTAATTTATTTGTGTTCCACTTTACTTTCGAAGCTCTCACTTTTATGCCCGGCGTATATGTAGCATGCACTCGTAAATATCGATTTTATTCCTTGTGTTAAAAGTGTGCGTTATATGTCGGATTTTACGGTATTTAAAATAAGTATATTAATATAAGAAAAAAAACTTTAAAATTAGACAGTATATTCAATTATATATATATATATATATTATAATAAAATAAAAGTGAAGTATATCTAGAACCCACAGTGCTAAAGAAGTAAGAAATTGGAATACAGCAAACACAACAAATGTAGATACAAAAAGTCATAGGAGTAAACTGGAGAACTATTATGATTTCTAAAGCTGTCGCTGAATTAGGCCAGTGAATTAGGGTTAGCAATGCTTTATGGATCTACCTTCCCCGTACAGCAGAAAATTTCGACATAATATTTATATATATATATATACAGGGTGGTCCTAAACTATATGTCAAAAATGAAAAGGTAGGTAGTACACATCAAGAGGAACAATAGTCAATAGGAAACCAAGGGTGCCAAACGTCTTCCGAAGGAACTAGGGACCTTTAAAATTATGGTCCCAAAATTCAAATGATGATATAAAACAGAAAAAAAAGATAAATTCGATTGCGGTTTTCGCTAAAAAAATTCTTCATATTAGTATTTTCTTTGAATTTAGTTTGAAAGACAAAGTTCTAAAATGCTGACAGAGGGCGCTTTAGACTTTGAAACAATATAAAGTAATTTTTGTTTCTATTTTTGAAACTCCGTTGAATCTTTCCGTAAGTTTAGTTTCTAAATTAAATTTTGATACCAAAATTACAATCACTTGTCTAAAAAATGTCAGTATACAAGAGGTTCAAATTTGAAACTCTTGGAGAAATGAAGAAAAAATAATTAAATCAATCGATTTCCATAGGAATAATCCCTCACTTTCAATTAAAATCACAAAGTAATGAATCGATAAAGATCGATCTTATCCATGTTTAGAACCTCACCCGTCCCAGCTCAAGTAGTTGTTGTATGTTGTAGATGGCGCTAACGCGGTTGATGGTGCCCCATCTAAAAATTCAACCTGTAGGGAGCGCTGATTACTGCGGTGTATAAAAGTGCTTCATTAGGTGGATTCATCATTTACCGCACGGATCTCGAGCAGCATGGATCGTTTTACCACTGCGGAGCTAGCAGATATGCATTTAATGTATGGAGCTGCACAAGGAAATGGCGCAGCTGCTGAAAGATTGTACAGGGAGAGATTCCTAGGTAGAAAAAAAACATCCGGATCATTGAACATTCGAACGCACTCACAGGGAGTTACACACGGGTGGAACGTTTTATGCTTCAAGGCGTGGAACTGGCATAGAAAAATATCGCAGAACTCCTTCATTGGAACAAAGAATACTGATAGTACTACAGTTCATAATAATCCTTTGACATCTTCGAGAGCTGTCGGTCGTGCGTTGAGCATGTCATGTTAGTTCCGTCGTGAGCCATCAAAGTGTTTTAAGGACTTTACATGAAGATAGAAGGCATCTGTATCATTTACAGAGAGTGCAAGCAATAACCCCTGATGATTATCCACGTCGTCTTAACTTTGCTACTTGGTACTTACAGCAGACTTCAGAAAATCAAACCTTCCCTGCAAATGCATTATTTACTGATGAAGCTACCTTTATGCGGTCGGGTATGTTTAAAATGCATAATTCTCACCTGTGGGATCATGTTAACCCACATGGTACAATAACACACGCCTACCAAGAAAGGTTTTCAATTAATGTATGGGCAGGCATTGTGCACAATAACTTAGTAGGTCCGTACATTCTACCTAGTCGTTTGACTGGCACCTACAACATCTTCTTACAGGAAGTCTTACCTGAACTTCTGGTCGATGTTCCTCTATCTGTGCGCAACCGAATGTGGTTTCAGCACGATGGAACTCCAGCTCATTTCTCCAGAAATGTCAGGAATCACCTGGATACTGTCTACGGCCAGCATTGGATTGGACGGGGTGGACCAGTTCTCTGGCCACCACGTTCTCCTGACTTAAGTTGTTTAGATTTTTTTTTTTTGGGGCCACATTTAAAGCTTGGTATATGAGAGTTACATCTGCAGAAGACCTTGTTGCTCGTTTATCCGTTGCTGCTGGACATGTGATCGACATGCCAGATGTCTTTTCTGATTTAAGCCGATCCATGCGCCGCCGCTGTGAATGTTGTGTTACTGTTGGTGGCCGCACTTTTGAGCATTTGTTGTAAATTGCTAATAACGTTTAATTTTCGTTTGCCTTTGTGTTATCAGTTTCTTTTGTGTGATTGATGCTGCTTCATATGCTACCGCTTTAAAGTTTCATTACCGCACACATATTTGGCATCAGGTCGGTCCGGTACCCTTGGTTTCCGATTGACTATTGTTCGTCTTGACATGTACTACCTACCTTTTCATTTTTGACATATAGTTTAGGACCACCCTGTATATATATAATATATATATATATATATATATATATATATATTCTGTATATATATATATATATTCTGTATACAATGTTCATTTGCAATTTATTTGCATTCATATATATATATATATATATATATATATATATATATATATATATATATATATATATATATGCAAATAACATGTAATGAAAATTAGATATAATTAAATTAGGTTAAAGGGAAGCAGAAACATTCATAAGTTAATTATGTACCTTAATAAAAAATATACACACACATACACTGCTGGACAATTGCTAAGGACGGTTAACAATATCATCCATAGCAACCACAAAATGAAAGGAAGTGGAAAATGTGGAAAATTAGAATAAGTGCGGGATATTAGTAAGAAGAAGCATGAGTATGCAAATTTTTTTTCCACGTCTGTTCATCACGTGATAGCGTTCATAAGAGCTTTAAAGGTTTTGACGCGTGTGGACAGTTGTTGTTTCAAGTCAAAGTTTTACAGGAAAGATTTAATAGACGAACTTAAAATTTTTGGCATGTCTTCCCGACATCACATAGATGATTTTATGCGTGGCCGAATTATTGAAAAGATCGAAGAAGAAAGAAAAAAAAAACAGATGTTGCCAGGGAGTTCGACATCGCTCACAGCGTTGTTTCACGGCTGTAGAAGTCCTTTAAAACTACTGGAATGTGTAGTAGACGGCACTGGGGAGATCGTGTTAGAAGTACGACGCCTGCAGAAGACAGGTATATCGTCCTATCAGCAAAAAGGAACAGGCGCACCACAGCTCAGCAGGTGGCAAATCAGTTTCTTGCTGCCTCAGGAAAGCTGATCTCAAGAAAAACTGTTGCCAGACGTTTGAGGGGAGGAGGACTATACGCACGCAGACCTGTTGTGTGTGTCCCATTGACCAGACAGCACCGTACTGCCCGTTTGCAATGGTGTCGTGAGCATCACAATTGGACTGAACAGGACTGGGCATGCGTACTATTCTCTGAAGAGAGTAGGTTCAGTCTGTCATCGGATTGTAGACGCCAACTGATCTGGCGCGAGAGTGGTACTGCTTATCGTCCAGAAAATATCCAGGAAAAGGTCCGATATTCGACATGCAGTATCATGGTGTGGGCCGGCATCATGATCAATGGCCGCACGCGCCTACATGTGGTTGCGAATGGGACTATGACGGGCCAATGATACATTGATGAAGTTCTACTTCCTCATGTTCGTCTTTTCCGTGGTGCTGTCGGTGATAAATTTGTTTTTATGGACGACAACGCAACATGTCATCAACCTCTCGCTGTTCAGGATTGTCTAGACAGCGAGGGTATTCAACGTCGCGTATGGCCAAAGCGTTCTCCAGATCTAAACCCCATTGAAAATGTGTGGGATGCTTTGGGGAGACAAGTTGCTGGTCGAAACTATCCTCCGACAAACAAGAACTCCCTCATCCGTGCACTCACAGAGGAATGGGATAAATTGTCTCAACAGCTGCTGGATAATGTTGTGCAAAGTATGTTACGACGTGTGGAATGTTGCATCATTTCCACAGTGGACATTTCCCGTACCGATACATTTCTTTAAGGTCCCTGCTGACTTTTAGATGCATTGTTCCATTTCTTCGTACGCAGATCAAATGAACATTTTTTTTTCTTTCAGATGTTTCACAGCTTTTGTACTTTTCAGAACAATAAATATTCTTTATTCTAATGTCTGAACAGTGTGGCAACTATATTTTATCCTACTAGGCCTCATGTCTCGCTTAATGTTATGCTACATAGCAATTTGTGATCCGTCCTTAGCAATTGTCCAGCAGTGTATATACATATAGTATTTCTATTTAGTTAACAGGTAATAAAATTTTGGACCCTTAAATTTCAAAAAGCGATAATTTATAATTTAGATGTGAAAAAAATTAATGTAGAACCATCTATAAACATAGAAAGTTGAGGACTGACTTGTGGTGATAGAATTAATTGTACGGCTAGTCAACCTTCTCCCTTTTGTAAATATATAATTATTGCATTCTAAAGAATGTAAAAAGGGTATTTCGAAATATTTTACTACAAATACACTATTCAATTTTTAAATAAATGTATTCGAAAAATGAGTAAATTTCTTTCCACTTTTCTTTTACCGAATGCAAGCCTATCATGAATATAATTGAATTCAGAAAGCAAAATGTCGAATTCGTAATTTGGCGCAGATGTGAACTGACAATGCTTTCACGAACAGAATCTATTTAAAATTTTGCAGCGCTACTAAAGACATTTCGGTCAAACCCAATCATTTCAGTTGAGGAGTAGCATAAAATTATCTTTTGGATGGAGAGAAGGGATGACTAAGAAAGATATTTTTATTTTAGCTTTAAACACTGATTTATGTTGACCATAAAAATTATTTATCACGTGGTATCATGTGAAATTTTTGGAAATTTAATTTAATGGTTTGATTGTGTGAGAAAAAGTAGAAACAATTCCCCATCGAGACCATTTTATGATTAGTTCCTCCTGGACATTTCCAGCAGAATTTAGTTTCAACGTATTACTCTTCGATCTGCTCAGAAGCTTTCTAAAACAAAACAAAAATATCCGTAAGCACACGAATAATTATAAAATATAGGTTTGTTACCATTTTTTCTGAAACTGTTTATAAAAAAATCTGATCTATGCTCATTTTTCCTTCACAGAATTTCTGAAAATTATATTCACATTAAAATATTATAATATAAAATCTGCATTTTTTTTTTAAAATTTGAGATGAAGAATATACTTAGACATAATAATTTGTGTTTTATATTATGCATTCAGATTCCATGACTGATACATTATTTTAGTTATGTTGTCTTTCTACTAGCTAGCTATTTTAGAAACGTACATTTGAATTACTTTTGCGTATTAATTTTCTAACTGTCACGAGAACTTGTATCTAAACGTTTTGTTCGTTCCCCATCAAAAGGGTATTGTTAAATATATTACATAGCACGACAGCCATAACTTATTGATTTTGAAATAAAGCATATTTTGTATTCGGTTTCGGTGTTAAAAATTCCTCTAAGGAAATTTTAAAAAATAAGATGTGACTTGTGAATGGGAGACATGGAAATAATGTTTGAAATTTTACGTCGCAATTTTTTTTTGTTGAAATTAAATCCAAATGCACTATTTTGTGATATATCCTGATTGAATTTCATGGGTTATATTATTTTAAGTTGTGTTTATTAGCGCTATAGAAAGGCACACATTCATTTATCATACAATTATAGCAGTAAAAAGAGATATACAAACTTTAAAAAAAAATGATTTCTAATTGATTGACGGTATTATTAGATAGTTTATAAAAAATACTAATGTTTTTTCCAATTGTCTTGCTGTGATATCTGGTTCGAGACTCGAATCTGGTTTGAATCCGATCTAAGAATGTTTAATCATCTGCAATTGGCAACACCTTAAATGCAAATGTATTCAAGTTTAGATGTAGTGTTCGAGTGACACGCGTATCCACGAGATCGGGACCGAATGATTTTTTTTCTTTCAAATGCTTTTAAAATCGAAGTATATTTTTAAGTTTACTATACAGTAGATAGTAAATGTTTTTGATCCTGAATAAACTACTTTTGAAATCCTGATCTCGTTATTATACCTGCCAAGTCTATGAATACTCTCGAAGAGACCAGGTATGATTATATGATATCATCAATACATATATAAGCGTGTGGGAGGGGGGTTAAGACAAATAAATATATTATTCAATGGGACATTTTTCTTGTTATGAAACGATTATGTTAGCAATTAATGACTATTATTATTTTACATAAAGTTTGATGCATATGTTAAAACATAATTAATACTTGTTACATTAAATCTGAAAACTGTAAATGATCAACTATATTTTTTATAAATTATTGCTTTTAAAATGCATACAGTTTGTTAAATTATATTTATTTATTTTTATTATATATATAGCTGACATATTTATCAATTCAATATGATCTAAATATATAAAATACACCCAATAACAAAAATGATGACGCACCAAGAACAAGTTGTCCAATAGAGACAAAAATTGGTGGGTAGAAAGATGATGTACAAAAAAATGATTAGAATTTCAGAAAAAAATTAATAATTTATTTCAGAGTTAAATAGTCACAAAGCAACGAGCTGAATAAGATTATGACCTACCTCTAGTCTGGGTGCAAGCAGTCATACGACATGTCATATAGTGGCAAGGCTCTCTGATGGTCTCCTGTGATATTTCAAGCCACATTCGCCCAAATAGTCAGGCCAGGTCATCAACATTCCCTGGTAGATGCAGTCACCTCCCTATCATATCTCACACGTGATCGATTGGAGAGAGATATAGTGTTCTCTGAATGGCCGAAGAAGTGTTTGGCAAGTTGTAAGACGGTTCATAGAAAAAAAAGTTCCGTATAGGGTTGGGCATTATCTAGCTGAAAAATGAGGCCATGGTACTTCAAAAGGAAATGTAGCCAAACAGCTCTCAGAAAGTCGTTGACGTACCGCTGCGCTTTAAGTGAACTAATGATGACCAAAGGGATGCGGCTGACAAAATAAATCTCACCCACCAATTGATAACTCCTGGTTAAGGGTTTTTGTCGTGTATAATAGTGAAAACAGGATCGGGACATGCTACCCTGGGCTTCTCCAGACTCGTCTTCGATGATCGTCATGGCACTGTGGGAAGCGAGATTCACCACTAAACACTATACGTCTCCAGTCATCATGAGCTTTATCAAGCCAAGTGCCATTGTAATCTGGCCCCACAGTGGGCAGGCATGATGGCATGTGGTGTAACAGTCGGTGCGAGTGTACATTTCGCGCTATCAGCTTTCGGTGAATTGTCATGGTGGACGTTCGTGTGCGGGTCACACATCTGATGATTATTAAAGATGAATCAGTTGCTGTGACAGCTGATCTGATAATCAAACTACTGGGGCCCTAGGTCAATCACTATCATCATGACGCTGAAATCTGCCACCGTCCACCTATTCTTGCCAGCATCTTCTACTGGCCGCTTCGTTTTGACTTATATGATGAGCGATTCTCCGATTGCGCCCAACCTACCTCTTTCAATCCAATGAAATGACTTCCTTCAAACTATGACAGTTACTCGTAATGAGCTCGAATGTGCGGTAAGGCATTTTTTCAGTCGTTGAAAGGTATCTTAAATTGCAATGCAACAGAAATTTTTTTTGACCATCAGATTGAGAATCGATTCTTATATACACCTGCTGAGTTCGGAGACACAGTTTGATGCACTGTAGCTCCCACTATTCATTCATTGGACATCAAATTTTAATCAGCTATAAATAACTTTGCATACGAAATTTTATTTTAACCGGGAAACTCCTTGATAAGTCGTTTTTTTGTTATAGAGAGTATATATATTTTTTAAAATTCTGATTCACTTACATTTCTGAAATAATCTCTATTAGGTACTAAGCAGTATTCCATATTAGTTTTAAATGTTTTATGTAAAGATTACCATCACATGGGTAGCAAGAAATTTCATAATTTTGAAATATCCCGAAACCATTTTGTTAGATCATGTGGTAGGACGATCATAGGTTGCGAAGTATGAAACGGATACGGTGAAATCAATGTGAGAGATTCGTAATTTTACTCCCATTGAAGGATTTCCACTTTATTTCATGTTTTACGTTGGTAAATGAAAAACTACACAATTGATGACTGATATCAAATTTTCGTGACAAATGTTAACTATTGATCAATCAACGATTTCTGTAATGATATATATTTTGGTCAACATATTTTAAAACTAGGTGATTATAGATAAGTTTCGAAAAATAATTTTTGAAGTCAAAAGCACAAAATTCAATGTATTATAAAATGATATTCTTTTAAGAAAACTTCCGATCATATAAACATACTTTACACAAATTATATGTTTCTAATTTCCATTTTAAAAATAAATATTCTTTTTCAAGTGTCAGCATACCCTACATTAAGATATTCAAGAATTTCAGTAGACTATAAATTAAAGTAGAAAACGCACATATTTTTACGTAATGAAGTTTTCATACAACAGTTGCTGTATGAGAGCATAACGCTTAGGTCAATAAATGTAAAATTCAAATTTTATTTTCCTTATATGCTTAGTTAAATAATCTATTCTAGCATAATGCGTAAAATGTATAATATTTTAGATTATCCCTTCATTTTGTTGATATAGTAAGGTAAAAGTTAAGATATAAAATTCCATTTTAACTATCTAAGATGAAAATAAAAGGAAATAGATAAAATACTATATATTAGTTATTTTCAACGTATACTGGGTGGTACCGAATTCTCTCTAGACTGATAGATTTAGAGGAGTGATAGCTGACAGAATGAGGACGACAAATCAACATAGAACATAACCTCGCAAACCATACTTAATCAGAGTAATTCATAAAAAACAGTAAAGAAGGCTGTGATGTCGAGTGGAATGTGAAAAGGCTCAATGAAGAGGTAAGAAATACAATTTTTAGACGTAAAACATCTTTAAAATGTAAAAAACGTATACCAGATCGACATAAAAAAGGCGTTCGAAAAGGCTATCGCGTAGGTCTCAGCACAGCCGACACCGATGGAAGAAAGATTGTTGGGCGATTGCAAAAAAAATCTGGTGTCCTAGCTATATCAGCTGAAGTGTCAACTACCCGTGTGGTGAAATCCTCCATTGCCTCTCCATCGGTGTATCATACATAAGTGATTTCCGGTAGCTACATAGGGAGAAATCTGAGAGATTGGGGTCCGGGGAATGCAAAGGCTGAACAACAGGTGCACCTTATCCAATACAACTCTCGGGACATGTAAAATGAAGGTGGTAGTCACTGGAATTAATATATATGTTGGTGCACCATAGTGCACGAACCAAACTTTTTGGGGCGCAGCGTCCGCTACTTCCTGCAGCAACTCCGGGGGAAATGGTACATGCGCATACGGGTAGGCCTTTCAACCCTTTCACGGCAGTCCAAACTTTCTAATTTATTTAACCACTTCCCTCGTCTGGACCATCGTCCTTCCAAAGGTTATAATTATCACGATTTTCACTGACTAAGCGTGGTTTCAGACCCGGTTGTCTGTCGTTTTGTCGTCCCTTGAATTTGTCGGTGGAATTCGACAACTTCTTGCATATGCGTGTGTGCATGCATGCTTGCCTTCAAAGCATATGACATAACTTGTTGCCCCATAACATTTGTGGCATAATTTGGAACACTGATGATCCCAATGAATTGATGAATTTATAAGTTCCACGGTGAGCATGATAGTATTACCTAATTAATAATGAAATTAAAGACTTTGAAAATCCATTCATTTCCTATTTAATGTCCATTGCAATAGTGATTTGATTAAAATATCCTCGAATTAAAAGGTCCAATATCCTGAAAAATTCCAAGACCAAAAAAAAAATAAGATTATGAAAATAGGCGATATTTTAATTTAAAACCAAAATGAGATCGGAGAGAGAAATGTTGTGACTTTTCAAGTTATTCTAAAAAGTGTGACTAATTTCATCCAATATTTTTATAACGTATATGAAAAGAAATATTTTATAAATTAGCATAAAAACAGTGGGACGGTATTGATTTAAGAATTAGTTTGCATTTTTTTCTCCTATTGCTTTCGGAATATAAATTTTAGAAACGGGTTTGAAATTGCAATGTAAAATATAGATTTATATATTTGATAAACAGTGAGGACGGATTATAGTTAACCATTCTACATATTTGTAAAAATAACCGATTGTATTCAAACGATTCTTGTTACGATATCAAAGCTTAACTCCTTAAAATTGATACAGTTTATATAATATAATAAGTTTTCAGCACTATGTCTTAACTTTTTAGCGCTAATTTTAGTTAATGATTGATCAAACATTCATTTAAATTCAAAGATATCTAAAAACAATTTTAAGTGTAAATTGGCTAAGATGTAAGAAAAGTAATAATTATACTTGAAAAAAATTAAAAGTCTAATGGAATATCATGAACTGAATTGGAATTCACATTTTGATATTAAAGATTTTGTAGCACTTTCTAAAGTATCAATTATTTACATTCTCAAGATACTCTTTATGATTGGGGGATAGTATTGCTTGTTACCCGAGGAAAGTCGTTGGTGTATATAAATTATGAGGACATTCATTTTCTTTTATTGTAGTAAGAACTCCTATGTAAAAAGAAATAAGGAGAAATAAATAAAGAAAAATGGTTTTTTTAGTATTTTAATGATCATAATTCAGCACAGATATTCCAATCAAAAATCTCTCATGACATACTATCTTATTTTTTCCATTAAAAATACTTTTTTAACAATGTATAATCGTGCAAATGTGGGAACAAAATGAATGAGAAAGATAACATATAATCATTATTTTATTTGTTTTAGAAAAAGAGAGAGGGGTGGCTCTAGTGCATATTGGTAGAATATCATACTGCGTTTTTCATTTCTTGTAGAACGAATCGTTTTATTCCTTCTGAAATGTTACATTCACCTGTTTAATACATTTATACCGTTCATGGAATACTTTTTGTAATTTATTAAATTGCTTCAGAAAATATTTCTGCAACTATAGTTAACGAAAAATGTTTACAAATACTTAAATTCATTTTAATACATTTTTTCCATGTTTTTTCTAAAAATAATTATTTGTTTTACTTTTATTTTAGAAAAAATTAAATCAGAAATTAATTCAGAATAATAAGTTGCATCAAACTTCGTTAATGAAAATTTAATCCCTTACGGCAGGGTTGCAAAACTTGCCCCCCTCCGACGATTATTCCTGTAGCCCAGCCAGTATATTGGCACAAAATAATATACAAAAAAATACCAAAATGTTCCCCGAAATAAGAAAGATAGTATCAAAGATGTTCCAAAATGTAAACATTAAATTTTTCTTTTATATATGTTTATTAAAATGCATCATCAGAGAAATAAACCTACGTTTCTATGAATATTGATTTTCTTTGTGGCCCACCTTAGGTTAACCCTTTATCTACTGACGGTACTTATAAGTATATCACTCACTTTAAAACTACATATAATAACCATTTTTACGGATACTCTAACGATACTCAACAGGAATATTCTTTTAAACTCACTCTTTCAAGATATATGGCAGCAGGGGTTCTATGATGAATATTTTATTGGGGAAGGCGAATAGTTTTATAGCAAAAGTTGCGTTTTCAGTTGTTATTTTTATCGGATTGCAAAGATTATCATTTTTATTTCAAAAACGTTGTTAGAGTCAAAATGTGTCTTACTTTTTTTATATATTAAGGAAGACCTTAGAATATGATTTGACAATTTATTTAAACTCAACAGTGTATATATTTAATTTTACAGTTGAATAAATTTGTGTTACCTATACATACCGACAGCACACTGGGTGTTGGACCAAGAACTTTTTTTTCGTCCGTGTGGCTTATTGTTGTTTTTTGTTGTGTTGCGTAGTCATCACTATAGAGCAATAGACTTATGCTTTTTTGGGGGCATTTCTATTAGCTTAACTGATGTATTTTGCTTTATTAATGTTTTATTTTAACGTGGTGCAGAAATTTTGAACTTTGAAAATTTGAGCCTTTTTTGCCACGCAATTACCTGAAATACCTATCCTTATTGCAAAAATTAACAACATTTTAATTTATTTATGTGTAAATGAGATTTATCAATAATAGGAAATTTTCAAGGTGTTATTATTGTCATTATTATTATAATTAGTAGTAGTTTATTTACTTAGAATGTCTGAAAAATAGAAACTATGTCATCAAGAGGCTTTGGATGTATTATAACACCTCTATCTAAAATCAATGATGTGGTAACAGATGATTTTTCGGTTGAATAAGTCCCAGCAAATTATCTGCTCGAATTTTTGTTAGATTTTTAGGATAACGATCAAGAGACTAAACAAGACTTAAGGTGCAGTAGTTCATGTTCAGAAAATACATTATTTCCTGCCCCAGGATGCAGTGCTTTAAGAAACATTCAATCGAAACCTCACTGAAAATGCACAAGGTGTGGTAAATTTCTGTGTAATAATTTATGTTTCTTTGAATATCATCAAATTACCTTATGTGTAAAAGTTGTTTTTGTGTTTAAAAAATTAAATAAACTTTTAAAAATCAATACTTTTTAAAATTAAATATTTTGTGCTGTAAAATATTAGTGTTTTCTGGTTATTTAGTGTTCTAAGGGTTAAAATTGCGTTAAAAAAGTAATTCGGTCTTTTCATATTATAAGAATGCTTTAGACCTTTATGGACTGACGGTACTTTAAAGTAACAATTTAATCAATTAGCTCTAGCAAATTAAATTTTCCAAAAGTTGAGTATTTTATTAATGTAATCTCTTAATTTTCAATGCAGATATTGCCGAAATAATATCGCATAAAAAATTTGAGGTAAATCATAATATAGTAGAAAAAGGGTCAAACCATATTTATTTGGATCAAATCAAACCTTGAGTTTGACACCTCTTCCTTAAAAGGTCAATTTTTTTGAGGGAAATGTTAAAAAAAGCACTTTTTTTCTTGTATATAACTAAGCATATTATTAAACAGAATGCGAAAAGCGAATAATACATCAAAGAACTTTCAATTAAAGTGTTCACGATATTTTGATATTTTATAATTGTGTAACACAATAAAACCTAAAATTTGTTTATTTTTTTATAAGTTCACTCTGCATGCTGTAAAGAATGCTTCATATATCTTAAAATAATTTCTCTCTCATACTTACTACAAAAAAAAATATTTTCGGGCTTTCTTTAGCGGTTGAGAATTTTATGCGCTCGTGCATATAAAACACACACAATTAGAAGCATGGTGTATTATCCTGCCTTACATTGCAATGCGAACAGTGATATCAGTGTTTTTGGAATATCTTTCTATTTTCCTTTCTTCTCAACCACAAATCGCACATTGCTTGGCAAATCCCTGTTCTGTGTCGAATGTTTTCAAGAATATAAATTTCCGTCTTCACTACAAGAAAATCTGGGATGAGAAATATTTCAGTACTATGACAAATTGCATCCCTTAAAAAAGCACTAGTACTAATAATATTACTATAAAAATGAAAATATGAGCAAATGAAAGAGAGATGAGAAGAAAATATGAGTGACCTTGTGCGTACGGACTAACTGTATGTGGCCAGCTTTCAGTAGCTTGTTTGGTGTAAGGGCAAGCCAGTTAAAAAAAAGACTTAATAATTAATTTCTTTGGTAAAAGTTATTAGTCAATTTTAATTTCAGAGTGAAACCATATATGAAAATGTACTTCGGAAATATAACACTAGTTTGGATACATTTAGTTAGTATATTACAAGTAATATACATGTTGTCCCCGAATGCCGTGTACAAACAAGGAGGTGAGATAGAGAACATCGTGATCAGCCATAATTACATAGGAAAACATGAGAGGGAATCGATAGGTGGCGCTTTACGTGAATTTGCAAGATCGGCACATGTGGTATTCTCATTTCAGATATGGACAATGTGCAATGATCATGAATCGTTATACGAATGTCGAGTTGGTGAATATCCCTTTCATCTACGGCTTAACGAACGGAAATGGACGTGTTGCAGTTCGTTTGTATGGGGAAAGATATCCAACGAGATGGCAACCGAATCATCAAACGTTCGCTCGAGGTGTATCAGAGCGTGGATCTTTCAGAAACATGCTTGACGACACACACGTTAATTTTGAAACGAATACCCATCGCTACTACTACGATAATGAAATGCCCGGTTCTTCTGGACATGTCCACCAATCCGTGTCGTGTCCTTGTCTTGCGTACAAAAATGTCAATTATAGCAATTTTAAACCACTCCTGTGATGCTTTAATGCAGTACTTTTAATTTAGCATTGTATTAAGTCTTTGTTTTTGTAATAAAGCGTTTTACATTATAGTCTGTGCTGTGGCCTTACAGTCTTTGTGTATTTTTATCTAGTTACGGTTAAGTTTCCGTCCATGCTCTCCGATGTAATTGTGAATCCTCAGGATCTTCTCAACCTCTCATATTGCATGGCATTCGGAGACACCTCGTAAAAGGAAGAGTTACGATGATTTATTGTTAAAATATCAATTTGGTTAATTAATTATTTACTTCTTAGCACTTACTAAGTCCTGCTTCTACAACAATATCCAAGCAAATATTTTAAAACATAACAAGTACTGTGAATGAAATAAATTCAGGAACATTTAACTGAAGCTCATAATAGTTTCACAACATATTTTTGTTTTCTTTATTTAATTAAAATCCTCATCTATGAAGATAAACCTTTAAGATTTATTAATGTTTGCCCACAAGGCAGTTAATTCTATTTTTAATCGGACGTTAAAGTATTGGCAAATTAAAATATGAAATTACCTTTACGTATCCTCAGGATCGTCCAATATATAATTTTGATGTATGATATACATTTTTATTAATTTCACAGCTACAATATCAGAATTTTATATTTACCACCCTATATACAGATTATGACCAGCACGTGTTAGCATACGACCAAATTCCATGGTGATACATTAAGGAAAAGAAAAACATCGAGACTTCTGTCTGTAACAAATTTACTTTTCCACGATTTCCAATAGATTAAAAATATATGGACATTCACTTTCATTATTCAAATTTCAAAAATTCTAAATTTAATTCTAATGAGTGTATGATTTACCATGTTTAACATTCATTTTGCTCTGTGTTTCATATAGAGTTGCATGTTCTTTTCATTATATTTTAATAAAAAAAGGGTTCGAATAAGAGGTATATACAGATATTATATGGGTATAAGAGTTATTTGATATTCATATATTTACATCAGTGTTCCTCAAACTGTGGGGCGCGTCCCCTAGGGGGTGATAACCCTACAAAGGGGACGCGAGTGTATCGGAAAGTTAAAAATAAAAGGTTAATTAAAAAGTTAACAGTTTAATGAAATGAAACAAAACAAAATGTATTCTGACATAATAAAAAAATACACATTTACTCTGATATAGTATACTTATAAAAGTATCAGTACGGCACTATATAATTGATATTAAGAATCAATTCTAAGTTAAGAACAAGTTTAATAATTACTAGTGATTTTCCAATGGGCTTACCATACACAAAATTTAATACTTATCTTGATACTTTGTACGGTTTAAAATTATGGCTGTATCGTAGCTTTAACTACAAAGTATTGTACACTATTATTACATTCAACACATTGTTATTGTATGGGGAAGGGGGCGCGATGAATATTCTAAAAGAAAATTGGGTCGCGAATATAGAAAGTTTGAGAAGCACAGATTTGCATACACACACAGACACACACACACACATATATATATATATATATATATATATATATATATATATATATATATATATATATATATATATATATATATAATGTACGTACATATATATGCATAATTTCCTTTAAAAAGGGTCCGATAAAATTATTTTGAAATTTTATAGAAGGCATTATATTCACACCAGTCACACCAGTATTCAATTAATATTAAAGTTTTAAATGATTAAAATTGAATTTTTTTTGTACTATTGAATGTGATAAATTTCGAAACAACTTTCGATATATACAGTAGCACAAAACGATTTTTATCTAATGCAAAGAATGAAAAAGGAATATTAAGCATCTTAATAAATCAGAAGCAATGTCTTAAATTCTATGAAAATTTAATTATTTTTCCCAGTAATATATCATTACAATAAAATAACGGATATGAAACAAACTTAAGAATATGTTGGCTTAGGACATGACCATATTTGAATATCTATGCATAAAAATTAACAATTCGAGCATAAAAAACGCATGGAATAAGGATGAAATTTAAAATGTTTTATAAAAAGTATGGATTCAGATAGGAAATTTTTAAATATATGCAAGTCTAATTTGAGTAACTCAACATTTCTTCGAAATGTTTTGTTTTACTAAATAGATAACGTATTTTTTAATTTTTAAGAAACCTTAATCAATTTAAATCTTTATATATTAGTCATTTTTTGTCATTTAATTCTTTTTTTCTGATGTACAACATTATTTTCCGAAACTTATGAGAAAAAACCGCAAGTATATTAATAAACTGGTTATTAGATTTAACACACAAAAAATAAAGCATAAAACACAAAAAATAGGGAATTTTACAAGAAAGCAGTGAATCGATACGGGATCAATGACACATTGCTTGAATTTAATTTAGTTTGTCTTTACTCAGCATGTCTGAAGGATATCCTTTACTGAAGAGATAATAAAACACAACGCAGACCGCAAACACCATCCCCAACTCAATTGACCAGTTGAGCTAGAGAATTAAATGCATTGGACAAAAACTGATTGACCAAAAGACACCAAGACACCTAAACTT
Organism: Trichonephila clavipes; assembly: GCA_019973935.1. Lineage (NCBI taxonomy): Eukaryota > Metazoa > Arthropoda > Arachnida > Araneae > Nephilidae > Trichonephila > Trichonephila clavipes. The sequence goes on along the minus strand of BMAU01017316.1, from coordinate 1,271,044 downwards.
ACCCTGCGAAAAAACATAATAAATACGTCTTTCACTGGGCCAAAATTTTTTTATTACCATCCCTTTATATTAAATTTTAGCTTATGAAGCAGTTGTTATTGTCGTGTATTTTTATCCTGGGACACATGAAATACAAGTGGAAGAACAGAAACATACAATGCAAACAGAAGAATATAGACATTTATTACAAATGATGATCCCAACGTAGAACAGAAAGGGTGCGCTGCTTTCCATTGAAGATGGGAATCCATTACAAGTAAAAGTCCGACTTATTTTCTCGAAGAAATTATATTACTGTCTTACTTGGTATTCGAACCTGAACCCACTCGATTACAAGCCGAGGGTCATATCTACCATACAGGATGGGTGTCTTATGAATCAGTTCATGGTGTTGTAAGCAGCGGCTAACGGCATGCGTTGCCCCTTTCCTCAATAAATTTCCTGAACATCGATTTGATGCTGCCGATCATAGTGGCGTTAGAAACAACTACACATGCTGCTGCATTATAAAACTCAAGAATGCTTTAATAACTTAAGAGCTTTTTGCTTACTCTATTTTACGTAAAGCATGGAGTCCAAAAGCGGGAAGAACGATGGTGGATATCCGTAATATTCAAAGGCACCACTGAGAAAGATGAGATGTCAAGATCCATGTTCAAAACCATTAAAGTTCAAGTGAGGGACCAAATTTGGATAGTGATATCAGTTTGGAGAAGCATCAAAGACCAGGGGTGTAAAATTGTGAATATTTGACCAAAAATTGATTAGTTAGCAGTTTATGCATTTCGTTCATTATAATTATATATTCCTTTCTTTATTACCAAATATTTTTTGCAAACATCAACTTAATTTATTAAAAAGACTTAACTCGATGAATAGAAATGAGCATCATATTTTTGAAGAGCACTTTAAGGCATTTCATTCTTTTTAAAGTTAAAAACAATCGAGGTTTTATTGTTATTTAATTTAATAGAGATAGTCGTTCTGAATGTTTTAAAAGAAACCGCGTGAAGAGATATTTCTAATACAACGGAAGTTATTTAAAAAACAATAGCGAGCAGAAAAAGGCGATTTGAGCATTGTTTACGTTTTGGCTGCTCGTAGAAAGGTGTCATGTTATAGTCAACAGATGAGCTTCTATGTTTTAACATTTTATTCTAATTATGAGCAAATACTTGGATCTAAGCTTCAAATATTATTAGCATTTTTCTGTGAATATTAATTACAACTTCTACTAACTATAATTTTAGCTTCTACTTTGTTTTAATAAAGGGATTTGTATTTCTATGTTCAACTGTGCTTGTTTTCTCAGCATGACGTATTCTAAAGTAGGCTCTAGGAAATATATTAGTTCTTTTATACATATTTATAAGATTAATTCTACTGATTCTGCCATAAAATCACCAGGTAAACGTCCTAAAAAAGGAATTTTACTGGTAAAAGCCGCACGAAGTGCAAAGCTGTAAACAGCAGTGCATTTAAAAAATATTTAATTGCAAGATGATGATTTGTCTTTTATGTAGACGAATAATGTGGTGTTGATGGCTATAGTGTTTGATAAAAATACTATATTTACAAAAGTTTAATAACTATGATTCTTCCATAAAATGTGGTGGAAATATTATACTAACAAGATATGTATCAGAGGTTTGTCAAATGCTTTTTTTCCTATTGAATACAATACTACTAATATGCAATATCTTATGAGAACTATAATATCTTATGTTCGCTTAGAAATTCAAAAGTGTTTTCTAGAATTATTATTCCTGAAATAAACATATATTTTGTATATACGATGAGGACAATGGTATTGTGTCATGCGGCAATTATAACTTTCTGTGGTGTAATGGACTTTCCTCCACATGTTGCTGAAACATCATACAATAACACCATAAGCAAACTACAATTGTATAGTAAAAAGTTTTAGAAGCTTCATTGTAAAAGTAGAACTTTGGAAGAGGTGACCCTGGCAAATTCTTCCGATATTATAATTAGTGGAGATGGAACGTATACCTATATTCTTCTTGTGTTGGTGTGTGTCCTGTCATAGGGACAAAAAAGGAAAGATAATTGATGGGGAGGCGATGTGTCTTCTTACTGTAAGGGATGCGAATCTTTGAAAGGGTGAAAAGTCCCCCCCTCCCTGGCTTACAAAAAGTGAAAAATTCTTCATGTTTAAGAATGTTTGATAAACAGCAATAGCACAGCTGGTATGATAGAAACTGTGGAAATGGTTCGTATAATTCAGAGTTTAGTAAGACATCGTTCTGGGAAATAAATATCTTACTACAGCTATTATCTGCAGCTGAAAACGAAGTATTTTGCTGACATGAACATGTTACTTAAAATTTAAGGGGTAAAACAAACATTTTTCTATATCTTTGATTAATTCATATAATTCTTAATGAAAAAAAATAATCTAAATTGTATCATTTTTTTAAAAACTTGGTACATATCCTTATAAACATGAAATGGAATTAAATACAAGTGAAATATTAATTTTAAAAATATATTATAATATTAATGATAATGAATTCATTGCATGTGTGCATCATCCAGTATTAAGTTATGAGACTTATTCATCCGTAATATTTCTTAATATATTTCGCAAAAGGGATTACATCAATATTTCAGCTTCTCATTTGGGATGATAATGAAGTTAATTCACGTCCATTAGTTTCTAGTCAAGGCTCATTGTAATTTTATATCGATGAAGGATTGGTTTTCTATGAGAATGCATCTTTATTAATACGTGATATCTTTCGGAAAACTTCAACAAAGCGCGTACATAAATATTAGTTTGACTCGCGAGATGGAATAGTTAATAAAATATGGATTACAACACTGAAGTCGCCCAAGTACTATATATTTAACCAGCCTTTATTTAATAAGTAATCAGTAGGCACTTGCAATGTCAGTTTTGCGTCATCCAATTGATTCTCGAAAGAATCTATTGCAAAAATTTGATTAATAGAAAATTCAAACTTTCTTAGTCTATCCCTCTATTATATTGATATGATATATTTTGTTAAATTGGAATAAATTAATTTTTAAACAATTTTCATTTGAGTTACTATATAAATAAATGGTATACTCATACTAAAAATTTGATGAATATAATAAATTAATTTCAGAGATAGTGCTACCGTCAAGGAGATTAATGGATAATCTAAGACATATATATATATATATATATATATATATATATATATATATATATATATATATATATATATATATATATATATATATATATATATTATTTATTAACTCTACTTTTGCATATATGAGTCCAATTACTTTTGAAGAATTTTCTTACTTTTTGTGGTTTTGAGAGATATAAAAAATTAAACATATAAATATATATAAACACAGGAACATTGAAAATAGCGACCAAAGAAGAAAGCTAAGTACATTCGCGAAACTTTGCAAATAAGTACAGCGTAATGTGATATGCAAATGATCCAAGTTTTGTGCCAATAGGCATGCTCATACACACCGAGGTGGCGCTACAATAAGGAAGAGGATGCTATATAAGCCAGCACAAATTCGAAGATTCATAAACGTAACGATTACCCGCCGATTGAATGAAGACTTTGGTAAACGAAACAAGCCAAGTAAACATGCTTGAATACATCTTTCACAGTTAAGCGTATTTCAGAGAGACCTGATCATCGTGATGAAAACTGCAGGCTGGTCGACGAACCGTGTTGCTCGCCAGTTGGATCGTTCGGAGTGTGCCGTTAGAAATTCTTGGGAGCAGTGGACACGAGAAGGTACCCAAGCGAAGAAAACCGGGTCTGGAGCGACCAGGAAGACCACGAGGAGAGAGGATCGAAGGATCCTGCGGCAAGCACATGTGGATGCCACAATGACTCATTCAACGATACGAGCGGACGTAGGCGTAGCAATTGTTCCACAAACAATTTCCAGACACCTTGCAGAAGCAAATCTTAAATCAAAGTGCCTTTTCCATGCACTCCCTTTAACACCGGAACATCGGCAGCAGCGTCTACAGTGGTGCCAAGCCAGATTAATGTGGAATGTCACAGATTAGCAGAAGGCTGTGTTTAGTGACGAATCTTGGTTTGTTTGGGGACAGATGATAATCGTGTATGGGTGTGGAGGCGCCCTGTCGATCGGTACAATTTCCCCCACACTGTTCTACGTCACACTGCCCGCACAGCTGGTGTAATGGTCTGGGGGCCATAGTCTATGATAGCCGGTCCACTTGAATTGTAATGTGTGGATCCTTAACGGGACAACGTTACGTTGATGATATTCTTCGACCCCATGTAGGACCTTTCCTAAATGGTCTCCCATGGGCAATTTTCGAGCAAGATAATGCTCGTCCAAATACAGCAAAAGTTGCTCAAGACTCCTACGTCATTTTCAGACTCTTCCATGGCCGGTCCGTTCCACCGATTTGCCCTTGTAGAGCACGTATGGGGATCAGCTAAAATGGCAGATGCCATCGTGTCACTCTTTAGGTGATTTAGAGTTGGCTATTCAAGATTTGTGGGCCTATCTGCCTCAGGACAACATACGATGTCTGTAAGGAACAGCTGCCTGCACCTGGCAACAAGTCGAACGAGAGACGATATAGAGAAAAGGATCTGGCAACGACGGAGGAGAAAAAGGTCGGAACGGGAGAGAAGAGAGAGGGTGACGAAAAAAGCCGGGGTCTTGAAAAGTAGACACGGCTGAACGATGTATCGTAATCCTGTAACATCTCAATATATTCTTGATTTTAAGAAATGTCCCATAGAAGGTATTGAATAAACAGTGGGACCAAATCCTGTCTGCAATTATTTTCTTGTCACAATTCGAACACGGTCGGAAAAGAACTCACGAGTTTACACTGGTGTCAAAAGTGCGATGCAATGGAGCAGAAGTTAAATGATCGGTGTTCATACTACATAATTGTGAACAAGGTTCTAGTTCACAGTTCGAAAGAAAAATTTTAACAAGGAAATAGAACCCTGCAGTGTATCTTCAAGTTGATGACCACGTGCATCCCGGGAATTGCCCTGCAGCAGTTTCAAGTGAAAAAAAACAAGATCTTCATACAGAAATTTGCTATCACCTGCCGAGTTGGGATATGAACGAACAGATGTCGTATTTTTCTTCATTTTCTGATGAATGGAGCCGTGATCTGAAAAGTGTTCAAGTACTGAAACAGCTTTCATGTCGAGGTAGGTGGCTATTGTTCCCCTAAGTTAAAATATTGTGTGAATATTTAAAAGTAATGGGATGCAGTCATATTTAATTTGTTTTTTTAAAAATAAAATAGAAAAAGCAGATATATCTGAAAAAAGAAAATTTCATTGGTTTATTGCAATATTCTATGTTGTTGGATTATTGTGTAGATGAAATAAGAAAATTGTGTACTTATTTTACCTGGAAATGATAGGGTATCATTTTAAATGTTGTAAAATATGGTATTTAGAGTTCTAGTGTTAAACTATAATTTCTTTTTTATCATCATTCTTTACTGTTTTGAAGTTGTCTCAAAAATTAAAATCTGGGTATAGAAAGTGTTTTGCATAACAATTCAGTTTGCAGAATTTTAAAAAAAAGAATTAGATTAATTTATCTTGAAATAATGGTTGCGAAAAATGTATGTTTGAGTGGGTAAAAAAATATCCATTAAAAAATGTATATGTATTTCAAGTAGACTTCCTGTTAAAAGGTTGTAAATAAGAGATTTTGTAGGTTATTTATGACTCAGAATGTGGCATGTTTTTTTAATATTAAATGATTGTTTTTCATTTTAAGCAAAAGTTTTGCAATTTGTCAGTTAGTTGATAGTTTAATGCAATCTGAGGTTATTTCCTTTGCTCGTAATTTAGGATGTATATGTATATTGGTTTTTTGTTTCCTGCATAAGATTCTTCTGTTAATTAAAAAAAAGAAACTAAGAGTAGATTTATGATTTGAGAAATAATTCTATGGTAATGTAGCTAAAGTATGTTGTTAATTGTGTTTTTTTTAATTTTGAAAAAGGCTTTGATTAGTAACAAATAACTGTGTCTCATATAAGTTTTATTGTAAACATATTTCGTATTGTGTTTCTGGAATTTGAGTACTCTTAGAAAAAACGAGTAGAATTTTTATTGCTTGTTAAATATATAGTACTAGGTCATTTAAGTGTTTGTAGTTAAATTTGTCAGAAGGTATTTTGGCATTAGGTTTAGCTTGATTAAAAATGGCATTTCTCATTAGAAGTAAGAAAATTGACTTAATTCAATTAGCGCGGGACTTAGATGAGTCACCTGATCCGTCTATGTCTAAAATTGTTTTAAGGAATTTAATAATCTCTAGTAAATATTACAAGGAGGAAGAGGCAAAATAGTTATTGGAAGTTATTACAGCCGAAAGGTTAGAGACAGAACAGCGGCAAAATCTAGAACAACAAGAACAATTATCAATTGAAATATTACGCTTGGAAATGGAATTATCTAGGATCGCTAATCAGAGTGCTAATCAAAATAATGGTCAAACCTCACGTGTAAAATCTTTAGATGAAATAGTTAAAATGGTTAGGCTCTTAACTGTAAAGGTACCCAATAAATCAGACGGGTGGGAATATTTCTTTTCTAGTCTTGAAAAGGCTTTCGCTAGTGAAATGGTTAGCGACGAGTTAAAACCGAAGGTTTTGTTATGCATGTTAGGAGACAAAGTGTCAAACTTATTAGTTAACCTAGGCGAAGAAGAATTAAAAGATTACGAATCTTTAAAACAGGTTGTGCTCAAGGAATATGAACCCTTACCCCAAAAATATGTTTAGAAAATTTTAGAAAGGCCAAACGTAACTCTGACGAAACTTTCTCTCAGTTCGCGTCCCGTTTAACATCGATGTGGTTATACTACTGTAAGTTAAGAGAAGCGAATGATTTTGAGTCAGTTAATCAACTGATCGTAGCAGATAAAATGTTTGAAATGTTGGATTCTGAGACGGCGACCCATATTGGTGTGCTCCAAGGGGAAGAATGGTACAAACCCAGGGACTACGGCAAACAATGTGATATATTTTATGCTTCCAAAGGAAAATCCTACGATGAACCTGAGAGAGCTAAATGGAATGATAGTGAAAAGAGAAGTTTTAATGGTAGTTGGGGTAAACAGCCATTTGGGGAGAAAAAGTCAGATAATTTTTCTTCTAGGAAAAACTTGGATAAAGGTCAAGTAACTGAAATTAAAAAATTCGCTTGTTTCACCTGCGGATCAGATAAACATTTTAAGCGGGATTTTCCGAAAAACAAAAAGGTAGATAATAAAAGACTTAATGTGAATAAAGTGTCAACAGAAGGGACGGAATTGGTAGATGGGACGGTAGCTGCTAGAGTTGATGTGCTAGGTAAAGTCATTCCTAGACGGGCTATTGAAGACAAATTAAGTAAATTAGTGAAAACATCTATCAGTGTAGATGGGAAGTTAGTCCATGCGTTATTGGATTCTGGTACGGAAATTACTGTTATCAAGAAAGACTTAGTTCCTGGAATATCGGTTGAAGGAGCTTCCACGATTTATTTGAAAGGTATTTTCGGTCCAGCGGTTAAATGTCCTTTAGTATATGTTCCAATTGGTCTTGCTACCGGTGGCCAGGTTAATGTTGTGCACCAGCAAGTGTTATGTGCTTTAGCAGAAGTTTTGGTAGAAGACGTGTTGCTTCCACCAGATGTTTTGGATATGTTGGGAGGAGCCCAGAGTGAAGAGAATTCACTGGCTCAAAGCTCTCAGGACCTGAGGGTTAACTCAGGAAATGTAGATGAAACCGAGGTTTCGTCGGGTATTCTGCCAGAGAAAGCACAGGAGCACATTGAGGATTCTCAAAGGAATATTACTTCATGTCGGAATGAAGTGGGAACATTGGGTACTAAGGATGAGGAGGTGACCGCTGAGATGGATAAAGGAATCATGGTGGCTGATAGTTTTCGTTCCGAACAGGAGTGTTGTGCCGAGTTAGCATTGGTTTGGAAGTATGCTAAGGAAGGCAAAGGAAACTACTATGAAGTAGATGGATATCTATTTCGTAGGGATAAAATACTCGGGGAGAGTATTGGGCAGCTGGTAATTCCGAAGTGCAGAAGAACTGAGGTGTTGAAACTAGCGCATACTTCCGTGTTCAGTAGTCACATGGGTCCCAAGAAGATGCTTGAACGAATAAAGTATTCTTTCTTTTGGGAGGGTCTGAGGGCCGATGTGAAGAAATTTTGTGAGTCATGTAAAGAATGTCAGCTCACTCGATCGGTTAGAATTAAAGACCGAACATCCAGTACACCTGTGGCAAGGCCTGAATTGCCATTTGAGGTGGGTAATATGGATCTGATAGGTCCAATTGATCCGCCAAGCTTAAAGGGACATAAATATATTTTACGTTTGGTTGATCAGCACACTAGGTGGGGCGAGGCTGTGCCGTTCACTAGTCTCAATGCGAAGGTAACCTGTGAAGCTTGGTTAAACATATTTTCGAGAACCGAGATTTATCTTTTGTCGAAAAGGGAAGGTTTTGTAGAAAAGAATAGCGCATTATCGTGGGTCACGGTACTGGATTTGTGGAAGTGGTATTTCTGTCGTTCTCTCACGAAGAATTATGCCGCATGCTTTATGTCGTTTGGAATTTGCATGACTAAAAAAGTGAGGTTTAAGATTGAATACACTTCTTATGAATGTAATTTAACGGCTCAGGTTTTAAGAATGTTAGAGCAGTTTGTTATATCTCGAATAGTCGATATAGACCTTCTGATGCAAATTTGGAAAAATCGTGTAAAGCGAATTAACTTTGTATTAGGATGGGTTGGGTCGGAAATCATACTGGCCAAAGGCAAATTAGAGCCGTAGGAAAGTTTACTGTGTTCTTAATATAGATTTAGTGAACTCATTGAGCATTCATTCATGAGTTAATGAAATAAACATTGTCTAGATTAAGATAAAAACTGTAATGTATATATTTAGTAATGTTTTTTTGTATAATGTGTTTTCCATGTATCTGCAATCCCATTACAGTTTAGATCTTTCTGGGAACATAGTCACTTATTTCAATTGGGTGAACTATTCATATTATTCCATGTGTTTGTATTAAGGAACTTTCACTAGAACAATCATCAAGACTTTTGACTGTTGCAATTATTGTGTGTTCTGTTTGTGGATTTTCTGTGTCACGGTTTGTGAATTTTCTGTTACTGGTGTCTGATATGGTAAAATCGGCCACAAGGGGCAAATTTTACTCTTAGGTGGGGCGTGTAAGGAACAGCTGCCTGCACCTGGCAACAGGTCGAACGAGAGACGATATAGAGAAAAGGATCTGGCAACGACGGAGGAGAAAAAGGTCGGAACGGGAGAGAAGAGAGAGGGTGACGAAAAAAGCCGGGGTCGTGAAATGTAGACACGGCTGAACGATGTATCGTAATACTGTAACATCTCAATATATTCTTGATTTTAAGAAATGTCCCATAGAAGGTATGGAATAAACAGTGGGACCAAATCCTGTCTGCAATTATTTTCTTGTCACAATTCAAACACGGTCGGAAAAGAACTCACGAGTTTACAATGTCTAATCAACTCAATGCCGGACCGTGTGGCGGCATGTATTGCAGCTGGAGGTGGTCCAACGCGCTATTGAAGTTGTCCAGTATTTGTGTCGTTGCACACCCTGTATTCGTTTAATTGTCTTGTTTTTGAGATTAAGTGAATCTCTCATCTGCGTTATTATGTGTATTAAATTTCATTCCAATCCGATGCTTTCTTCTTGGGTCGCTATTTTCAATGTTCCTGAGTGTTTATGGCCGCGGTAGCCGAGTGGAATAGGTATCGGATCGTGGCTTGCCTGGTCACGAGTTCGAGCACAGTACCACTAAAGACCCGCCGTGTAGGGCAGCGATGCACGTTAAATCTGTCGAGAGCTGAAACGTCCTCCCGATGGTGTGGTGTGGTAGTTAGGAGAGGGGGTGCTAGCTCAGGTGTCGTCCAAGTCACTTGATCATGGTTCAAAATTACGTGGTCCGTCGCCAAAAGCCCTCGTGTAGCTGAACAGTGCGACATTAATATTCAATCAATCAATCAATCCTGAGTGTATATCTATATATATTTTTTTATAGTAAATAATTGTGCGAAACAGAATGTTGGATTTAAATGAATGGGAAAATGATTGAGAAAAACATGTATAAGATTTTTAAAAAAATTGACTTCTTTTTTAAAAAACAAAGCTAATGCAAAATATAATAAAAATGATGAGTATTTTTATTACAAGTTAAACCCAAAACTATCAAATGCATAAAATGAGATATTAGAAATTTAAGAAAATGATACTTCATATGAATTATGTAAAATGCCTACTTGTTAACTTTTAAATAATTGTGAAACAATTTAAAAAATGCACACATTTATTGCAGCTCTTCCTTTCTTTAACTGAACTATTATAGACAAGCTTTATTATTATTTCATAATAATCAGGGTGATTATTTCTGACGCCCTCATCTATTATACACGAAAGATACTTGCCAGTACTGGTCTAGGTATTTAATCCAAATTAGCTAGGCTTGGTCAGAGAAAACAAGTATGTCTCCAGTGGATACCATCAGATGGGGTCTGCCTGGGAACGAAGCAGCTGATGAGCTGGCTGGTATAGGGGTTGTGATCTTTCTAACCCCAGTTCCACTGTCTTAAGCCACTCGAAAATTCCTTCCTTAAGAAGAATTACAATGAATTTCACTTGGGGATACCCTCCTGCTCATCACTGGCACGCAGGTAAGAATCCTGGCCTATCTCTACAGTGCAGGTGCTCCAGGGCTCATCAGACGGTCTTGGCACGCTTTAGAAGCGGTCACCTGCGTAGTATGACATTTGTGCAGGAGGTAAAGTCTTTCTTTACCTGTCCCTGCTCTCTCCCTGCTTCTCCAGCTCATTTTCTGGACTGCTGGGGCATTTCCTTGTGACAGTTGTATGAGGAGCAAGACCTGGTGTTTGACACTATTATGTGGAAAGGTCAAATAGAATTGGTGTAGGCTTTCCTGCTCCAAGGGGTTTGAAAGCGACAGCAACAACAAGGTACTTGCGATGAACCTCGTAATTTTGGGAACGTTCAAATGGCGAGGACGACGCAGACGCTGTCACCTCATACTCTGAAATTCCAAACGATATTGTGAGGACTATTGGTCCGGTCAGGTTTAATGCTAGTCACTTAATACTTTGCGCATTTATAGTCGCTGTAGGGTAGAACCCATGACTTAATAAAAACACTGACAATCGAAGAACGTAACTATTAGGATACTGTAAAAAAAGCAAATGCTAGCGATCCCATTGTTGCGACTATTAATTTATTAAAATCCAGTGACAAGTTTAAGTCCTTGTTTTTTCAAGGAAAAAAACCCAGTGTGAACTTAATAGTAGCAAAGCTGTAATGTAACTTATTGTGTCTTAATTCCAGGCTTTGTTATTCAGGTAGTAAGTAAAAATCTTAGTATTACTATACATTGATATTAATCACTCTTTATGTAGTCTGATGTAAAAAGTAGGAAAAAAATTAGTCTTTTTTTTTACCTGACCTTGGTTCAAAATTTAAATTGCCAATAAATAAAGAGATAAGTAAGACAAGATATTATGGGCGTTTACTTTAGGGCTTATCATTATTAGTTTTACATATTTTATAGTTTTCTTTTCCTTCAATCTAGTACAGTGCTCCTCAAACTATGGAGCGTGCCCCCCTAAAGGGTCAGTATAACTCTACGAAGGGAGCACGAGCATACTTAAAATCAGAAAGCAAGAATTATTTTTAAAAAAAATATTAATTTACTAAAAACAAACAAAAAATTACATTCCGACACAATCAAAAAAATAAAATATACATTTTGACACGAAAAAAAAATAAAACATACATTTACACTTATAAATATCTCAGTACTGAACAATTTATTTTATTATTAATTTAACAACACTGAGTTAAGAACAATTTTATAATACTTACTAGTGACCTCAGGGGATTGTCATATAAAATATTCTGTACAAAAATTAACACTTATGACAATTTGTACGGTTTACACGTAATCTCTTGTATGCCAAATAAAAGTTACATGATTCACTCCCCAATGCCACTATTTTTCAAGTACGCGCGTTGTTGTGATGTATTGGAGGGAGAGAAAATGAATATATATATATATATATATATATATATATATATATATATATATATATATATATATATATATTATATACATATATATATATAAGCAAATACTCTGAAATAAGTAAATCCTTCGCAAACACTGTCAAAGTCATTTTGTTTCATTCTAAAGCCTTCGAAATATTTTTATGGTTAGCCACGCACAGAGAAAATATCGTACTTTGGAACGACGTATATATACGTCCGAGGTGATTGGAGGGTTGGCTGAGGGAGACGTTTATATTGACTGGTAGTACTTTAGATGTTAAAGGCAAATTGTAGCTTTAGCGTCAAAATATAGTATCATTGAACTCAATGCATTGTTTTTGTATGGAGGGTATCGATGAAAATTGTAACTGTAATTTTGAGTTTCTTTGTAATGTAGCTTTATATAAAAACCAATACCCGTGAGGCAATTTGATATATTCAAATAGGTATTGTTATTTAAAGAGTTCAGAAATTAGAAAGTAAGGCAAGTTTGCAAATAAGATTACTTAATGAAGTAATCTTGATTGATGATTGAGTATTGATTTGAAAAACGCCTACGGTTTTCCTTAAAGATTTGTTTCAACAAATTGATGGATGGGTTTAACAAGACAGGGTAATAATCCATCAGAAAGTCTCAGAAGGTCTTTATAGAAAGAAAAAAGTATTTTTGATTTGTAAGAAGGATTTGAATGTGGATATATCGCTGTTTCCCCCTCTTACACACTTACCTTATAGAAATTTTCAATTTAAATCATTGAAAAGAGTGGGACTCTTACAATGTCTGCGGAGCCTTTTACCCCATGCACAACTGCTAGACTATTTTTCCCATAGTAGTGATAGCAATAATTTTGAGAACTTAACAAAATACACTTTTTCACAGAAATAACATTGTAATCGTGAAATCTAAAAATACGGTTATTGAGAAAATCACTTAGAACAAAGTAATTAATAGACTTTTAAAAACATAGCTCCGAAACTGGCTTAAAATCCTTTGTAAATACAAACACTACTCACGCAAAAATATTAATATCAAATTAATATCAATTAATATCAAATTTTGCAAATATAAAATTAAAACTATATCTTTGCCCCCATTTCAATCGTTTTAACTGCAATTTATCTATGGATCCTTAATTGATATTCTGTTCAATCTAGAAAAGTAAAGGAGGACAAAGAAAAAAAAAAATAAGCTAAGAGTCATGCCCATCTGAAGTATCCGACTACTTGCTACAACTTTTTTTTGAAAAAATGGAGACAGTTGGATATTTTATTTTGTGATTTCTAGATTTATTTAATATATTATAAGGAAAAATTCCTAAAATTTAGAACAGAAAAAAATATTAATATTAAAATGGGAAAAACTGGGGAAATGTTCAAAAAATTACATACACGGGACCCAATCAGTACAAAATTCTTATGAAAAGATTCTTAATTTTTTAATTTTAATGTGTTATTTTGTTATTCATGTTTGAATGACCTTCAGCATAAGATATATTTTAATTTTTATGAAAACTAGAGCACTTTATCTTAAAGATTATATGAAATTTCTTAAAAAACACAGTGATTATATTCACGTAAGGGACTATAAATTTTGTAATACAGTAATTGATAAACCTGAAGGTTAAAACACTTCCACTTTTATAGAGAACATACACAACAAATTTCATTAAATTATTTTAAAACTTTTTGAGCAATCTTCCCCGTTTGAGCTTTTCGAAGAAAACACACTTTGCGTCAAACGCATTTTAAAGTTTTACATCTTGTGTAAATTTATAGCGTCTTCTTTTACTAAAACAATTGTACTTTTTGTTCTAGGAAATGGAAAATAAAAAACTTGCTATTTTTATTAAGATAATAAGATAACCCATGAAAAAAATCATAAGAGAAAAATTTGTCAATTTTTGCAAAAAGACCAGCTTTATATATTTAAAAAAGCTTATGAAGCGATCCTTACAAAAAGTAAGATTTTTTAACACCTTTTTAAAAACTTTGCAAGGGCGCCCACCTCGGGTGCCCTTCTCCTTGATGAGGTGAAGAAATAATGGAAGAACTAGAAGCTGTCATGATCTTAATTTGATTTTATTAAGATCTTAAAACTTAAACATCTAACAGATTAGATAATAAAAATATATGTCAAAGAATCTGCGATGGCTAAACACACAATATATAATACCGAAATTACGTAACATGGACCACTATCAATAACTAACTCGCCTAAACTCAATTCCAATAATATCTCATATCCTAATATTAAATATTCACTCCTACCTTAATGTCGATCGATCAATACAATTCTAATAGAAGTTGCTTATTTAATGGAGTGCAATGGTATGCGCCTTGACCTAATGGTTCTTCGTCACGAATAACTTCTGTTATCTGTCACTTAATCTTTACAAAAGTTCTTCACGCTTGAATCACGGATTATCACAACATTCCTCAAATTGCCACCCAGCTTATTCTAACTTCTAAAATTTAAAAACTTTCTAATTTTCATCTTTCCTTCACGCTTCACTTCTTGGTTTTGATTGGAAAAGAGTTGCCATTAATTCTGGCCCCAAAGAACCCGAAGGACATATTAATGAAAAGTATCGTGATTCCTTTACCCCCACTCCTCCAAGAAGCAAAAAGTGATTTATTCGAGGGTCTTAATGGCCGATAAGGAATTACGTGCCTAAATTTTATTTTTCTAAACTTCTAATTTTCCATGCTCTATTTAAATTTTAACTTCAAATTATTAATTTTAACCATTAATTTCCAATATTCAAATAAAACTTGAATTTTCACTATTCATTTAAGTTTAATTTTTAATATTCCTCCTTTATTTGAACTCTCGACAGCCACAATAGATTTTACTTAATTAAATAAACAAACCTTAACAGGTTATTACTTTAATCACGGTAGATACCCCCTTTTACAAATGAATGGGCGTGCACTATCCAGGCAACTGACCCAGAAAAAACCCATATATATCTCAGTTGAAAAAATGAGGGCCGCACACCCCTTAACTAACTTAATTCTACTTAAAAACTATTACAATATTCTTTCTTTAAACTTCACTTCCCTCCTGACGGATTTACAAAAGTTTGAGAATTGGCTTTCAATCGAGAATTCAGGGTCTGTCACCCTGAAATAAAAAAAACTCTTTAAGTCACTAGGATTAACAAATTTTCACATAATAAATTTATATTTCACAATTTTTATACATTATATACCACTTTTAAATTACAACTAATTTCCATATTTACACTTCATCTGGCTCTTCTCCAATAAACTTCCCTCTAATCACGTAGAGCTGTTATTGTTAGTAAACTGTCTACGCCACGTTTCCAAATTTTCACCACGTTTTATAATTATTTACTTGGCACATTTGGCATGTAGATACATATTGTTCAATACACTTTCTCATATACAAGGAATAACAAACGTCCCTTATTTTATAGTAAGTCTTAAATCGTCGGACATGACCTGCTAGGGGCTTGTCGTGAAATTCTCTCATTATTTAATTTCTTAAAGACTTTGGAAGGTATACTCGCATTTTTCATCTAGTGACGTTGCGTAATTCGCATAAAACAACAAGTTCTCTATTAACCGGAAATTGCGGGACCAATTCTCACATATTGTTGCATTAACTGAGCTATCATCTGAGTTTTCTAGATATTTATAGATATAACCTAATTCAGGGTATTTTCTTTGCTTGTCAATTAACTGTTCTCGTGACGAAAGTACCAAATTTCTGATTATTGCACAATTAACTTTCTCTTCTATTATACTTTCAACCGGGTACCTCGACAAAACATCCTCCCCCGCATTTTGATATCCTGGACAATGTTCCCATTCTATATTAAATACTGCTAATTTCTAATACCCATCTGATCATTCTACTTGACAAATTATTTTCATGTGTTAAATGCGTCAAAACTGTGTGAACCGTAATAGGTTTAATCGACAGTGAAACTAAATACTTTCTGAATTTATTCAGAGCCCAACCTACTGCTAAATACTCTCCCTCTGTTACACTGAAATTTCTCCCCGCACTACTAAGCGTGCGAGAAGTAAACACTACCGGTCTCTGCTCCTGATTTCGAACTGCTCCTACGCATATTGAACTTGCATCCGTAAATAACTCGAAAGGCTTTTTGAAATAAAGCAATTTTAAAAGGGGCGCTCTCGTTATGGCCGCCGTGACCACGTCGAATGCTTTCTGCGCCTCTATTGACCAAAAATATTTCTTGAGTTTTCATTTAAGATTATAAAGGGGTTCGCAAAGACCAGCATAATTTTTAACAAATTTTGCGTACCCCATGGACATACCTAAAAATTTGTACACCTCTTTGAAGTTTATTGGTGGTTTCATCTCAACTATAGGTCGAACTTTTGTCTCATCCGTTTTACTTCCCTCCTTACTAATAATTAAACCTAAATATTTGAATTTATCACAAACAAATTTGCATTTATCTTTGTTTAATGCTAGCCCTGCATCTTGTAATAATCCAAAAACTTCACTTAGATGTTCAATATGGTGTGTGAACGATGGAAATGATATGATAAAGTCGTCTATATACACATTCACAAACTTCCCTATCACCGGCTTTAAAAATGTATCAATTGCCTTCTGAAAATTGGGAGCCACCCCTGATAAGCCAAATGGCATTCGCAGAAATGCGTAGGTGTCATTCGTTGAGACAAACGCGGTCTTAGGTATATCCCCGGGGTTTACTGCCAGTTGTAAGTACCCTGATCTGAGGTCAAGAGCTGACATAATCGACGTATGGGGTATATTCATTATCAAATCATCTATTAAAGGTAAAAGGGATAACGGGATACTTTATAATAGCATTCAATTTTCGATAGTCTTTAGCAAATCTATAGTCTTCCGGATTATCCAGTGGTAACCAATTATTTTTTAAACATAAACAACTGGTGACACGTACGGGGATCGAATTGTAATTATGGTTCCATCTTTCAACATTTTGTCTACACGATAGTCAAGTATCGCTTGTTCTACTCTGTCATAACGATTAGAAAGAGAAACAGCAGCTGGCTTATTTCCCGTGTCAATTTCATGATATAAAACATGAGTAAGCCCGGTTTATCTGAAAATATTTCCTTAAAACTATTAAACAAATCCAACAACTTCCGTTTCTGTTTTTCATCCAACCTTGTCTTAGAAAGATCTATTTCTATTTTTCCCCTTCATCAATGGTTTTAATCACTGTATCAATTTGCGAATCGGGAATCGCCAACGATTTCCGATCAAAGAGTAAAATTATCTTTGATCCACTTATAAAATCTGACCCGAGAATACATGGGTATTCTAAATCTGCCAACACAGAAAACAAACAAGGCTTCTCAAATTCTCTCTAATTCGAACATTCAATTCCACAACTCCAACATTCTGACATTTAGCTACCTGTGTCGAGATAACCTGAGCGCGTGATTTTTTACTTGCTCATAAAAAATATTTTCGGTATGTCTCCTCCGATACAAATGACTTCTCCGTGCCAGTGTCCCAGAGAGTTTTCGTAAAAGTATCATTTAACAAAATAGGAACATATGGGAGTTTTACTTGAGACATACATATCGCAGAAAGTTCACTCGGTACCTCATTTGCCAAATGAGTCTGATCATTTTGATTATCACTGACTTTCTAGATATTCAATCGTTCCCGTTGCTTCCTATCACGTCGACTAAAATTCTCACTCGAACCTCAGTTCCTGCGGTTCCCTCTACTAAGCTCGTCCTTTTGATCTCCATTTCTAAATTGGTATCCCTTATCCTTTAATCGTCTATCATCCTTCTGAAAGATATTCTTTCTGTCGTGTGCCATTGATTACCTTGACGGCCATTTTCATAGCTACCCCTTTAATCATTTCTGCCATTACTTGGTATACGCACAACTTCAGAATTTCTCCAATTTCTTCGACTATCTTCAGCATTAGACATCCTACGCTCATTCTAACATCGTCTTTCAACATTATCACTATTGTCCGAATCCGGCATTGCTTTGCATGAATATCTTTATCCAAACTTAGATAAGAAACCTCCAACAGTTGGACCGTGTTTTGTGGAATTTGAACCTCCTCATAGTCCTGGACTTCTGTGTCGATTTTAACGAAAATATGGTCTACCAGGGATTCCTCCGACATCCCCAGTTCTAGTTTTTTATTCAGTTTTAATAAATCGTAAACAAAATCCATTGGCTCATGGCCCCTTCTCTGCTGAAATTACGTGATCCGTTGCCAAAAGCCCTCATGCAGCTAAACAGTGCGACGTTAATAATAAATCATCAAATCATCATCACCCTTCTCTGCTGGGACGCATAGAGCTTAATTTCTAATTCTTTCTTATTGCGTATGGCAGGGAATGCTTTTGACAACGCTGCTTTTAAATACGCAAAGTCTGTGGTGGTATTCTGCGCTAACGCTGACCCGAATATCTGATTCTAAACTTTGTCCCTCCCCAGGAAACGACCTTTCAAATAAAAACATGATAAATCAGTGGGTATCTCAAGTAATTGTATTTTTGATAAACAATACCCTCTAAAAATGCATGTACATTCTCGGACCCGGAGAAGTTCTTTGCAGGCAAAACACTAAACTCGTTCGCGCTTCTTACCCCGGGGTCATATAAATTAAACTTTGTTGGGCGTCAACGTAGGAGCGTCCTTCTCCTTGATTATCAGTGTGAGCTAGAGGTGTAGGAATAACTGAAGAACTAGAAGCTGCCTTGATCTTAATTTGACTTTATTAGTATCTTAAAACTTAAACATCTAATGGAATAGATAATAATAATATATGTGATAGAATCTACGGTGGCTAAACACACAATATATATATAATACCGAAATAACGTAACCCGGACCATTATCAATAACTATTTCGCCTTAACTCAATTCCAATAATATCAAAGTTCCTATTATTTTAAAAGTCACTCCTACCTTAATGTCGATCGATCAATACAATACTAATGGAAGTTGCGGATATACTGGAGTGCAATGGTATGCACCTTGACCTAATGGCTCTCTGTTGTGAATAACTTCTCTTATTTCTCACTTAATCTTTCCAAAACCTCTTCACGCTTGAATCACGGGTTATCACAACATTCCTCAAATTCCATCTTTCCTTCACTTTATGGTTTTGGTTGGAAAAGAGTAGCCATTAATTCTGGCTTTAAGAAGACTTGGTACCCTAAAAATCACAAACCTATTGTTTTTTTTTTTATTTTCATTTAATCTTATTATTTGCATTATTATCTTTCGATTGATATATCACTTGTGCATGTCGGAAAGTTAGAAGTTAAATAAAGCTTGATTTGAAAACAAATTAGGCAATTCAGCCACACACCCTTTTTAGAAAAAAAAGCTAAAAAATGCGTTATGATAAAAAAATCTATTTTATAAATAGAAAAAATAACTATAAAAAAGAATTTGTAGTATTAAAAGCAGAATATTTCCGAGGCAATACAATAATGTAATTTTTCTTCCTTGTGAAATGTGTGCATGTAAAATTTTTAAATTAAGGCATTTTATATTAATAATTTTATAATTTCAGTTCTTATTCCTGATATATTTTCATACAAATGTAATACTTTAATATTATAAGAAGAAAAACAGCTAAAATTTCTGTCGTGACAGAAAAAAAAATTTTTTTTAAGTTTTTCTTGAGTTTTCTTGTGCAATTAGTACTCTCTAAAAGCTGATCATTTATAAAAATGTGTGGGTTGAAAACATATGAAAATGCAATTATTTTAAAGAAAAATGTATATGTAATATCTTAAAGTGGTATTTTAAGTTTAATTAAGCTTATAATAATTATTTTTTCAGAATTATAAACTTTAAAGTGGTTTTTCTCAGTTTGTGTTTTTCGAAACCTTAGTGCATTCAAAATGCTATTTCTGCGACAATTATTTACCAATCACTTCAATTTTTTTCCTGCGTCTTAAAAATAAAGCATGTAATTAAATTAGGGATCCGTTTTGTTATAAACTGAATGCTTTTTTTAAAAAAAATAAAATGTAAGACATGTTGGCTTTTTCGTTGATTTTTAGCCTATATATCAACATTTTATTTTTTTTCTCGAAAACGAATGAAGTTATTCTAAAATCGACCCCTAAAGTTGTTAAGAACATCCATAAGAATATTATAAAAAAAATTTCAGGTCAAAAAATTAATTTTTACAAAATGAGTAGGATTTTAAAATTTCCCAATTTTCTTCAAAAAATTTAAATTTTTAAAATTGTGTGAATAATATATGAAAATGTTCATGTGGTAACATTTTCTTGAATAGAAACATTGTATAAAATGTTAAAATATAATTTTTAAATACGTAAATAAAGAAATTTACTCAAAGGGTGCCAAGTCCCCTTAAAGAGCCCAAAGGACATGTTAATGAAAAGACGCGTGAGCCCATCACAACTTCTTTACTAATGCATTGAGTAATATTCTTAATATCTTCTATTCTTAAACGTTTATAAAATAGTATTTCTAGTGTTTTAGTTTCTAGTACAGATTTTGCAAATGAAAAAGTTCAATTATATGTATGCATATTTTTATCTACTATTAAACGTTATAGTATACTTTCATGAAAGAAATGAACACATCAGGTTATATTTGCGTAGTAATATATCACTTCTTTATTCGAATCAAGGTAATTCGAATAATTTTAGTTAAACTTAGTCATTAAATTTAAATTTCTATTTTAATTACCCATATCCCCAGTAATGTGAATGGCATTATAATGATCGATTGTTTAGAAATATCATTTATTAATAATTCATGAAATAAACACGCATTAAATGACTTCTTAAGTAGTTAAATTATATTTTAGGAATGATACGTGTTTAATGTATCTTAGTGGCAGTTAGCTTGGAGCAATTATACACTTCTCTCCGATTTTCAGAAACCATGTTTACGGCTGAAATTATTAGTAAACGCTTGAAATCTCAGAGACATGATCATCAATAAAGTAGTCTTATAATCAAAATAATTGTCTGATTTCTTAAGTTTTCCGGATCATCATACATACACACATGTGGTTTTCAAACGTAAAAGTTAATGTAAAGGTGAAAGAGGGAATTATGTCGGGGAGAATCATGGATATATATTTCCTATTAAGAAAAGGTTGATATTAATTTAGATTATGTTTTGAGCGGATATCCCCTTAAAAAGCAGCTCTAGAGCTATTACTGTCTGATATTATTAAATTGAACTAAAGGGAAGTAAAAGGAAAATAACTCCTAAGGCAGTATCGTAATATTCTAAACACGTGAATGTATAACAACTTAGTTTTATTTAATATACATAGAAACTTCCTTATTTCATAAATGGCTCTTTGAAGGAAACATGAATATAATATGTGACATAAAAATCGCCTGGATGAATTTTTACGACCACATGGCTACTCGGTCCTTGTGAAAGGGTTAATATTAAAGTTGCACGTAACATAACAAAATATCCGGTCTTTCATGTTAAATGCAAAATAAGGACTTTAAATGATTTTTTGTTTAAAAGTAAATTAAAAAATATTTTTTTAAATCTAATCCACGGAATATAAACATTATTGTAAAAAAGATTCGATGAATATTATTTTTTTAAAACTAAAGTAAGAATTTTAAGAGAAGATGAAAATGTCCGTCTTATCATCAAACAAAAGCATTACAAGTAAAGAATAATAACAAGCGGTCTTGTAAAAGAATGCGGGGAGTATTTTATAATTCCGGTGCAAGAAGTTAATAGAGCTCAATCTGTACATTTACAAGGAATGTGGCGGTGATATCTATATATACCAGTAATAGATTCCATGCTATGACGATCGTCTTGGCAGGGTGGCTAAGATACACGTTTTAGGATCGGTAGATGTCCAGTTCTAATCTTCCTTCATTGGTGACCCTGGTCGTGTAAAGAGAACCGCAGCAGTCAACACGCCGTCTATCCACTGCAAATGCAATCAAGCCGTCAGACACATCACACAACAAACAAAGCCGTCACACACGATGACGCAACCCATAAGCCATCACGCACAAATGATGCAACCCACAAGCCGTCGCATTCAAAGTGACGCAACTGCTTAGACGCTTGCCACGAATAATATGGTATCGTTCTTTCGCCTACTCACCTAATCACTAGCAGGGAAGTGTGTGGCGGTGATATCTATAAAAATAAGTAATAGCCACCAAACTATGGCGATCGTTCTGACATGGTGGCTAAGATACT
Organism: Trichonephila clavipes; assembly: GCA_019973935.1. NCBI lineage: Eukaryota > Metazoa > Arthropoda > Arachnida > Araneae > Nephilidae > Trichonephila > Trichonephila clavipes. Next base: position 1,248,686 of record BMAU01017316.1, on the reverse strand, counting down.
CGTTTTTGGATAGGGATGTGCAAAGTTCTAAGCATCCTTCAGGAGGAAAATATGTTTGTATTGTGACAAAACTTGTGTAATAAAGTCAATGGACTCGGAACGTTATATAAAATAGCAGATAGTGTATTATTAGTGGATTCATGTTAAGAGGTACATTAAAGATGAGAAAGAAAACGAAAAAGTTGAATATAAGAGGTATTGTAATATGCTTTAGAAAAGTTTATTATGTTACATATTTTTATTACCAATTATGGGGCAATTTCAATTAAGCTAATTTGAAAAGTTTAAGAAATATTTTCAAGATTCATTAACTCACGAATTCACTACGCGTTACTTTTTCAAGTTTTATTGTTTTTTGTAATACTTTTATTTTATTATTTTAGTACAGAAATATATACATAAATTATGCGTCTCTCAGAGGGGAATCAAATAAAATTTGTAATTTCTTTCTTTCTTTTTTTTGACCAAAAATAGGAGGACCATGGACACTGAGCCCTAGATCATGCAAATCGTTTCTTGTTTTTGTTGCTAATGGCACGTGATCGACGGAATCAGATCGGGGCCCTCGGAATTCGTCATTGCTGGGGGCTAATTCTTACTCTTGTTGTTAGTCGCTGCATTGAGCAAAATACAGGTGACAGTACGAATTTGTTTGGTTCCCTTCCATTTTCGAGGGGGCCCTGTACCCCCTAGGGGCGTACAGGGGTCTTCCATCCGCTTCCCCTAGCCTCTCGAAAGCACTTGCGACTCGACGAAGATTTATAGTGTACCCCATGCTACGCATGCACCATAACATTTACAAACATCCATGTCTTCTTCATCCAACAACACAGCATTTAGCGTACCTAACCACTATACGAAATGGGTTACGCAAATGTTTTAAATATACAGAACCGACGCGTACAGTAAATGTCCATTCAGAACATTACACCTTTGTTACATCAAAATTATATAAATCAAGAATTATTTAACAGAACACCTTCAAAAAATTAACTATGCTAATAATTCTTATGTACAATACATAAAGTCGAAACATAAAATATTTCTGTATTTTCAAACGTCTTGCTTTATTTCAATAAACTTTCACAAATTATCCACCCATTTCACTCAATCTTCTTCATTGCTGAGTTATTTACTTAACTTTCCGAATTAACTCCACCATAAATTTGAATGGATTTGTGGAATGTATATTATTTATTACATATACATTATTTTGATATATGTCAGATGAAGGAAGCTGTCTCTCTCGGTAATCTTGCAAACGAAATGTTTTTCTAAGCTATGAGATTCTGCGTGTACCATGGGAATAACTTAATCGAATCTCTAAACGTAATCATGCAATAATAGCCTAGATTTATACTTTAATTACTAAATTCAGTTCTCGTTATACTGCAAGTGCATAAATGAAAATCTTGTGGACAAAAATTAAGATGTAAGATTAGCCCAAATTTTACTACGTAATAAGTTTTCCGCTACTCCTAGTAAATCACATTGTGCTATTCCTTTCTTGAAATGATTGGACGTGACTCAGAGTCACATTTTAAGGCGGAAATTTTTAAAATGAAATAAGAGCGTAAAAATACTGTCAGTTTACATCTACTCCATCTTAGAAGTTGAAGTATTACATTCTGAATTTAATTTTAGTCATGGCAAATCCACCTAGAGTAACATATTTGGAGCTCTGGGAAGCAATATTTATTTTTCGTGAGTGCTGAGATCTGTTTTACTTCGAAAACCGTAAAATTGTTCGTGAAGTTTCCTATTAATAAACTTGAAATTGACGATGTGAGATGCAAGAAAAAGAAACGAATGAATTGCACCTGAAGGAATGTTAACTTGAAATATTAAATTTAAAATCTTAATCAGCTTAAACAGAGAGTATATCTTAGATTGAGATTAATTTTCCTTTTTTTTTCTTTATAAAATTTCTGACGTGGCTTAGAAAATATCTGAAAATGTATATTCAACTACATTTAAATTAAACGTCACAGTATCAGTCGATTAGTTTGAAATTGGCAGCCCTTGCTGTGGACTGTAAATAATGTATTACATTTCAGGATTCTCCAAAGTTTCTTTGCAAACATTAATATTTTGTTAACCTACATTATTTTATTGCAAAGAGTAGCTTTTTTTATAATGAACTAAAATTATAAGTTGAAGAATTTGAAAAAAAATATTTAAATGATTAATATTTTATAGTAGAAATGCATCTCCATTGAATTTAAATTAAAAACTGTTGTTGTTACTTATGCCACCTGATCGACAGTAACACCGGATCAAGGTCCTAGAAATTTATAGCGGCTAAAAGCAAGATTCTTACGCCTGTCGTTAGCTTTAGCTTTTAGCATCAAGCAGGTGCCAGTACTATTTTGCTCGGTTCCACCCCATTCTTGAGGGGGAATACCTTGGGAGTGACCTCCTCTCTTCCTCTTACCCCAACCTCACGAGAGGACTTGTGGCTTTTTAAAATACCCTCATGCCGTGTAGACAATACAACTACAAACATCCATGCCTACTCCTGGATTCAAACTCAGTCCCTACAGCACTGCAGTCAGCGCCACTAACCACTATACCGGATGGCCATCTAAATAAAATAACTAAATGAAGTAATGAAAAATTTGTTTTTACATTTATTCCATTTGTATTTATATATATATATATATATATATATATATTATTCTCGAGTTTATTAAATAAATCTTGTGCAAATAAGAACATAACTTTTTAGAGTTAAAATGAGTTGAGACCAATAGTTCTGTCACTGCACCTGGGAGGTATACAAGCCAGTTCATAATAAAACAAGGTGCACTAGAAGAAGTAGATATTAAATGAGTTGAGAAAGAGGGAAGGAGGTATTGAATTATTTTTTTCATTAGAGTCATTGTCAATGTTGAGTTCAATCTTCATATACACTAAACTTCATAATAATTACAATTTTTCTTAAAGTAAAACCTTTCATTTGTAACTCTAAATAAATTGAGAGCTGTAAATGGCGTTTGATGACTTAGGATATCTTTACAAAAATCTATCCGACTAAATATAATCAAGTTTATGCATATTATGTCAGAAAGAATGGATTGATGAAAGTCGACAAAAATTTTGCAACAAAAATTTGAAACCATACCATGTTTCGATATTTCAAGATCCTATAAAATCCATTAAAAAAAAATATTGCAGTTTAGAGCATATGATAATAATTTTTGGCATTCTGTATTTTTAATTATAATGTCAGTATAACTAAATACATATTATTTTCTGCTAAAAAGTCATTTTAATTTTATATTCGAAATCTTACGAAATATTGAAGCGATATAAAAGGATTGCGTAAGATCATATAAATAGATAATTACATATAACCAGACTTTTAAAACAAAACTCAGTTACTCTCCTTTTTTAAAACAAATCCTTGTTTTTAAATTAATAAACAGTTAATATCCAGATCGATCATTTCAGAAATAAATTCAATTTGTTTATTCCTAAATTTATATATGCATTTTTAAAAAAAAATTTCAAGGCGAAATTACATAACACTTATATTAAATATGCCACGTTTTGCAGATTATTTCAATTCTTTTCCGTAAACATCTTATGTTTAGACTTAACCACTGCAATTTTAAATTACATGAAGATATTTATACATAGATGCTTATTGTAATTTTTTTAAACAATAGAACTTTCCTGTTATAAACTGGTTACACAAATGTCTTTATATACAAATGCTGATAACTAAATGACTATCAAGTGCAATACTTCGTAATTCGTAGAAGTTATTAAATTGGAAATAATGCTTGCGGTATTTTGATTGCAATTTAGAAAATGCGTCAATAATAACAAAATACCTTTACGAATTTTTTTATTATTTACAACTCAGTGTAACAGCACATGGAAACAAAATATCTTCTTAGTATCAAATTTTGTAAATCAAAATAGATACAGAATTTACCTCCTTATATCTCGTGACAGAATTCGTGAGATCTGTAAAGAAAAATAAATATACCTTCTTGTTAATCATATCCTTAGACTAAAGAATATTTATCACATTTGGATTATTATATTTTTAACCAATAGTAATTCAATATGTTTTGTGTTTATTTAATGAAGCACATATTTTTTTAAAAGTATAATGTATGGGAACAATTCTTTTATGTATAGTAAAATATTCTATGAAATAGATTTCTATAAAAACATCGAAAAAATGATTCGATTAAAAATGAATTTAATCGAAACCAATTGACAAAAGTTTAAAAGTATAAGGAAGATAAATATTGATGAATACAAACTCCGCTCTCTACATAACTCATGGAATCAGTTGCAGGGAAATACTTTGGTCGAAACATTCCTATGTATAAAGGTGGAATTAAATAATGCAATAAACACTTCTAACATCTTTTACACTAACTTCACCCTCTCTTGTAAAAAAATCCACGTAATTCACAATATATTCTATCACATTGATTTAAAAATTATTATTCGAATTATAAATATGAATAATATGTTAAATGTTAGGTTATGTGAATCAAAAATTTTTTAAAAACTTCTTTCGTCTGTTTAAAAATATCTACAAGCCCATTAGTATGTTGTTATGTTATTTCGGTATGTGCAATATTATTATGTTAAACTTTACATATGAGTTCCCACTAAAATACAAACAATAGATATGTATTCAAAATGTATTCAAGATAAAGCAATCATTTATGCATAAAGATCGTTGTATGCATAAATACACATTTCAACCTTCTTTCCTAAGCACAGCGAAAAAGATAAGTTTGTGTAACAAACGCAAGCAACATTCTTCTTCGATGGGCAACAGATGTTTCAACATATTTTCGAGCTTTTACACAAAGTAACATAGAATCTCCAACGAAGATTAATAAATGTTTTAGAATAATGTGGAGTTTTTAATGTAGTATAAAATTCTTTTTCTGGCTACAATTTCTTTTTCTTGTAATATCATTTCCGGGATATTCTAGTAAGTTGTTCTACATTGCAATTTTTTTGCCGGCCAGCTGGAAACTTTGCATTTCTTTAACTCTGGTTTCCTTTTTTTTCACTTTGATATTTTCCTTAATATTCTGGAAGCAAATACGAAATTTCAAATCATGCAATTGCGCACTTGTATTCTTATACACATCAAAAGAAGTACTTTGGTATAAAATCAAAATAACATAAATTATTTCAGAACAGTTGTAAGTTATTTACAGAACTGTTAAAATTCATTATTTACATATGCGTTTCATGTTTAAGTAAATGAATAAAAATAATAAAAAAAGCATTGGAGAAATATCAGTAATAGGGAATTTTAGATATTGTAAGAGAATTAAAATATATTCTTCTTCATTCAAGACAAATTAATTCAGACAGACAAACAGATACTAAGTCTAAATGTCCGTTTATATTTCTAATAATATTTGACAATGAAAATTATGTTTCTTGAAGAAAGGTTTTTAACAAATTTACGTACATTAAGTTGCTTTCGGAGATGTTATTGGTGCAACTTAAGTCACCCAGTGCCTTTTGTATTTCTAGTAATTCTATTGAGCTTAAAAGTTGTAAATATATAAATGAATGATTAGAATAAAATCCATCTGAATGGCGTATGAGCTGGCTAGAATTAAAACCAAAAACATTTTACTGAAGAGTTAATATGATGCACTAGAACGTTACATACAAATTGAAATGTTATAATGATATTACAAATAAAAACATTGTTAAATGTGAAAGTGATTTAATAATTGCTAAAAAGTTAGTAATTGGAAACATAAAATATTAAACACAACAAAAAGCTTCATTGTGCAAAAAATAGAAAATAACAATAGATTTCACTAAGAATTCAATTTTTATTTATCAATGACTTACTCATTTATAATCAGGATTTATCAAAACATTTAGATACATGTTCTGTAGAATTGATAGATTTCGAATAAAAATTGAGTCTAATTTAGATTCTCATTAACACATAACATTGAGTGAGAGAGACTGCAAAGAATCTAAAGAAAAACGGATATAATTGATTATATTCATTAAACCCTGATATATACATCGCTAAGGATGGCATAAAATGGATACCGCATGTTCCTGTCAGATTTGCGACTCGTAATGTTTTGCAACAAAGCAGTGGTTCATCAGACTTCGTGAAACGTAATGTCAGTGGCAGTTTCTTATCATATAAAGGGTCATAAAATATCTTAATTACATTAAATAATATAAAAAGGCTTAAAATTAATCACTACTGAACAGTAGTCCTGCAAATGTTTTTTGTAGATTTTATGTCGCGGTGACAAAATGTAACTGGTAGACGTTTCAGAGTAATGGAAATCGTGGACGTTCCAGTGTTAAAAGCCGACTTTTTTCAAAGAAATTAGCCCTTAATTTAGTACCAAGTTATATATTTGAGACTACGCAGTACCCTACAATTCTTAAATATGTGAATAACTTTTTTTTATTTTCTTGTTGCCCATATTATTGTGCAGCTTGTTAACAAATTAGCTTTTCAGATATTTGAAGCTATTGAGCTTGGGTTTTGATTTAGGTTTCATTTTAAATTATTTTTCCCCTCTAAAATTGAAATATAATTAAAAGTATTTTTGAGTACAGAGAAATCTTTCAGCGTGAACTGGTTATTAATTTAAATTTATATACCAAAATCATTTCTGCTAGATTATGTTTTGAGATTTTTGTGTTCTCATAGTTACTTAATTCAGACTGACTTCAAGGCTAATTTTTGTTTTATAAATAGTTTACATAACTTACAAGCTTTATAATCAAATTTTCCAGTTAAGATAATACCATGACCAAAACGTATTCAGGTTTCTATGCGAAATAATATTTCGTAGGAAGGGAATACTACTGAAAATTGTAAATTTAAATACCCCCTTAGTTGAAACTACAATTTAAATTCCAAATAAAGTAGTGTAGATAAAATTGAATAATTCCATCATGTACCAAACTCCATTATAGTAAATATACTGTTGAAATATTTTACAGTATTTTTAAAGTCGTTCAATAAATACTCAAAGTTGCTAAACTAACACAATTTAAAACTGAAAAAAATTAAATTTTTTCACAAAACCTGGTGATTTTCAGCTTATGTTAGTAGCATTACTTTTGTGTACATAAATGCTTTAAGTTTCAAAACTTTTATGAAAATATTAGGTTAAGATTAAACTGAATAACCTGTCGTCGTAACAAATGCTATCATTATTATGCAAGTGTATTTTCAATTATATAAAATCTTTTCAGTCATTTTTAATTAAAATAGTGTTTTAATGTAGAAATTAAATTGGGAAATAACATATTAAAAAGTTAGAGCTTTACGGGCTTTATAAGTTTTTATTTTTATGCCTTTACGAACTTTAAATGTGTTTTGCTCAGACTTTTAATTTTGAAGATATAATTATTTTCTATTCCCTATAAGATCTTTTCCTGCTCAAGATGCAGTCTTAAAATTTTTTGTACATGCTCCCAGACTTATGTTTCGTAAAATTAAGTATGGATTTCGGTCTGGGATCTCTAGTTATTTTTTAAAAAATGCTTAAGTTGATATTTAAAAAAAAATCGTGTTCTTCCACTTTAGCTAGAAAAAATAATTATTAAAAATCTACAAGCGAACAGATTTTCAAATCCGTACTAACTTTTGTTCACAATAATCCAAAAAATATAAATCCCTTAAAATGACTAAATAATTTTAAAAATTCAGCATTTTATAAAATTTTGACAAAATTTCAAAAATTCCTAATTTTTAAAATTGCAAAATAATAGCTAATCAAACTGACTTTTATTTTCAGAGAATCAACTTAATAATATACTCTGAACATAAAACATTAATCATTTTTGCTGTTTCCTTCTCCCTATTTTTTTTTTGAAAAAGGATGCTGTGAAGCCTTATTTCAGGACTTTCTTGGTGATATGTATTTAATCACCAAATGGTGGAAGCAGCAACGCTTAAAGGACGAATAAATGCGACATGAATTTTTTCGGGCTTTTATTTGTACTCAAGTGATTCCAGTGAGTGAATTTGTAAAAATTAGGCTCGCATGATAGGAATTATCAGAAAAGTATATGCATCGTTCAATGTAATTCTAGTCAGATCTAGATATAAGGGAATTTCATTTCGGGAATTCATAAGGTATTCAGTATTGCTGAAACCGATGCGCAAAGGCTTATATAATGCAAGGAATTACTTTTAAATATGGACATCATAGCTACCGACCACATATACTTAATGATCGCTATCAGCACAGGCAGTGTAGAGCAGTAAATTTTATCTAACTGACACTACGTTAAATAATAGAAAACACCAATGCGTTACGCAAAACCGACATACGACGCTACAATGCAGCGAAATTTAGTGCTGATATGATATGGTAGGAAAAGACCTATATATAAGTGATTTAATTAAAAAGTCATCGGCTGCAGAGAATCTGTGCTGTTTTTGTTAACATATCGACTGGATACAAAATTAATGGGGAAATCTTTGATTAGATGAGTTACGATTCCAATCGGCAAACGGGAATGGTAATAATCAAGTCATATTATGAGACCATGGATCAAAATTGTTCCCAAGGCCCTGAAAAAGCTGATGGTGACTTATAACTGTTTGAGTTGTTTTTATATGGCATTAACTTGGTCCTTTCTCCTTAAACTCCTCATTGACTGAAAGTAAAAATTTTCAACTACCTAAAGACCCTTTGTAAGAATTTTTAGGAGTCATGTACCCGAACAGCACCAGTATGGCAATACTGAGGATATTATTCGCAGTTACTTTTAGGAGTAGTTGGGGAAAATCATGTTAATAATTTGTTTGGCTATTTGCATCACCAGACACAAATCTCATATCATGTAAGAGACGTGGTCGGCTCAATGACAAGAGGAATTGAATAGTGAGTGAGTTAATATTAACGTCGCACTGTTCAGCTACACGAGGGCTTTTGGCGACGGACCACGTAATTTTGAACCATGGTCAAGTGACGTGGACGACACCTGAGCTGGCACCACCCTCTCCTAGCTACCACACCACACCAACGGGAGGACATTTCAGCTCTCGACGGATTTAACGTGCATCGCTGCCCTACACGGCGGGTCTTTAGTGATACTGGGATCGAACTCATGACATGCCTGCCATGGTTGGATATCTTAACTACTGGGCTACCGCAGCCCAAGAGGAATTGAAGAATAGATTTTTAAAGTTTCGTACGATATTAGTCAGTATATAATGATATTTATTTCTTCAGTGTAGAAATGTCATAATGTTCATGCATAGAATGTTGCCATGAATCATTTACAGTGTTTATAAATCAAGGATTTCTAAGTTATAGCATTAATATTTCGATTGTATTTTAAAACATTCTATGAACTCTCAAACCTTGTTTTAAAAACACTAGGGCTTGAATTTCTACCAGGGTCAATTTTGAAGCATATAGAATACCATTCTGTCACATCTTCCCATCGCAATATTTTTCTACCAATAGTTTCACTACAATTTCAAATCTCCGATGCCGAATATGAGACCTTTGGATGATTTCACCTCAGCTGTTCTCTCAGGTTGGACTTAATGATTTAACTAGAGGTACGAGCTATTCAAAAAACGCTGAATTCTTGAGATCCAGATTAATAAAAACCTTATTATCGAATAGAATATCTTTTTATTGGTACAGAAATTGAAACAAAAAGAATAAAAGAATTTGCTAAATACCTTGAGACAAACCACAATCTGGTCAAAAATTCAGATGCTCCCGAATTGATGAGAAACTTTATTACCACGTTCGATAACAATAAATAGAGGCATATTTATCATGGAAGCCAGAATCCATCTGTACCAGTTAGACAGTCATTACAGTAGAAGTAACCATATTGAAATTTGACTCTCCTCTCCAACAAATTGAAATATGCCGACAACAATTGGACCGTTTTCGGTGATTTCAAAATTATCTCCGTGCGTATTGGTCAACAAGGTGGATTTGATACGTTTCCATGCTTCATTTGTGTCTAGGATAAGTGATAAGCCTCAACATAGGGTTTAAAACAGAATGGCTGAAAAGACAAAATCTTAAGCCAAGCACCGTGAATGTGATTCGTAACTGCTTAGTAGAGCCGTACAATAACCCCCTTCTGCATATAAAAATACGAGTGTAATGAAGCAGTTGGACAAGGATATCCCGAAAGATGGTGATTGTTTTAATTACCTGTGCAAAAAGTTTCTAGGTTTATCCAAAGTCAAGTTTAGAAAGAGGAAATCTGTTTTGGTCGAGCTATTCGCCACCTAATGAAAAATAAAAAAATAAGTGAGACTACAATAACAAAGTTTGTTGGGTCAAAACAGATTCCCTTCATTGATATGTGGACTTATTCCCATAAAATTTAGGATAAGTAAGCGAAGAACAGGATGAAAGGCTCCACCAAGCCATCAAAGATAGGGATTGCAAATATGAAGGAAGATGAAACAATATATGTAACATGCTTTCCGACAACTGTTGGATGTTAACACGAGCAAAAACATAAAAAAAAAACAATCCTGTAAAAAGAATTTCAAAAGAAACTCTGTATTTAAATAAAACCTTTTGTGGGAGGGTGGGGGCTTTAAGCGAAGTTTGAAATTTGTTTCAAAATTTCATATACTCAGGCGTAATTTTTGCTTCAGTTGATCAAATGTTTATTGTATGTAAATTACCGTAATACAAAAAAATTAATATATACTGCTGGCCACCGTAAATTGCAAATGATTAGAATTTCAGCGCAGCCACACATCACGTACGCATGTGGCGCCACCTCAAAGCGCTATTCAAAGCTTGGAGATTTCGACGATTTCACGTTCGGCAATTGTGTTTTTTTCAAAAACGATCAGTTATGTCTCGTAAAAAATAGCGATCAGCTTTTGATGAAGTATCTGAGTTCGATAAAAGAAGGATAGTGGCCTACCGAGATTGTGGATTATCCTTCAGGAAAATCGGTAGTCGTGTTGGACGAAACCAAACAACTGTAATGCGGAAACGTGACTGTTGGATGCAGGAGGGTTAGACAGACCGACGTGGTCGTTCGCATCCACCTCAGTGCACCTCTTAACGTGAGGACAAGAAAATTGTGCGCATGACAGTGACGGATCGCTCAGTCACATCACGAACCGAAGGACAGCACATTGAATCTGTAACGCTTCATTCAGTGTCTGCGCGTACCATTCGACGTCATTTACAACAGAGTTGTGTGTCCGCAAGACGTCCATTGCTTGGTCTACCCTTGAAGCAGAACCACAGACGTCTCCGCCGCCAATGGTGCGATGAAAGAAGGATATGGGCCGCAGAATGGAATGAAGTTGTCTTTTCTGACGAGTCACGCATCTGTCTGCAACACCACGATGATCGGATTTGAATCTGGAGACACCTTGGAGAAAGGATGCTGAACAAACGCCGCACTGGATCTGCACTGTGTATTATGGTATGGAGCGGTATTGGATATCACTCTGTAATTCCTCTAATACGCATTACCGGTACTTTAAACAGCCAGCACTCTATCTCTGAGGAGTTGGAGCAAGTTGTTCTTCTTTACCTTCAGGGCTTGGCCACAGCCATATTTCAACAGGATAATGTGTGACCACACATGTCACGCACTTTCAAAAGATTTTTCGTCAATCACCAGATTGAATAGCTTCCCTGGCCGGCTCGCTCTCCAGATCTTTCACCGATAAAAACATGTGGTCCATGGTTACCCAACGAGTGACCCAGATTACACCCACAGCTGCCACACCAGATCAACTTTGGCAACGTGTGGAGGCTGCTTGGTCTGCTGTACCCGAAGAACACATTTTGGCAGAAACCACACTTTACAAAAGTCTATAAATGTAATCATTTGATACTTGGCCAACAAGTTATCTACAAAATAAATTTTGTTGTGCTGTCTCTTGTTTTTCTTGGTGTTGCATTTACGGTGGCCAGCAGTATAGTATATTTGTAGGTTTTTTTTCTAGAAACTGTATTATAATTGGATGTAAAAATAGTTTAAGCCTCATTAGAAATACTTATTTTCTCTCAACCAGAGACAACTTTAGAGACCCGGCAATATGACCTTCACCTTTTTTTGAAGAGTTAATTTTCTTCATCAAGAATCCATATTTATAAAGTTTTAACTGGATTAAAATTACTGTTGCTAGATCGCACATGCTCAATTGCTCTTAGGAATTATTTTTAAAAAGGATTTTAGGAAATATATCAGTATCAATTTTAATTAAAATCCTGACGTGATGAATAAATAATGGTAGTAAATTTTGAAATCACACACACACCACACCAAATTACATAAAAATCATCCAAATGTATTTTGTATTTTCCCAAACCTTCAATTTTACAGGCCTATGTATACAGTTAGTAACCGTTATTTTGAATTATTCCTCGATATCAAAACGATGACCAAAGACAAACTGATAAAAGTATTAGACATAAGAGTGAAGCCATATACGAAGACTGGTTCATTTACTATGGGTAGACCTATTCAGGGTTAATCTCAGATATTCTCACAACACCCATCCATGAGTGAATACTCTCATTCTGTCTTTATATGTCACCTTACAGCCCATATATCATGCAATGAAAGTTTATAGCTGAAACATTCCGAAGCATCACAAATTAAATTATAAGTAATAATATGTAGTGGGCTTAATTTAATAAAATCGAATTATAACATTTGCCTAATTAAATTGAAAATAAATATATCGATCCAATAATATTCCATCTGATTTTGTGCGAGGCATGCCGGGAATCGGAAAGTATGTGTGTGTGTGCAAGTACACGAAAGTAATCGTATTAAAATATTTCCTGAGTGAAAATGTTATTTATGTATTAAAATACAATAATCGGACACAAAAGGTCGTTCTTAGCTTAAGTTATCCGACGACGTTCGGAACTATTATTTTAAAAAAGCACAAAATGAACAATTTTTCATGATATTCAATGTCACTTAGATAAGAATGCATATATAAAATTGTTTTAAGGATATTTTGACAAAAAAAACTATTTTAAAACAATATTTTTGGGCAAAAACTAATTTTAGAATAACTTTTTTCAAAATGTTTTCCTTTTGGTGAAACATGCTTCTATTATAATAATTTTTCCTGTATATCCAGGTATAGGACAAAATAATAGGAACACCCATTTAAAAATGCGACGATTTTCCACCATCCAACAAACGGCTGTAACGTGTCGCAACAGTGTGCTACCTAGTGACGGCGAAAGGGAAGATATCAGTCAAAAATTTGACTGTGAGAGGGCTGTATGAGAAAATTTTGTTCGTAGCAAAGCTGGATTACGTCCGACCTCTCTAACTTGAAAAGAGGTAGGATAATTGGAGCTCGTCCAACTGGAACAACCATGTCCGGAAGAGCCAATCTTGTGGACGTTTTAAGAACCCCTGTGTCAAGGGTTATAACAGCCTACATAAACCTGGGTAAAGTATCTTCTGCGAAGCACAACAGTGGGTGGATGTTGAAGTTTAAGGACCTTGATATACGGATGTTGAAGAGGATAGTCGTCCGAAAACGCAAGACTACACTACCGCAGATAACGTCCTCACACCTTCAGAGTCCAGTACCCATGAAAGCTATTCAAAGGAAGTTGCATACTGTGAACATTCACCGCAGAGTAGCTATTTCAAAAAGGTTAGTTTCGGCTAGGAATGCTATGAAGAGACTACAGTAGCGCTGAGACCTCTTAAACTGGACACAACTGCAATGGGAACGAGTTATCTGGTCTGAAGAGTACTCATTTACATTATTTGGAAAACTTGACGTGTGCTCGTCTGGCGGACACCGGTAGAAGCATTTCATGTTGACTGCCTGGTTCCAACCATGAAACACGAAGGAGGTTCTGCGATGGTGTGGAAGGCAATACTACGTAGATTGGAGCATCTCGCTGTCTTGAGGGGGATGATCACAGACGACCATTATCGAAGCATTCTCACAGATCCTCTTCATCTTATGCCTCTGACTCTCTTTCCGGGAGAACATCCTGTGTTCTAAGATTAAAACGCCCCTGCTCACACCTCTCGCTGTCTTCAAACATGGTTACATGAGCATGATGATAACGCAGAACATCTAATGTGGTGTCCTCTGTCACCTGATCTGAACATCGTTGAGTGCTTGCGGGCCTTTTTAGAGAACAAGTCCGTGCTCGGTTTCCTCTCCCATGCACACTATCTGAACTTGAGATGGCACTGCACGATGAAGTGCTTCGAGAGAGAAATCCGATTAACTTTGTTCAAGACCTTTATTTGTTAATCCCACGTCGAACAAAAGCAACCATTCATACCAAAATGACTCAACCCCTTACTAATAAAAAAAATTTTCCTTTTTTTACAGGTGTTCCTATTATTTTGTCCTATACCTGTAGCTCAGACCTTTGTACAGAGGCTCAACTATGAGTTTTGAAAAAGTCACATTAGTTTCAGAGTTACAACCCATTGAAATAATTTTGGCGTTTTTTTCTTAAAATTTCTCCCCTCTGTTGTCGTAAAACATGGATATACCCATTTCTAAGTTACATATTTCAAAAATTCTAGTTGAACCTCTGGAGAGAGGTTTGAGCTATATGCAGGCAAAATATTATTATAATAGAAACATTTTTCACAAAAGGAGAATATTTTGAAAACTGGTCATTATGTTCATTTTTTGTCAAAATATTGTACTTAAATCAATTTTTATTATAATACTATTCTTAAAATGACTTTATGTCCCTTTTCTAATCTAAGTGACACTAAATGTTATAAATATTATCCATTTATGCGTTTTTGCAAAATCACGGTTCCGAACGTAGTTGGATACCTTAAAACGAAAAACAAATATAATTATTTTGCTTGTACTTTTCATTCATAATGCTTTAATAATTTTTATGAATACACGCACAATATATCTTTTGTAAACGTCACTTCGATTTCCCCTATGTAAACAAAAAGTATTCTAAAGTAAATTTGGGATGAGATTGAGAGATAGGAATGTCAAGTAACTAAACATAAAAAAATTTACAGGGTGTTTCTTTTGATTTAATACCTGTAATTATTTCAAATAAAAAAGTTGCGGAGAATAAATGACAGATTTTATTCACAAAATTAATCAACGCTTGGACAAATTATTCTTGGATAATTAGTTATGGAACTTTATTTTGCATTAAATATTATAATACTAATCAGGGCTGATTTAAGTAATCATGATTGCTATATAATATGTGATTAAGGTACTCTGCTTAATTATAATGTGGATATAATTAAGCATTTTTTCTACAGTTGTCTGTAATTTACAATCCATTATTTAAATAAAAATATTAATTGAGTAATTTAATTAATTTAATTTTTTTTAATTAAATTTAAAGTACTCTTTAGAATTATACAATACACGCAATCTTCAATAAAAATTTATATTTACGTGTATTTGAAGATTCTAAGATTAATCAATATATTATTTATATTAATACTTTGAAAATATATGCATTCCTTGTTTTTTACATTACATTAACTTTTTATTTGTGTAATAATTAATACAATTTATCTGCTATATTTTTGTGGCAGTAGTTAAAAAAATTAATTATTTTAAATAAAAAAATATTTCTTAAATGAAAAGACAATAACTATAAACAAATCCTTTTCTATTAAAAGCTAAATTATTTTTATGTTTTTAAAGTAAGGAATGAAATAAAATTTAAATATCAGCAAATTAATGTATCCGACTACGTTTGGAACCGTGATTTTAAAAAAGCACATAAATAGATAATTTTCATGATATTTAGTGTCACTCAGATTAGAATACATGCATTGAATTGTTTAAAGGACATTTTGATAAAAATAATTTATTTAAATATAATATTTTTTTGCAAAAACTAACTTAGAATAGTTTTTCCAAATGTTCTCCTTTTATGAAAAATGGCTCTATGATAATAATATTTTACTTGTATATAGCTCAAATCTCTCTACAGATGCTCAACTAGAATGTTTGAAAAGTTCACGTTATTTTCAGAGTTACCATCAATTGAAATAATTTTTCGCGTTTTTTTCTTAAAATTGCTCCCCTCTTTGTCGTAAAATATGAATAAACCCACTTCTAATTTATATGTTTCAAAAATCCTAGTTGAGCCACTGTACAGAGGTCTGAGCTGTATACAGTCAAAATATTATTCTAATAGAAGCATTTTTCACAAAAGGAGAACATTTGGAAAAGAGATTATTCTAATTTTTTGTCAAAATATTTTATTTAAATAAATTTATTTTTTGTCAAAATGTCCTTAAAACAATTTTATACATATATTCTAATCTAAGTGACACTAAATATCATGAAAATTTATCCATTTATGCGCTTTTGAAAATCACGGTTCCGAACGTAGTCGGATGCGTTAAACACGCAAAAAAAGTAAAAATATAAAAACATTTTCAAATTTTTATCTTTTATTTGTTAGTTTTTAACATCCTTTTATATAAATTCTCACTTCAGCTTAGAATTATGTATTTTATTATCTAAGCAAAAATTACTTCGAATTCATAATAAGAGAATAAAATATTTTAAAACATAATACAATTAAAAACTCTTAAGAGACTAGCATTAAAATAAATTAGATATTTCAAAATTGTTTAGAAATAAGTTTCAACTATTTTGAAAAAATTTGAAAGACAATATCTATACCACTATTTTTTCCTATATAATTTAATTTATCAATGCATCTACAGTTTTAAAGTTAAAAAAGAGAATTGAAAATTGCAATATGAAAAATGCATAAAATATGTTATATACTTCTTAATAAATTATTTTAATGTTATTTAAAAATAGATATGTCTTAATACGGCTTAAAACAATAAATTATACTTCAGTATTAGTTATCAAGGTGTACCTATTTTTTTTAAAGAATGAATATAGCAAATAACGCACAATTATTTTAAAATAGTTTTCTAGCACGATAAAAACTTAAATCAAAATTCCCTAAATAAATCGATAAATAAGAATAATAAATTTGAATGAATTTTATTATACTTATTTTTAGAAAATAAATATTTAAGATTATATCTCTGAGGATAATTTTCATATTTAGAGGGATAGCACTTGTTATAAAAAAAGTGAAAGCATTTTCATTATTTTATTGCTTTTCACATGCTTTATGGAGAATTAAATAAAAAAATAAAATGAGGGTTTTCTATTTAGATGAACTAATAACTCAGCTAGAAGTTTTTCATATGATACTTGAGAATATTAAAATAATCCTTTGTTTTATCATATATTTCTTTATTAAGTTATCTAATTATGAGCAGAATATTAAACTTAATTTGCCTTTGTCAAAAGGAAAACTAGCTTTAAAACATATAGAGAATGTAGTTATATATTTCTTTATTTATTTTTTTAAATATTAGCCATTATACATTTACCTGTTAGATTTTTCCCAATATGCTTTAGTATTGTTTTTACATAATTTTGTTTTAGAAACTAGTTCTACATTCAGTCTGATAACGATGTAACAAAATTATTCAATATGTTTCCTATATTTACTTTTGTTTCTAATTTCTTACATCACCGTAAATAGATTAATCGAAAACGCAGTAATTATTATTAATTTAATGTATTCCAAAGGAATCCCTCCAAACATATAAAAATGTACAACAACAATTATTTAACGAAACATTTCCTCGCATATCGTTTAATGTTGCACTTAAGTAATTGAAATATAGCAGTACAATTGTATGTAAAAAATCCTTGCTTTCCTCATTTAAAATGTTGTGGGAAAAAGTCTCCAAAAGATATTTTTTATATAAATTCAAACACCATCTATAAATTGTATGCAAAAATCTATAATTTTTTTTCAATATTTTTACTCAAAGAATTTTAATAGAAATATAAATATGTATTTTTTCCATGTGTGAAATATTTCGAGATAAAGCATCGAAGCCACTTTTTTAATATTTAAAAATAAATAAATGCTGGTATCCAGAAGAATATGAAGGACAAATAATTTTAAAATTTCTATGTTTCCTTCATCAAGAAAATTATAAAATTTGTGACAAACTTGCATAAAAATTTTGAGTCAGGGAAATAATTGAAAATCATTCTTAGTACAAGCTGAAAGATTATAAGTTTTTTTGTATGGCAAAGTTGATCATTAAGTACTGACAAACGATTTAAGTCAACTATTCTCAAACGGTGGTGACCATCCCCTTCCCCTCACTATAGTGACAGGATAACCCTACGTGGGGGACGCGAGCATATCGAAAATAACAGATTATTTAAAGAAATCAATAATTTAATGAAATGAAACCGAATGAGTAAGTTAGTGAATATTAGTGTCGTACTGTTCAGCTAAACGAGAGCTTTTGGCGATGGACCAAGTAATTTTGAACCATGGTCATGTGACGCGGACGACATTTGAGATGGCACCCTCTTCTCGTAAATGCCACACCAATGGGAGGGCATTTGAGCTCTCGACAGATTTCACGTGCATCGTTGCCCTACACGACAGATCTTTAATAGTACTGGCTCGAACTCATGACAAGGCTAGCCATGATCCAATATCTTGACCACTCGGCTACCGCGGCCTGAAATGAAGCCGAAGGAAATACGTTTTGACAAAACTGAAGATAAAATACGCATTTACTCTAATATAATTTACTTATAAATGCATCAGTACTGCACAGTACAATGTATTTGATAATTAATTTAACAATACTAAGTTAAAATCAAGCTTAATAATTACTACCGATTCCCCCATGAACTTATTCTGCAGAGCAAAATTTTTCCAATGATCGTTTGAAACTGGAAGCTGAGACTCTGCGTTCTTGACCTATATTTACATTTTATCAGTTCCAACTTAAAATTAAAAATAAAAGGTAAAATGATACTTATCCTAATACTTAAAAGTAACTTATTTAAATTATCTATTACTTAAAATAACATACACAAAATTCAGTACTTAATCTTGATAATTTAGACGGTTTTTTATTTAAGGTCGTAATGTAGTTTTACAGTTTAAGTACATCGTGCATAGGGAATGCATTACAGTAAGTAAGTAAGTTTAAATTTATTTTTAATTATTTTACTACCAACAGACGTGTAATGTTATGAAAAAAGATTATTATCCCAAATATTTGTTTTTTCACTCACAGGAGATAAAAAAATAATTTAAATTATTTGTTCTCTTATTTAAGCCATAATTATATATATATATATATATATATATATATATATATATATATATATATATATATATATATGTATTATTGAGATTTTTTCAAGCAGTTGATTTTATTCAAAGCCTGCATCATTACAGACATAGGCTGATGAATTTCTTCGTTTCATATTTAAACTACAACAATGCAATTTTTTCTAAGAAAAAAAGTAATGATACGTGTAAATTTTCTGATGTTAGAATAAAGTTCTATATCAAAGTGATGTGAGTCCCAACTTATCTCTGCATTTTCCACGTATGCGGATACATTCATGGAAATTTCTATTTATATTCAATGAAAACCAAAAATAAATAAGATTACGGTCAGAGAAAGATTGTTTTTTTCTTTCGAAACATTTAATATTATAAGCTACTGAATTATGAAATTCTTTACATCAAAATATAATGAACACTAACTATTTTTGTAAAATTAAATTCATATCATAATTTATTAATAATAACAATAAAATTTCTCCAATAAAACATTTAATAACGTTGTTTTTTATTTAACATGTTTTAACTAATGCAAGTAAATTGGGTGTGCTTTACTATAACAATGCGAAAGACAAATGAATTTCAATAACTTAATATTATTATAGGCCTCTCTTCATAGATTAATCCTTTCAATAGGTTATATGAAGCTAATCGATGAAGTTTTGTGGAAAATTGGAACAATACTTGTGTGTCAGGACAAGCTGAAATTAAAAGCTTTGGGCATTTCAAACTTTCCTGATAAGGGAGTCGGTCAGCAAGAACTGATGGATGGGTGTTTGATCTCACTTTCGACACTCCGATATATTTCCCTGCAGCAACTACAACTACGGTTCGATTTTATAGTGTATGAATAAAATGAATGCTTCTATAATGGGATAAAACAAAAGGTTTTTGATATATATGTATGTATCCTATAAATTACAACGTGACTTTATATAAAATTTAGAAATGAATTCAAGCCAAGCAAAATAAGTTTTACATTTCTTCGTTTTATATTCAAATGAGTATGACTTAGGGCAGTTGGAAACATTTGATAGTAAATATTTCTTTTTCAGTTTAAGCACACTAAAAATGTACTTTATTACTGATTTCTGCTGAACAACTGGAATTGTGTGACCGGAAAACAGTAATTGCTGAATTCTCAAACTTTTTTATTCGGTATAAATACTTATAAACACATTTTGTTTTTCTTTAAATATCTTTAAGAAATATTCAAAGATTGTACCATGCACGTGTTCTTTTATGAAATTGTGTAACCGCAGTATTCACATGAAGTTAGTTTGGCAGAAAATGCTACCATTCATCACAGTGAAGAATTCTTAACCTCTTTTGGTTATAAAAGCACATTAACTATTATTTTACTAAATTATTGGGTAGTTTGAAAAATAACTTCGGTTTTTTTTTTTTGAAAATGAAATATACTTTTTCTTTAGTGAATAAATATTTCATAAAATTATATATTACCCACTCTGATCCAATACCGTGTTTATCATCTTTTCTGCAAACGCTCATGATTCCACGCTCATAAAATGTTGGTTCTTTGTAGGCAAAAATCTGACCCAGGTGATTTTTTATCTCCTCATTTGAAGTAAAATTTTTACAATCCAAAAAAAAATATTATAGAAACTGGAACCAATTTTAATCAAAAAGCGCTTGGTTTTTAAAATATTGAGGGTATGGCATTATTTACCAGTCAATCTGTGAAAGCCTTTTGCCAGTTATGACTTGTATGAGGTCTCGCATTATCCTGTTGAAACATAAAACTATTTCCTGTTGATAAATACCGGCCTTTTTTGTTTAAGGAAATTATTGAGTTTGTCTAGAATTAATCGTTGTTTTTTCTGGAAAAAAAAAGCAAAAAGAGAGAATAAAAATTATTATTTTGAAATCCCACTAAACACACACACGCATACTCACGCGCATACACACACGCGCACACACACACATATATCATCGCCTTTTTTTATGAATATTGATTTTTTGTAATGCTTTGAACCGTTTCATCGTTTTTACTCCATGGGTTTGATATTGTTATAGACAGTAGAATTATTATCTCCAGAGTTGACGCGCTGCAAAAATGGATTATTTTCTTAACATTTGAGAAGTATATATATATATATAAATCACATACATCTTTGTTAAGACATAAATTTCTTTCCGTGAGAACGAGATGAAACTACACGCATTTCCATAAATTAAGGATAATGAAATTCAGGCAAAGATAGAGAAAGAAGCAAAACAAATCTTACTTATTAAACAAAAGGTAAAGAGTAAAAAAGATGCTATATGTTTGATATAATTAATAAAAATTGCTATTTTTACTCCCTGGAGCAAATTTCAAAAAAGAACCTATTTACAAAACCACAGTATAACATGGTTAGTATGATGGAAAATACAGAGTATGTCTCCCGGACGATGCAATATAGGCCTTACAACGCCTAGGCATACTGAGTATCAAATTATCAATATGATCTTGGGAAATATTACACCACTCATCAAGCAATGCCCTCCGAAGTTCCAGTAAACAGGTGGAAGGAGAAAGGGCTACAATTCGTTGGCCAAGCATATCCCACACATGCTCTATTGGATTCAAGTCCAGTAAGTATGCTGGCCGATCAATACGGGTGATATTCTCCGAGTGAAGGCATTCGTATACAATGTTTGCACGGTGACGACGGGTGTTGTCATTCATAAACAGAAATTCAGCACCCATGCCGCCCCGAAACAAACGTACATGTTGTTCCATAATTGCATCCCGATAGATGTGGCCTGTCATCGTTACCCTCTGAACATGCATGTCAGTTCTGGAACGAGTAATAATTCTCCCCCAAACGAGCCATCCTGCACCACCGTAACGGTGTCGTTCAATGGCGTTCTCTTGGTGGTAACGGGTACCTGGCGCTCTCCATATTAAAGTCTGGCGAGAATCAGACTGCAAACTAAACCTGGACTTGTCGAAACATCACAAAATATCACTGTTGTGGTGTCTACAAAGCATGCTCTCTACCCCAGGTTAATCGCAGGCGACAGTAAGTTGCGTAAGTGGAACACATCTAACAGGCCTACGAGCACATAGACCAATGTGCCCTAAGCGTCTGTACACGGTCTGCCTTGAAACTGTTGTACCGGTAGCTGAAGAGAGCTGATGAGACAGGTTTGATGCTGTGCTCCTTCTGTTTCTTTTGGCAGTAACTGCCAAATATATCGGTCCTCATTCGGCGTTGTAACACGGAGGCAACTTGTGCTGTAACATCTACTCACATTACCATCATCTTGGAATCATTGCCAAAGCCTGGAGATGACACTCTGGGCGATTCCAAGTACCTCGGATACTTCCAGCTAGGTACGTCCGCATTCCAGTCGTCTAATAATTCTACCACGTAAAAAATCCTCCAAATGCTTCCTTTGTGCCATAACTATGCGGTTATTGCCCTGAAAAGCTTTTAAAGCGCTTGTGAACAATTTTATTTCTTTGCCACCATTCCTTATATACCCCTCTCTTACACTCTCGTCATTGTGACGTACTATCCGCGCCATCTGGTGGTTTCCCGTAATTTGCATATTCTTCAAGATGTCTGTGATAATTCTATAGAAGAAATTTTTATTTTAGAGTTCAATTTCTGTATGATTCTGAATTATCCTTAATTTATGGACATGAGTGTAAATGTCGAGCTTTGTGGTTAAATTTTGGTTTTTCAATTCGTCATAAATTGTCTAATTCAAAAAATGTAAAGTATTAGTGAACTAACGAGCTTTTATTTTCCAGTTTGCATCAGTTAATGCCTTTATTGTGTCTTTATCAGCTTTAACTGGTCTTCAAAAATGCTGTGCATCATTGACATCTAAATTGCAGGAACGAAATTTTAAAAACTAGTTGGGAACTGTCGATACGTTTTCTCCATACACATCGGCTTGATTGTTTCCTTGCTTGAACAGCATTTTAAACTTTTTTTTCCATTTCTGGATTAGATTTAATACGCAAATATTAATTAAAAACATACTTATTTTATTTTTAAACAAATCCCATCTTTGTAGAATTTCGGTTTTATTCTTCTTGGACTATTTGTAAATAATATTTTTTTAAAATTTTCATTTTAATAAAAAACATAATCAAATGTGAACTTTACTAAACCACAATACTGTAGTTGACAATATGTAAAATTTCGAAAAACGTTCGAGGAATCAAACAATCCATCATAAGCAACAGGCTTTAATAATGAAACTGTTTTACATTTTTTACATAGGTATATAATCCAAAAAAGTAAGAGTTGTGTGTGTGTGTGTGAATTAAATAATAATAAAAAAATTATAAATGCAAACACAGTAGCAGAAAATAATAAATTCAAAAAGAAAATTTTGAAAAAGAGTTCAGTATATTTTAGTGTTAAATATGATTTAACGTAAAAGCAAATGCCATTTTAACAACAGAAATTCTTAAATTTATGTGTATCTTGCATAAAAAATGCATTAATTTAATGATTAATAATTTAAAGTTTACACCCATAGGGCACCGGAAAAATATTATCATTCAACCTTAAAATAATGTATGGTACATCAATCATACCCGGCTTTAATCATGGTCTCTGAATTAAGCGTTTCCAAGCATTAATACTTTTTATGGGATATTTACGGTAGACAGGAGTGTGATAATTATATTTTTTTCGAAATTTTCTTAAGGGGTGTTGGAAAGCTAAAATCTTATTTTTTCGATAATTTGAGATTTTTACATTTTCAAATTGTATAGATTTTAACCTTTCTAAAAATACCTTACTTGAACCCCTCTGGGGTATTTAGAAGCCTTTAACCCTCCAACTGCATAGAACGGATTTTTCCGCCCTACTAGAGAGCCTTCGAAAATGGACTGCACGGATTTTTCTGCTTTCAAGTAACGTTTTCAAAAGTGGATTAGCCGCACTTGTCTGAAATCCTTTCCCCCTTTTAAGGTTTAACATCTTGAAAGATAATGAGGGACGGAGGAAGCAACACAGCAGGAGTTTTATGGCTCGCAGGGAACCCATTGTTTTGACCCCCCCCAATCGTAAAAAATCGGGGAGAAATTTATTTACAACCCCAGAAGTGTTTCTTTGCTAGCTTGTATTTTAAAAGTTTCCAAAAGACCCAACGCATAAGTAAAATATGTTACAATTCCCTTTTGGTTTCATATTAATTTCAAACTGTAACAAGTTGGGGCGTGTCAGGGCAATCTGCTATTTTATATAGTTAGACAAATTATATATCTTTTTTTAAGTATATTCTCTTTCGCTTCATTTTTCTTATTCAAAGCTTTCAGTTTTTGAAACATGATTATTTTATTATAAGATACCGAAAAAATTAATAAAACATCAAACTCTTTAAAATTTGGAACCTTTTCAATTTTCCAACCACTAAAAATGAATAAATTTAAACTTCATCAAATCATTTGAAACATTTTCTTACACTTTGATAAAAATAATAACGAAAAAAAACTAATTAAGATTTAATAGTTTTTTTTTTTTTAGATTTCAAAGCCTAAGTGTTCAGGGAAGTTTAAGTACAGTGCCTGGTTTTATATTGTTAAAATACACCGAATTATATTTGAATTTTAAGTGCTCGAACTTCAGTTTACATCAAAGACAACATGAATGAAGATTTTCACACATTTTTTTTATAACTTGAATGTTTGAATAAATGGTAATCAAAAATATACGGAAACATTTACAGTAGACAGTTATGCATATAAATAAATATAAAAATCAATTTTAAATTCGAGCTATTGAAAAACATTCGAATTATATATTGTTCAAAAATATCTATTTATACAAAATACCTCAACATTTATCTTTTTTAAAGGCTAACTGAATAAGTAATTAAAATCTGGATATGTTTTGAAATCTCGACCTTATAAAGCTAGAAATTTTGTTAGAAATTCCATTTGAAATTTCGAAAAAAAAATGCATCGCGCAGTTAAAAATTATTTACCATAAGTTTTAGCAATTGTTTGAGTATAATAAAAATTTTAAATTTTATTATATAGCTTCTTTGGTACCTTTTAATATATTTCGGCCGCGGTAGCCGAGTGGTATAGGTATCGGAACGTGGCTTGCTTTGTCACGAAGTCGCGGCCAGTACCACTAAAGACCCGCCGTGTAGGGCAGCGATGCACGTTAAATGTGTCGAGAGCTGAATCGTCCTCCCGTTGGTGTGGTGGGGTAGTTAGGATAGGGGGCAGCTCAGGTGTCGTCCACGTCACTTGACCATGGTTCAAAAATACGTGGTCCTTCGCCAAACGCCCTCGTGTAGATGAACAGTGCGACGTTAATATTCAATCATTCATTTAATATATTTCAAAGATTTCATACAATTCGATTGAAAACCGCATGCTAAGAGCAAAAAATATACTAAAAAAATTGATGAATATACAATTGCAATAAATTCATACATAGAGAAGCAAAACTGAGAAGCTAAAGCGTAGGAATAAAAAATTTTGAGTATATCTGAATTAGTTTTCGAAATATTTATTTTAAAGTTTAGAAAATTTGTGTGCGTTATGTTATACTTGATATCAATTAAATGATTAAAATAATGTGTGTTAATATTAGTCATGTAATCGTTTGATGACACATTCATATACTAATAAAAATTATCATGGTCATTGATGCGAATGTCAAGAATTTTATGTAATTTTAAATTCAAACATTAAGATATTGATGTAGAAAATATAAAACGACCATCTAAAATACATGAAAAATGCAGTTTGCTATAAAATAATCTTGACAAACAAAATCCGGCATTTTCACTTACTATGGCAGAGCCGGCTTAGTCAGGGGCAATCTGGAAAAACAGAGAGAGAACCGCGGTTTTGATGGATGCCGCTCTAGCTTTTAAAGCTCCCAGGAAAAATTACACATATATATAAATTACAAATGCAAAAATAAATCTTATAATTTTCCATACATTTTTATAACAACGAATTGTGGAATTGTCTTCCAATACATTGTTGTGTTTGACAATATCTAAGGTAACCAACCCTACTTTAGATAGATTTGTACTACTTTTTCGTAACCGTATTCCTTTTAAAATTAATTCGTGCAGCCGAAATACACCTTTTGTACCCTTAAAAATTTATGTTAACTATAACGGTGAATTTTAATTAATGAACTTGTGAAATGTTTATAATTAACCATTTCCGTCTAAACAGTTTACATGAAAAAAAAAGTTTGGACTCCCTCATTCATTAGGGATTTATATAAAATTCTGAAATTAAATTTTATTTTTCACCGAATAGGATTAAGTGGAAGTGTATAGTGCTTCCACACCACAGGTCTGGGGTTCTATTAACGGGCTGCACAAGGTCGACTCTGCATTTCATCCCCGCTACATTGGGTCGATAAATGAGTACCAAGCTTGCTTCGGGTCTTAAACACTGAAGGTCTCTCTTCAGACAGACCACCAAATCGGGACATCTATTCATGCACCTCAGCGTCCAATGGTCACGTGTATTATGATGGGCACAGTAGTTCCTGGCCCTCATGGATTGTTGTGCTTCTGAGTTTGAGTCTTAAGTGTGAGGATTACCTCACTTTGGGGATACCCCTTAGATAAACATGTATTTCCACTCATTTGCAATTAAACATTTTTCTTTCAATTACGTTTAGTTCAGAAGCAAGTTTGATTTTTCAAATGTATTTGCTTAATAACATGTATATTTGGTATTATATTAAAAATTTGATCAGTCCAAAATTACATGTTTTTAGCTCCTCTAAAAGCTTTTAGGATTTTACAACTAATCTTACAGTCCATATACGTTTCATAGTAGTATATTTAAAAATGATAAGGACATTTTTACGACTGTGTGAGCTGTTATGCCTCGTTTATAAATATAAAATTTGCATTCAGCTACAGTTTTTAAAATGTACAGAAATAAGTGGAGCAACAGGATACTTACATATTATGAATATTTTTGACTGCAGTAAGATATATTTATATTTCAGTTTCTTTTCAATTTGAATAGAAGTTGTAAGCCATTTTGCGAATAGTTTGATATTGAGTATAAACCCATAGGCTGTTTAATATTGTAAAGAGTTTTACTTTGATACCAGCACACATTAAAATAAGGCTCATTTGCAGTTATATGATCAGCTTCAGTGATATTTAAATTTTAAAAAATAGTCTACACGTACGAAAACATTCTTTCACAACCGCACACCACGTCTCATACTATATCTTCCCTACAGCAGGAAATATTTGTGTATACTGAAAAATTTAATACAGGATACATTTCCAAGTGTTAACTTTGTTTTTAAAATTTGGTATGAATACATTGTGGAACTGTCAGTTAACTTCACTGTATAGAATTGTTTTAAGTGTACTGTTTTGAAAGACAAAATTAATTAGGGATAACTTTTCTCACAATAGAATTTGTAATGACTGAATTGTGTGAAAATGTAGTTATCGATGTGTGACATTTTTCCTTGTAATAAAAGAAACAGAAAGTTAAGAAATTTAACTTGAGTAGAAAATAGAAGAACTGTCATGCACATTTGAAGAAGTATATCCCCCATTAAAATTAAAAATTATTGACTGAATGTGTGTTATGTCTCTCACAAATGCCGATGTAGAAAAGGAATTTTTATTTAATACAAGAAGTTCGAAAAAGAGAACACTAGGAAGGAAAACTTAAATTTTTTCCGAAAAATATTCAGTTAACACAAAAATATCTTTTATATGATTTTAATTAAAATAAATTAAAAGTATTGAAATCCTTTTTTATACTATTTTAATTTAAAAATTTAACTGAATAGAGAAAGATCGGTTTTATTTCATAAATATAATCATCCTAAGTAATATTTATTGTGTTATTGTTTAAAAATGAGATAGGGCCTTTGCTCTTTTTTACCTCATTACTTTTTAAAAAACAGGAAAGTGAGCGTTTTTCTTACTCTCATATTCAAAAATGAATACAGGATGCTTTTTTTTTCTGGTTCAAATCGCAATACCAAATATATATATATATATTTTTTTAATTTTTAAAAAATGACAGAAAAATAAATTTTCTTTGAAGAAAATATAATTATTTTTCAACTTCTAACATACTATTTATTTCATTTTTTCCTCTTTTTTTTTTACCTTTCATTTCGTTTTTAATTTTACTGTGACTGAATATATAGGAGAAATAAACACCCTATCTTTCAAAGAGGATTGATCAAGAGAGGATATCTACGCTTTCAAAGAAGATTGCCCAAGGCAACTTAACAGCTAGCTGTAAACGATTGATCTCTTGGTTCTTACTTTTCAAAAAGGTACCGAACTGGGTCGTAAAATTTTCCCCGTTCGACCTCCCAAGTTCTTAAAGGGGGAAAGGAAAAAAGTATGTTGCATTTTTGAAGGGAATCGCAAAATAAGAGTTAAACGCTATCGGAATAACTTTTCAGGAGGAAGGTTTCCAATTAGAGGGTTAAAATGTATTTTTAAATATTCGTTGAATTTGGGCCACACCCATTTTAATGGCGAAATTGTAAACAAATTACTTTGTTTTTGCTTAAAAGTGTAACGATTGATATAAACCAAAACATGTATCTTTTATTTTAAATAGAGCCTTTTATTTTTTTATTTCCCAGCCGATTAGAAGTCTTAACTGTATACATTAAAATCAATTTATCTCAAAATGTAAATTTTAATGTGCGATGTACCTTTTCTGAGAAACTACTGTTCACAGGTATGTAATTTTTTTTATGAATTATTTATATTGAAGTCTAATATATACTAAAATGAGCTTTTTTTAAAACACTCAAAAATTTAATTTTTACAAATTTTTTAAGTAAAAAACGGGTCAAATTTCGCAATGTTTGATAAAATGTTTCATAATTTCTTAAAAAATTCAAAAATTAGCTAAAAGCTCATTTTAGTATAATAAGAGAGGTGTACTTTAATAGTATGAAAAATTTCAAGCATGTACATAAAACAGATTTTGAGAAAAGGTACATCGAAAACAGCCAATTTAACATTGTCAGTATAGAGAGAAAGAGAGGTTTCCAACACCCCTTAAGAATTATGCAGAGTACTTTTTTTTAAAAAAGCTGTTGCTTAACTATAACTTTTGTTTTCTGACTGGGGATTAATTTCTATATTAAAGCTTGTATATTTAAAAAAAAGCAAGTTAACGACCTGAACTACTTTTTATGGTTTATTATTAGATAGCCCACATAGCTATAAACTTATTTATACTATATAAAAGTGAAAATTTAAGAAAATATCAAACTACTTGTTAGAAATTATTTTTAAGAAATGTAATGACATTAAAGTTCAATGAATAATAAAGAAAATTTATTAGAATTAATTCCGAGGATTCAAGAAACAACGACCTATAACTTCCTTTAATATAACTTATTATTACACTTTAATATTCTTCGTTAAATATTTATAGTCTCTGTAAAATATTATTTAGCTTAAACTTACTTCAGTGGTGCAACAGCCCATGGGGACCAAGGCCTACTGTGCCAAACTCAGTATACTTGACCTTAGACCCTAAGGTGTATGAGCAGGTATTCCGGTCAGGTGGTCAATCTGACGCAAAACCCCCAGTGCTAAGCTCACAAGCTAGCTTGGTACTCATTTATCGACCTACTGAAGGTTGAGTTAACCGTGTCTAACCCAAGGTTTGCACCTCGGACATGTAGTGTACAAGTGCGATGCACTAACCACTCAGCAGCCATGCTTCATTATTTAGCTAAATTTATAGCTTCAATTACATAGGTTAGTTTTTTAGTTGTTTTGTTTATGTTGAAACATATAATTGTTATTTGTGTATGAGTTTCATTCCAGTGTCTATTAATATAGTTAGGTTAAGCTACTTCTAGATAACAGCTTTGTATTTAATTGTAATAGCTTTTGTACTTACAACTCATCTTTATATTTTATACTTACAAGGCTACTTTCATGAAGTACGTAAGAAAGTTGAAATATATATATATATATATATATATATATATATATATATATATATATATATATATATATATATATATATATATACATATATATTATGAAGCTTTTATAATTAATATGTTTTATTCGCCAAATTATCATTTCGAATCTCAAAACATGATTTTGTATGTTTCATCTACCTTACAAAATAAACAGAATTAAAAATTAAAAAGAACTAATTTATTTTATCTATTGCTTTTTTAAAAAGTGACACAGACTTAAGACTTTTGAGACTTAGCATAGAAAATAGTAAAAACGCATTTCATATGATAATGCGCCAAGTGAAAGATCATTTCAATAAAAATTTGGTTCTGGTACAAAAGATAAAATAATATCACAGCAAAAATTAGCATCCTCTTAGAGCTAGCATGTAATACATTTAAGCGTCAAATATTCAGTTGTGTAAGACATCACTACATGTTACTACCAATGAAAGGGTTCTAACACTGGGGGAATTTCCTTATCTGCATAGGTTTATCTATCAAAATAGAGCTAATTCGATACATAAAATTGTAAAACAAAATTAAGTGGACATTATCTTTTTTATAAACTTTTATCAAAAGAGGAGTTGGAAACCTTTCTCTCTCTACTTACTGAAAATGTTAAATTGGCTGTTTTCTATGTGCCTTTTCTCAAAATCTGCTATATGTACATCAGCGTTTTTCAAACTGTGACGCCTTCCCCTCCTCTTAGTGGGCGTGGCATCTCTACAAAGGGGGCGCGAGCATATTGAAAAGTCGAGAACAAAAGATTATTTACAAAAGTTATTAATTTACTGAAAGTTAACAAACAAAATACATTTTGACATATTAAAAAATAAAATACACATTTAGACTGATATATTACACTTAAAATATATCAGTGTTACACAATATATGTTATAATTAATTTAACAATAGTAAGTTAAAAACAAGCTTATTAATTACCAGTGACTCATGGGCTTCTCATATGTATAATTTAAGACAAAATTAACTTTTATCTTGATAATTTTTGTACTGTTTATAAATAAACCTTGACCCCCGATCAAAAGTTTCGCGATTCACTTCCAAATGCCAATCATTTTCCACTTAGGCATGCATACGTGATATATTGGGGGAGGGGAAGGAATAAAGAAGCAAAAATAATCTGGGATAAGTAAATTCTTCACAAAAATTGTCAAGGAGGTCCTTTTATTAAATTCCAAAATCTTTGGAATAAATTCACGGATAGCAGAGCATAAAAAAATCGTACCTTGGAAAAACTTATAGATACGTCTTGAGAAATAAACGCTTTGGCTTAGAGAGACGTTTATATCCATGTGCTTAAGAGGTTAAAGCCATATCATAGTTTTAGCGTCAAAGTATAGTATTATTGAATTCAGTACATTGTTATTCTATAGGGGGGAGCGATGAAAATTATGATTGAATGTTGGGTCGCAAGTATTGAAAGTTTGAGAAGCACTGATGTACATGCTTGAAATTTTAGATACAATTAAAGTATATTTTTCTCATTGTACTGAAATGAGCCTTTAGCTAATTTTGAATTTTTTACTAATTTATGAAATATTTTATCAAACATTGCGAAATTTGCCCCATTTTTCACAAAAAAAATTTGTAAAAAAAGAACTTTTTGAGTTTTTTTTTACTAAAAGCTCATGACAGTATATACACTTAGGAACATTGAAAATAGCGACCCAAGAAGAAAGCATCGGATTTAAATGAAATTTAATACACATAATGATACAGATGAGAGATTCACTTGATCTAAAAAACAAGACAATTAAATGAATACAGAGTGTGCAACGACACAAATACTGGACAACTTCAATAGCGCGTTGGACTACCTCCAGCTGCAATACATGCCGCAACACGGTCCGGCATTGAGTTGATTAGACACCTTATGTTGTCATGAGGCAGATGGGCACACAAATCTTGAACAGCCAACTGTAAATCATGTACAGAGTGACAAGATGGCATCTGCCGTTTTAGCTGATTCCAAACGTGCCCTACAGTTGGCAAATAGGGGGAGCGGGCCGGCTATGGAAGAGTTTGAAAATGAAATAGGAAGTCTTGAGCAACTCTGGCTTTATGCGGACGAGCATTATCTTGCTGGAAAATTGCCCTGGGAGACCATTTAGGAAAGGTGCTACAGGGGGTCGAAAAATATCATCAACGTAACGTTGACCCGTTAAGGTTCCACGCATCACAAATAAATTGGACCGGCTATCATAGGCTATGACCCTCCAGACCATTTCACCAGCTGTGCGGGCAGTGTGACGTAGAACAGTGTGGAGGGAATTGTACAGCTCACCATGGCGCCTCCAAACACGTACACGATTATCATCTGTCCCCAAAATAAACCGGGATTCATCACTAAACACAACCTTTTGCCAATCTGTGACATTTGACATTCATCTGACTTGGCAACACTGTAGACGCAGTTGCCAATGTTACGGTGTTAAAGGGAGTGCACGGAAAGGGCGCTTGGATTTAAGATTTCCTTCTGCAAGGTGTCTGGAAATTGTTTGTCAAACAATTGCTACGCCTACGTCAGCTCGTATCCTTGAACGAGTCAATGTGGGGTCCACAAGTGCTTGCTGAACGATCCTTCGATCCTTTCTCCTCATGGTCTTCTTGGTCACTCCAGAGCCGGTTTTCCGCGCGTGGGTACCTTCTCGTGTCCACTGCTCCCAACAATTTCTAACAGCACACTCTGAACGATCCACCTGGCCAGCAACACGGCGCGTCAACCAGCCGGCAGTTTTCCTCCCGATGATCGGGCCTCTCTCAAACTCGCTTAACTGTTAGAAATATCTTCTAGCACGTCTACCTGGCATGTTTCGCTTACCAAAGTCTTCCTACAATCGGCGGGTAATCGTCATGTTTATGAATCTTAGAATTTGCGCTGACTTATATAGCACCCTCTTCCTGATTGTAGCGCCACCTCGGCGTGTATGAACATGCGCAATGCCACAAAACTTGGACCATTTGCATATCACATTACGCTGTACATATTTGCAAAGTTTCGAGATTGTACTTAGCTTCCATCTTGGTTCGCTGTTTTCAATGTTCCTGAGTGTGTTATCCATCATTATAAATATATCATAAAAAATTTACATATCTGGGAAAAGTAGTTTTTTAGAAAAGGTACAAAGAACGTCAAAATCTACATTTTGAGATAAATTGATTTTATTGTATATTGTGAGATTTCTTATCGACTAGGAAATATAGAAAAAAATAAAAGACTCAATTTACAATGAGATGCATGTTTTGGTTTATATCAGATGCTCAACTTTTAAGCAAAAACAAAGTACTTTGTACATTTTTCGCCATTCAAATGGGTGTGGCCCAGTTTCAACGATTATTTAAAAATAAGTTTTAAAGGCTTCTAATTACATTAGCGGTCAAAGCAAGATATTTTTAATTGTTTAAAAACTATACAATATGAAAATGTAAAAGTCTCAAATTGTCAAAGAAATATAACTTTAGCTTCCCAACACCTCTTAACAATCTAAGCCACAATTCTGGGTATTAAATGTAAGACAGTTATAAAGGGTGTTTTTTAGAGGTATAGAGATTTAAATTGCAATGAAACAACGATGTATTATTCGATTGACATTTTTTTTTTGTATTCGAAAGATAATCTGGTGACATTACATTTTATATATGATTTCTGGCATAGGACTGCCACGGCTGGCTAGGATGTTGTCCAACCTGGACGTCCAATTTTCGATGACTTTTTCCAACAGTTGTGGCCGTATATCGGCAATAACACGGCGAATGTTGTCTTCTAAATGGTCAAGCGTTTGTGGATTATCCGCATAGACCAATGACTTTACATAGCCAAAAAGAAAACAGTCAAGCGGTGTTAAATCACAAGATCCTGGACGCCAATTCACAGGTCCAAAACGTGAAATTAGGCGGTCACCAAACGTGTCTTTCAATAAATCGATTGTGGCACGAGCTGTGTGACATGTTGCGCCGTCATGTTCGAACCACAGCTCCTGAACATCATGATTGTTCAATTCAGGAATGAAAAAGCTAGTAATCATGGCTCTATACCGATTACCATTGACTGTAACGTTGTGGCCTTCGTCGTTTTTGAAGAAGGATTCCACCAGCCCATAAAGCGCACCAAACAGTCAGTTTTTCTGGATGTAACGGTGTTTCGACATACACTTGTGGATTAGCTTCACTCCAAATGCGGCAGTTTTGTTTGTTGACGTAGCCATTCAATCAGAAGTATGCTTCATCGCTAAACAAAATTCGCTAATGAAAATCGGGAACAACGGCAATCTCGTTTTGGGCCCATTCGACGAATCTACGCCTTGCTTGATGATCGTTTTGATGAATTGCCAAACCAAACTGAGAAAAAATCACTTGACAGCTGTTAAATCGGTCGCCATCTTGGAAAGTAATGCCAACTTAAATTTCTATACCTGGAAAAAAACACTTTTTAAAAATAATGAATATATTAAAAAATATTTGATAGAGTGTTTCCTTTTCGGAAATCAGTATAATATGAAATTATCTACAATCTTTATAATTAAACAAACAATAAAATAATGCTAGCCTAACATAAAAATGCGTAATAAGGAAAATATCGAGAGGAAAATAACAAAAAGTGGATAATAATATAAACATGAATAGAAAATATCGTGAGAAATTCAAACATGAAAAAAAATACCCAGCAACGTCGAAAAAAAGAAAAGAAAAAAATAGAAAAATAATAAGTATTAAATGTGTAAGATAAGAGTAAAAATAACTAAATACAATTAAAGACAAAGAGAATGAATTTCTTATTGTAAAACAATTTTTTAATCTGATAGTTTTTTTAATTATTTACATTTAATTCTAAAACAAAAGAATGACTTATTTTCGAAAAGAATTACGTTGAGAGAAAGCAAGAACTCATAAAAATAAACCCCTTACTCTCAACATTACGTGTTTAGGGTTGCTATAGACCAACTATAGAGGGCGTTGTGAAAGCGCAGGTATATAAAGATGCAGTGCTACGCCACACACTTACTATATTACCGAGTGTTCTGATTAGCGTATGATATTTATATATTTAAAATCGTATAATAAAGTCTTGTTACATTTGTAAAATGTGTGGAAGTAAAATGATTTTGAGTGGTGAGTTATTCTATCCTGACCTAAACGTGAAATCACTACGCATGAGTGCCGGATTCGAGTGAGTCTACACCGGGATATTTATAATTTCTACACCTACACATTTTCTTTAAATGCAAGAAAAGTGTTTTTTATACAAACTAGAGAAAAGTATTTTTAAAGAAATTGTCTTAAAAATTCATGTCAAACAAAATATTTAATTCGCGTATTATTGAAATACAATTTTAATTACTTCTGAAATGTATAAATATATTAAAACTATTAAAGAATTCTATTCATAAACTATTTTAATTTCTAAATTTTGCTACTGACTTTAATATAAATTTAAAATAACGTAAACTGAAAGCAATGCGATCTGAGAATTTTTAACGAATGGAACGAATTATCAGTGGAAAAATGTTATTTTTTATGGTAATTCGAATAATCTAAGACTTTCTTTCAAATATTTCTTTCCAAAACATTATAACATATTTTTTTTTAAAAAAAATGAAACATTTTACATTTAATGCATCTATACATATATTTAACATTTTTAAATTTTTGTACAGCATCTCTAAAGTAATACTTTGAAGAAAATACTGGTTAAAAAACCAGTAACTTCTTTTTTCGACTACGGTATTTTAATATTTCACGTTTATTTAAAAAAGTTACTTTTATATGTTACATACTAATTGAATCATATAATTTGAATTTCACCTACCGATATAAAATTTAATTTTAATAAAGATGCATGCAATTTTATCAAAAGATATATTTATTATTTAAATTGTAGCTTATTTTCAATTTTGACGTATATTTATCAATGCCATACTCTTATATTCGCTTAAACATTATGAGACTCTACGAATTTAATGTAGTTGTAGACTAATAACCAAGAAAAAAAGATTATGGTTAATGAAGGTCTATATAATATGTGTCTGGTATTTACATACATCCTAGACGTTGTTTGAGCAATGACATAAATTCAAATAAAATTAATCATGCCACAAGCAGTCTCTCTTTCCAGTTTCTTCAAAATACTATTTAATAAATATAAAATTTGTTTTTATTAATAGATTAATTTGACATTTATTATCATAGGTGAATGTAATTTCATTTAATTGTAAGCCTCAAAATATAGTTCAAATTTTTTTTATACCTTTCGATAACTTTTTTGAAATTATTGAGAGGGCTTCCAAAAATACGAGGCAGTTATAAAAAGAATGAGTTATTAAATGAAAAAGAAACAAAAATAATAGAAAACTAAAAAAATTAAGAGATCAATAAAATTATTGACAAAAAATTATAATATCATACAATGTTGATCAAAAAAATTCTAACGCAATAGAGGTTCTATTGTAGATATTTTAAAATTCGCATGGTAAGAAGAATATACAAAAATATGCCATTTTTCAGCATTTAAACGCTGTTGGATGAGACAAGAGTAAGAAACGGGATTTCAAAATTTGCATAAGATTCTGTATATGTATAAAATAATTTTTCCATTCGGATATTGCATTTCGATACTAGTTTTTTATGTAAAGATCCTGTTACTCCTCCTATACGAAAGAAAATTGACTCCCAGCATTTATCGGATTCGATAATAATAAGACCGTGACCTGACTAGAATACGGTTTATCGCGTTCCACAATATTGTTACTTACAGTAGTTAGAATCCAGCTACAGTCATGTTGATATAAAATCAATGGATTCCGAGCGATCACACTGCAGGCAATGCAGCGTCCAACTAACATCCGATAGAAGAAACATGTAATCAGGTCAGCCTTGCGAGGTCAGGCAGTCACATTGAGTCAGGAAGAGAGTTTGTTTACCGCATGAAAAATATCCGTACTTTAGAGTTA
Source organism: Trichonephila clavipes (assembly GCA_019973935.1). NCBI lineage: Eukaryota > Metazoa > Arthropoda > Arachnida > Araneae > Nephilidae > Trichonephila > Trichonephila clavipes. The sequence goes on along the minus strand of BMAU01017316.1, from coordinate 1,211,609 downwards.
CAAAAACTGGAATAGCATGCACTGTAAGCGCGTCGATCATTATTAAGGCTTATTTTATCACTTCAGCCTTGAGACGAGCGGGGACAGTTCAATGCACAACGTTAAAACTATGTATGATGAGTTGAAAACCTCATCGGGTTTCCAAACAAGTCCTTTTAAAGTGTGCCTCGTCATGGTGGATTTTTCTTTGTCCGGAAGAGTCAAGAAGAATTGCACATGGCCTGCTTGCATTCGATGCCCTCACAGGATTTGTTCCTGATGTAATGGTTTGAACAGCTCTCGGATACACCAGTGGTCTTCAAAGGGTGTTTCAAGGATCTCTGGGGTTCCAAAAGGCATACTCAGAGGTTTCACGAGTCACAATGAAAAAAAAATTAAATAAACTTACAGATATGTATGCAAAATAATTATTTCTATGAAATTTCCATAATTACAAGTATCTTAAACTTGTCCTACTCATTAAAACTGAGAAGATTTTGTTTATATATAACAAAATTTATTTTTCAACAATTTTTAAACTTTTGTTATAGCACAAAAAAGGATATTAAGGTATCCGACTACTCTAAAATCATCATTTTTTTTCACAAATTGACAAATTTTGTTTATGATTTTATTTTATAGACCATTCTATTAGCTTAATAAAAATACCAAGTTTTTTTTATTTTCCATTCACTAGAACAAAAACTACAAGTGTTTTGGTAAAAGCAGATGCCATAACTTAACACAAGATGTCAAACTTTAAAATGCGTTTTACTCGAAATATGTTTTTCGGGAAAAGTTCAAACGGGAACAGCGATTGCTCAAAAAGTTTTGAAAATAATTTGCTTAAATGTTTTGTGTATGTTCTGTATAACAGTAGAAGTGATTTGATTTTCAGATTTATCAATCACTGTTTTATTTCAAAATTTACAGTCCTTTATGTGAATATAATTACTGTCTTTTTATGCAGTTTTATATAATCACTAAGATAAAGTGATCTAGTTTTTGTAAAAATTACAATATGTCTTATCCTGAAGGTTATTTCAAACATGAATAATAAATTAACACATCAAAATTGAAAAATTAAGAATTTGTTCTTAAATTTTTTGTACTGAACAGACCACGTTTATATAACTTTTTGTACATTTTTACGAATTTTTTTCCATTTTAATAATAATAGTTTTTTTTTCTGCTTTCAATTTTAGGATTGTTTTGTTAAATATACTAAATAAATATAAAAAGCACAACAGAATTCCCATATTTTAGTTTTTTCAAAAAAAAGTTTTCGCAAGTAGTCGGATATCTTAAAATGCATGCATTTTATCTTTACATAAATGCTTCCAACTAGATTGTGAATATTTTTTGCTTACTAGCTTGAGTTCCACGAGATAATTTTATAGTCTTTAACTAAGTTTATATCCTTAACTTAGTGTCTTACATAACTAAATAATTTTCTAACAAATAATGCACCATTTTGCAATTGTGGAAATGAGCACCTATAATGAAGGAGAGAAAAACAATTTATCAACATATTCGATATTAAAAACTAAATTTAACCAGCTACTAAATTTTAGGTTCCAAATTCGTGAAAAATGCACAATGATAATACACAGGTATAAAAATATATTTTAATGTTATTCAGAACATTGTGCTTAAAGTGAAATACATTTCTCAACATGAGTGCCTACAAAAACAAATCCAACGTAGAATATAAAATACAAATGCAGATAAATTCAATAGACAAAGCCTCCGACAATTTGAGTGAAAAAAGCACATATCCCACTTACTAAATATAATGCACGGGTATGTGACATTTGGATCACAAATTAATATTATTAATGAGTAAATTATGTAAAATATTAAATTAGAAATTGTTAATAATAAATACAATACTTCTTTTATTGCCTTTACATAAAGTACCTATAACACATCTTGATCTGCTATATAAATATTACTTTAAGATAAATTCTTCGAAGTATGGGTGTGGAATAGAGTTCTACGAACACACTTTCCAGTTCTAGGGGTTCTACGAAAACACCTTCAAGTTCTAGGGGCTCCGTCAGTTGAGAACGTTGAAGACTACTGGGATACATGATACGAATAGCTTATGTTCCCGCGCTGTCGGTAGTCTGAACTGAGAGTGTTACATTTCTTGTTTTTAAGATCGTGGTTGTGTGTGCTCTGTTTTAAAGGCTACAAAAATATCTTTAAATAAGATAATTGAAGACCGCACATTTCCCATCCTTCCTGACAGAATTCTACATAGAGCAGTGCTTCTCAAACTTTCAATACTGGCGCCCCCCTTTTCAATCACATTTTTTATCGCGCCCCTCTTATACATTAATAATGTACTGAATGCAATAATAATGCACTTTGACACTCAAGCAACAATCTTTATTATAAACCGCACAAATTCAAGGCATAAGTATTAAATTTTGTATATGTTACTTTTAAGCAAAAAAAAAATTAAGTAACAGGATTATTATTATGTTATTTTTCCTTTCTCTAATTTATAAATTGGAACATATTGCAAACTGCGGTGGTTGCTTAGAAGACAAAATATAGATATCAGCTAAATGTAGAAAAAGAACTCAGAGGGTCAATTTCTAATCATGAGCATTCCTTCGAAAAACTTTGCTCTGTAAGACAAGCCCATGGAAGTCGCTAATACTTATTAAACTTGTTCTTAATTTAGTATTAATTAATTAGTTATAAAATACTCTGTACAGCACTGATACATTAAAAGTATACCGACTGAAGTACCCGCTCTTAGCACAAGTTCATTTATAAGAAAATAAAACATTATTGATATAATCGCTTAATTGTAAGGGGAGTAAAGCCAAGTGTGTAAGAATGTTTACAAAAATGTAAAATGATTTTTTTAAATGATTGCTCAAATTATATTTAGTTTTAAGCGAAATGTAATTTTAAGCCTCAAAGAATTAGCATTTAGAATTGATGTTGAATAATGAACAATAAAAAAAATTCTGATGAAGAATCATTGTATTATTTTTAATATTTAAAGTGAAAATACTTCAACATGTTTTAACCCTGGAGCAGGCACGCACTCGATACTAATGGTCGAGCGGGGTTATTGAGTCACCCCCAATCCTTTTTTATAATTATTTTTATAGTACACAATAAAAATCGTAATTCCAGTAAATAATTTAATTTAGAGAAAATATACTCACCTACTTTCAAAGACACAGAAAATATTTCGGAAAAAAAGTTATCACACCGGAAACTCAGACAAAACAAGTACCTTAAGATCATAAAAAAAACGTCTGTCACTCCCAAAAAGGAGGGAGATATGTGACCAATATATTTTAGTTCACGTTAATATTGTCAAATAGGAGGATAGTGTCAGGGCCATTAGAAACAATTAAACAGTTTTGCCAGAATTACCGATTTCGTGCACTATGTGCTCGACGTGACAGCTCCCGGATTAAAAGTGTATTATTTACAATATGGATGTTCTAAAAAATTATGTAAAACGTTTTTCATTATGCTTGGCATAGTAATCCTTCAAACTTCCCTAAATGGAAAAACAAATACATAAGAGCAGGGACGTAACTAACCGTACAAGTAAGCTCTAAGGTCAAACCGCAGCAAATACTTTCTGCTGCCTACAGCTGATGGCAATAATATATAACAGTGATGAACTTTTTATCTTCCTAAAACTTTTTTTGATTTTGGGTCAGGGTTTTGTCTTTCCTCTGAAAGAGTAGCATTTTCGCTTTGAAAAGAAAACGTAATAAAAAATCTTTCTTCATGGGATTACAGTAAATGGAATAAAAAGTATTTTATATTTGGTTATAGTATCAAAGATAGCTAAAAAATGAGGTTTTGAAGTAGAAGCTTTTATTTTTGATGATGTAAAATTGCAGATAGAATATATATATTATTATTTCCGTATGAATGTGTATATTTTTTATTATGTCAGAAAGTATTTTAACTTCATTCTAGTAAATACATTTTTTTAAATATTTTATCCTCTATAAGCTCGCGCCCCCCTTGTAGGTCTATCGTGCCCCCCAGGGGGGCGCGCTCCACAGTTTTAGAAACACTGACAGAGGGTATTCAACCGTTGTCTTGGTCAATACCCTTTTCACATCAGTCATGCATTGACACCATATGGGCATGAGATACTGGGCAACAGCTTCTCTCCAATTGATGAAATGTGATATTAACCTAAAACAGATTGGGAAAACTTGTCATCGAAATACATTTTGACGCTATGTTTAATTGTATTAGAACCGTTTCGACGGTCAAGATTTGGCAGATGTGCGTGCATAAATTTTTGAACCAGGTTCACCCCAAAATTTCCTGAGAAATTAATCATTTTTTTCTTCGTGCTATGCTACAAATGTAGAATGTATAAACCTTTTTTTCCCTTCCTTTCTGGTATTACAATTTTAATGGCCAGCATCGTATATTCATTTCGTGTTAATGTTGCTGTATTCCACCACCCGTAGCATTCAACTCCTTCAAACAAGTTGTGCTCAATTTACTTTTCTTTTTTTTTCTTTTTTTACAACAATACATGTAATCCAAACAGTGTTTTCCACAAATCACAAACTGCTGTAAACATTACTCTCCTTAAATTTACGTTTTGAAAAATCCATCACACTGTATATATTTTTAAAAATCTGTTTAACAAATAGTTCTATTGAGAATAAGTTCTTTATCACATTCAAGTTGTTTATTTCAAATACATTTTTTTCTTGCTTTCTATTGTATTGATTTTTGTGAATACTTGAGTACTGAATTCAATTTATTTTCCTGAGAGAAAACTTGTCAAAGGAGTGCATTGTCTTCATTGGTTACACGCCTGAGGGTTGAACAAAGAATATTTTGTCCTAGAAGAGGATGGTTTTAAGTTTATTTTAGAGCCCGTATCTTATAACCTGTTAAACTCCTTGTTTGTCTCTTCTCTTTTTACTTGTACTGCTTTGTTAGTTTGTTACAAAACGTCAAAAAGGAAAAACTAAAGTAAATTTAAAATTCTTAAAATTTTCTTCTCTTTTTAATTTTTACTCTGTAACTTTGTAGATGGATTCGATTTAGCTGTTACTAAATAAAGAACTTCTTTGACTTGAGTGTATTTTCATTTAAGAATAAAAATATGCGCAAGTTAGAGGCTATTTGTTTTAGAAAAATATTGTTTGCAAATTTAAAAGCTCTTTCCTTTTGTACACAATTCAATAATGGGGCGTTCCATTAGAAGTGTGCGTTTTTTAGTTTATGAATATCATTAGGAATTCCCCCACAATTATTGCACGAATTCCGCTCAGAAACTATTATTATATTTTTATTCTCATGAATCGTACTCAAAATGTCATTTTTATTCACAAGTGGTTCTATGATTTTTATAACCCTCTGTATATTTGCCGGCCTTAAAAGTATGATGTTTGAATGGTATGTCCGCTCGTAGTCATAATAGTTACATAGTTATTGTGAGTAATTCATGGAAAAAAATTAAATGCTTCAAAACTTTAAGAGATGTGATAATTTTGAAAATATCTATACATCTTTGCTTATTTTGCTTATATTTAATTCCTTATGGCTTCGCGTTTTTTTTAAGATAGAAATACAATAATGTCTAGAGTGGATAGTTAAATTAATTAAGAAGAATTTCCTTTTGCAATTTACAGTGGTATGAGCTCGACTAATTTTACTCTAATAATAATGCAATGAAAATAAGAAAGAATAAAATATTTCCTAATATTTATGTTTACCTATTCATCTAATACATCTTTGGTGGTCCATAATGCATGGAGGCTGGGAAACAATTAATTACTGAAACACCCTTTATTAACAATGTAGCTATACCATCCCTAGAGCTACTATTTCTTGAGTAACTCCTGATCTATACATAACAAATGCAGTATAAAGAATGTTCCAATTATTATAGTGATTATTCCTCACGTGTTTCATAGATAACATTAGTATAATATATTGGTTAGAGAAAATAAAAAAAAAATATAATGATATGTTTTCCTTGTGCACACTTTTCTGTAAAAATCAACAAAAATATATTTCACAGCAAAAACATATTTCAACAATTTGTACCAATTTTTTTAAGGTAGGTTCTGAACTCAACATTTTTTCATGAAGAGTTTGTGTGTGTTTTGTGATAATCATAATTTCTCTTAAATTAATAAAAATAGCTTACTGCATTGACAGCCATTGGAAAACTGAAAATAAGAAAATGAAACTTTAAAATAAAATTTGGAAAATATATTGTCTAATGTTTGTTTTTAAGGAATGTGTGAGTTTTTACGATGATCTTATAGGAATTAAGAAATAACGTGTGTGTTTTTTTTTCTCTTTTCTATTCTAGAAAATAAAGAAATAAAACTAATGGAGATATAAATAGACAAAAAAACATGTTTTAAGGCTTTTAACAAATTTTCCCAAAGATCAATTCTACGCATCAAATGGCTATGATTTAAATGTTTGTTGTACAGCATTTTATCCCACTGTAGTCCTAGCACAGTGATGTTAGCACACAGAAATAAATTTTCAAAGGTGTATTAACACGTGTATTACTGCTTTTCGTACTTAAATATTTTCTGGTGCAATAATTTATAGATAGAAAGCACATTAGTTTATTATTGGCTAAAAAATTAATCTTCAGGAAAATAAAACTTATATGAATTTAACAAAATACATTGTAATATACCACTTATATGTTGAATACTGTTCGAAAGCAACTATATTATGGGTTAATTTAAATAGGATGATCCAGTGATTCAAACAAAAACCTTACAGAGCTGGAAATGTCAATCAAGAACCTATGAAAACAGAACTGGATAACTCTTTGTTTAGCAGTATTTTCGCATATATAGTCTTTTGTAGCTGCATTTGTACGAAATAAGTTATCTGATCGGAACAGTTTCTAATTCATAAGATGGGAAGACAATATATATTTTGGTATAAGGTGGAACAATATATATTTTCCTTCAAAAAATGTTTAAAAACAAATTCTTACAGAAATTACATATTATTTTTTCATTAACTAACTTAACTCAGTGGCACAACAGCCCTTCAGGGCCAAGGTCTATTGTGCCCAACATGATCTTGGACCCCGAAGTGCATAAGCAAATGTTCTGATCAGGAGTTCATTCTGACGCGAAAAACCCGAGTGTTAAGTTCCCAAGCAAACTGAAATCTCATTTATCGACCCAATAAGGGGATCAAAAGCTGAGTCAACCCGGGTCCCCCGGTCCCGGGGTTTGAAATTCGGACCTGTAGTGTATAAGCGTGATGCACAAACCACTCAGCTACTGGGATTCTTTTGTACTAGTTACTAAAATAAAAAGTAGGACAAATAAATAAATCTCTATATTATACTATATACGAGTATTTAATATTTTTTTACCAACAATAAAGAAATAAAACTAAAAACAATTAAGTACAAGCATTGAAATAAAAATATTTTACATTTTTTAATGATGTTTATTTAAGAAGAAAAGTGAGATTAATACATCAGCATTTTATTGTTACGTTCTTTAAGTTCTGCTGAACTTAATGGCAAATTTTCAATGAAGGAAAATAACAATTACTTACGTTGTCCTATTATGGCAGCTCAGTATTAATATTAAAAATAGGAACATTTGAGCTATATATATATATATATATATATATATATAGCTCAAATGTTCCTATAGCTCAAATGTTCCAAAATGTTCCTATTCCTATATATATATATATATATATATATATATATATATATATATATATATATATATATATATATATATATATATATATATATATATATATATATTATATACTGATCATGTATAACAAGGGTGTCAAATTCAAATGCTAATTTGGCCTTCACTAAAACAAGGTTTAACTTTATTTATATCGCAAAAAACCCAATATACATGGAAAGGTAAAAGTTTATTTTAAATATTCATTATAATAAACATAAGTAAAATAACAAGTAAAAATGTTTACTTCCTGACACTTGGCATCTCTTCTCTGCTACGATCTTTCCTATTTCAGAATAAATTTTGGTATTTTATTATGTATTATTGTATACCGATACACTTGTCGGGACGCAAAACCGTATGTTTCGAGCCGCACGTGTTCAGCAGGTTATGATGCATAATATTTGCCTTACTGTATTTTCCTCCAATACACCCCTGATGTATGATATTTCCAATTGTTCCTGCATAACATTTAAATATAGCATATTTTATAAAAGCATTCAATATAATATTCCTACACTCGATATTATATTAGTGAATAAAATATCTGTTATGTGTAAATTTATGAATTCACGAAAATGTTTAGATCCCCTCCAATCGTGAAATACTTCATACCAAGAAAGATTTTAATTTTTAGTTTAAGTACTTGTATATATATATATATATATATATATATATATATATATATATATATATATATATATATATATTGTATTATAATAGTTAAAAATACAAGTGCATATATTGACAAATTAAATTTTGTCTTTTTGGAGAGGAATAACGTTTTTCTTCTTTCTTTTCCTTCTTCTAGCTAATACTTTTGCTTTAGAAACAAACTCCATAAATTTCTATTGGCATTGCACGTACCTAACAATACTCACACGATAAATCCAGGAAACTAGATCGTAAGAACGCGGTAGGAAAGCTCGAATCATCAAATAATGGCGCCTGAAACCACAAAACTCTTTTGAACTAAGACTCAATTTTGGATCTTCAAATCAATAAACACATAAAGTCAATCCGAAGGCTGAATCAAATGGGATGTTTGTGACCAGAATGAAACGCCTCCATCAATGGAGAAGCAATTTAAAGTAATAGAAAGAAAAGATGCATCTTCGGATATAGTGGATAGTTCTCGGAGATGCTAAAAGTTACTTTCTTACAAATTGATGCATTGGTATTTGGGCGCATATAACCCTTATAAAAGAAGTTTAGTTTATTCCAAGTGCTTTCAGTCGAATTATTTATTTTAATAAGTTATCAAAGATTCTGCAAATCAAAAGAAAATGTTTCATTGCCAAGAATTTGAAATAATCTATTTTTTTATACAAAATAGATACCCTTCATAAAGATTTAACAAAATATTGATGATACCTTTATCTAGGATTTTATTAAAAACAATAAAATATTTTGTTGTGTAATTAATTTTCTTTTCAAAACGAACTAAATTAAGACTTTTTAATAATATGTTTTCATAAAATATTAAGAAATAAATATTGCTAATATCTCATGTGTTTATTTTATACACACAGAAATTATTGTCACATGCCAATTAATATGCATCAATTGAGCACTCTTTCACATATTGCAATTTTGAGCCAAAATGTACTACTGGACAACTTAATCTAAGTAAAGAATATTATACCCACATGTGTGTGTGATGTGTGTGTGTGTGTGTGTGTGTGTGTGTGTGATGATGTGTGTGGAAAGCAAAACAAATAAAAATAGTAAAATAAATCAAGGAAATAAAGCCTTATGTAAATATATTTCCAAATTAGAAGGATGGAAACCATTCGTTTTTTTAATATTTAAAAAATACACTTAAGCTGCGAATCCCTTAGCTGCATCTTCGCCTATATATACGTAATTTAATATGTTAAAATAAATTTCTTATTTCACCTTTCCTTCTAAGTTGCTCTGCTGGTAATTAAACTACCAAATACTGAACTCTTATTTACTAAAGAAAAATATGCGACAAAGTCAATATACATAAAACAATAGCATTATCTTCTAATAAAAAAAATTACACTCTATAACAAAAATAATGAACTAAGAAGGAATTGCCCGATTGTAATGAAATTTTTTATGCAAAGACATTTAGATAGAGCATTCAAATGATTAAAATTTGGTACCCAATGAATGAGAAAAGGGAGCTCCAGAATACCTCATTGAGCTGTTAAAATGCAATGCGCATTCAGCAAGTGTATACACAGAGCGATTCTCAATCCGATGGTCAAAATTTCTGTTTCTTTTCGACTACGATATCATACGTCGGCGTTACCAATACTTCGCTGAAGAATTCGTGTCCATTATGACCAGATGTCAAAATCTGAAAAATGACTTTCGATCAGATTCAAAGAGGCTGATTGGATAAATCGAAGAATCACTTGACATATGGGTCACAGCGATGCGGCGATTAGACAATGCTGGGAAGAGTAGGTCAAAATCGGTAGTTGCCAGCGTCAGAAAGGCAGAGGTTGACAGTGGGAATGTAAAAAGATTGGCAGAACAACAGCCACAGCCCACGATTCGTCGTTATCAACTATCCACCATGTGGCCAAAACTCTTGTGCCCAACATGAGCATATATAGAGGATTAAGAGAGCGGACTTTACGCTCGTGCTGACCGTTATGCGACTTACCGCTCACTCTTGTACACAGTCAAGTCCATTTCCAGTGGTTCCATAGTATATCAACATTGAATTGAGGAAACAGGGGATTTATAGTATTAAGGGACGAGTCCCGGTGGCAATCATTTGCTAATGACACCCATAGTATTGTCAGGAGACATCCAGGGAAACTTAGAGATCCTTCAATAATTATTACACGCTACACAGGCCCACGACAAGACATTATGGTCTGGTGTGTCATCTCATTTGATAGCTGATCCACTTTGGTAGTCATTTCTGACGCATTAATAACACAGCGGTGCATTGACGACATCCTAGGACCGGTTGTGTTACAGTTCTTTTTGTGACACCTGGGACTTAACTTTCAACACGATATTTCTCAGCCGCACGTGGCACGAGTTGTTGTGAACTGCGTTCAAGATTGCCTTAAACTTTATTGACCACCTAGGTTATCTGACGTCTCTCCCAATGAGCTTATTTAGGATATTATGGGGAGGCGTTTACATCCCTGCTGACGATTAATCCCAAAAGTTGGAGACAATTTGGCCAAGTCACCATCCGGGAACTTTATCAGTCTATTTCTCTCTCGAAGTAGCTTACGTCTAGGCCAGGGATAGACAAACCAATTATTGACTTATTTCCTTAGTCACGGCGAAATTATCCAATACACATTAGGTTGTTCAGAAATTTTAATCATTTTTCCTATGTTAATCGCTTTTAGACTTTTTTTTAAATATTATTTTAATTAAATATGAGCCCCGATAAAAATGAGCCTTTAAATAGGTATTATTACTATATAATGATTGTTTACTCCGCGATAATCAAAGGGATAGTTATTCATGATGCAATTTAACGCAGATTTATGTAAATAACCATCAATGCCTTCTTTCTTGAGTTTGATTATACTGCTCATGTTGGGGATACTTTTAACTAGTAAACTAGAAGATATCATTACTTAATCAAAAATCTTAAATGTAAATTTTGTAAATGAATACATTATTCTTAGAAGCATCTAGTTAATTTATTAATAATACGTAATTAAAAAATTAATAAGATAACAATGTCTCCAATTAAAAATAATATTTACCAATATAAATCTATTTTATCCACATCTGTACACCCTTGTCAATATTTCCAAGCAAAATTGAAATGCATGTTGAGTTGCAGCTTAATAAGATTTTGGAGATCTCTTTTGTGCATTTTTAACTGTTTTGTGAGATTGTAAATAATTAAATTAAAAAATGAACTCGCAAAAGCAGGTGTAAAAATATCAGACACTTTGAATATTTAAGCAAATCAAAAATTATGTTTATGTAATGAAGCATAGGTTATGCATTAAATAATAAACTATCTTGAAATTAAAATAATTTCTTAATACGTGTTGGCATATAAGGAAGAAGTACAGATAACAGGGACTAATAAAAAAACTTAACGTCTGCTACAGAAATACATGCGAAAAGTTTTTTTTTTCGAAAAAGATCTCGCAATGTTTTCTTTTTCTTACCTTGTATACTTTCTTACACAAGAATGGATTCCTAAATCAAATATTACTTTGTTAAAAGATAAATGCTAAAATGCACATATTTTACATCTGTTATTTAAACGTAATGTTGGATGGGTGGCGTGGTTGGTTTGCCTCTAGCCTTATTTACCCAAGGTTGCGGGTTCGACCCGGGTCCTAGTCGATGGATTTTCATGATGCAGAAAATCGACTTCGGCCCTGTCGTATGATTATACGGCATGTAAAATATCCCTAAGATAGTGCCATAGGTAAAATTAAATCTTAGTACAGGTTCACATCGTCAGAGCTCAGGTGCCTCCATCTAGGGAGGAAACTGGGCATCAAAATTACCTGCGGCGATTTGTATGGGCAAATATGGCGCCGCGATAAAAAGAGATATAAACTTTCGTTGAATGTACTAGTTAGATTGAAGAACTATTTTAATAACTGTTCATAATCTGCCATTAGAAAAAAATTAACGTAATTAAACATTTATGAAAAATAATAAAAATTTACGCTGTGTGTACAGAAACTGAAAGATGTGTTATTGCTTTTTTCATGAACAAAAAAGTTTTCGGATATATGTGTGTGTGTCAGCATTTCCTCTTCTTATAAATTTGAAACTCATAGGAAGATTTGAGCTTTGTACACGGACGTCTTTATCTGGAATACATTTTCAACTATTCTTAAGATTCATTAACCTAAATTTTAAAAATTATCTAAATAAATAGAAAAATAAATTGATTAGACCTATTCAAGAAATTATTTTTTCTTGAAATTTAATTTACCAATATTTAGTAATAATCTTGAGAATTACAGCAAATTTTCCTCATTTCGAAAATTGGTTTCGTCATTAAACTCCCCGCTCTTTGACCTTTGCATATTTCGAATCACAGAATCAAAAGATTATTCTGGAACCAATAATACTTCACTCGTACATAGAGACATTTCTTTCAAAATATAATATAATTCCTTATTTCTCGATAAGTCAACACGAAGCGCCGCCTGGAATTGAGAATTTATTTACTTCATGAAATCATTTCACTTTGCTGTCACAGCAGTGACAAACTAAAGCATTTAGATTCCGGAGTCTCGTCAAGTGATTTTGCAATGAAATCATTTATAAGCTGCGCGAGTAATTCCGATTTCAGATTCTGCAAATTTAATAAAAATACCACAAAGATTTCAGACCTGGAAATTTATGCACATGTGCAAAATATAATAAGCACATGAAAACAATCTGACATCTTGACAGTTTAAGAAAATTAAACCTTATTCTTCGTATTTCGTATTTTTCCTTTTAACATATTAGTATTTTTGTATAGTATAGTCGTCAAACGTAGATATAAGTATAAGAAAATAAGAGCTTTGATAATTTTTGTAAATTTTTTTGCTCCTGGTCAAAATTGGAATTTATTGGTTTAAGTGAAATTAAATGATGGTGTTAATGAATAATTATTTAATTTTTAGAACAGATTTTGTCATGATCTATTTTGATTTTTTAAGGGTGTTTGATTTCTCAACGTAAATGAATTTTAAATTTCACATTCTGTGAAAATTCACTTTGAATATGTCGCTAAAAATGTATCACCCAATTCTTTTTGAAGGATTTTTATCATTAACAATAAATATTACTCCATTTCTAAAATAAAAAAACTAATATGGAAAATTTGAATTATCAAACCCAATTGAAAACAAAGAAATGTATAAGTATCTAAAACGTAAGGTATTTGATATATATTTAATATAATGAAAAATTCTTACTTACCTAACTCATAGATTTCTCTCAGCTCCTTTCACTACTTCTATTAATGTTCGAGATGAAGTTTGGCAATTACGAGTTAGACCAAGAAATACTTCGGAGTTCTCTAAATAGTTTAGGAAAGTTAGCCATGTATAAACTTGCTAAACAGTGTCAGAAAACAGGAGAAGGTTCCATTTCGAATGCGTGGGAATGTTCTAGCACATAGCCAATTAAAGGTTTTATTTTAACATTTCTGAATGAAAGAAAAATATTGGAATGTAAATTATTCAGATCACACCCCTATCTAATTTTGCAAACGATTTAGGTCTATGTTATGGGATTATTTTGAAATTATTTTCTAATTAAGTTAATTAGTTTCTTGACTTAACTGATTATTTATCTTTAATCATTTATAATAATCGACATAACAACTTTATACATTTTGGACGGATATTGCTAAAGTTACTAATGATTTCTCATTCTTTATTACTTTATATTAAAAATAAAAAGTGCTAATTATATTTGGATTTGAAAAATATCCAAGTGTGAAATTTAATTATGATTTGATTGTCTTAAGTTAACTAAGTGTTAAAAGTGTATTCTAGCAATTATACATATTCTCACAGTGTTCAATGGACTTAATACTTCCCCCTTTAGCAGTGGTTCTCAAACTTTCACTATTGTCGCCCCCTATTTCAAACACAATTTTTATCGCGCCCCCTTTATGCATTAATAATGTACTGAATGCAATAATAATGCACTTAGACACTAAAGCTACAATACGATCATAATTATAAACCGTACAAATTAACAAGATAAGTATTAAATTTTGTATATCTTTCTTTTAAGTAATATATATATATATATTTGCTTTTTAGTTCGATTCACTATAAAAGCGTGTGTTTAGTTTGTTTTAAAACTATAATTTATTTTATAGTTATTTTTACTATACACTATAAAAATCCCAATTCCACTGAATAATTTAATTAAGAGAAAATATACTTATCAATTTTCAAGGACTTTTCAATTTTACTTAGAAAATTTGAGAAAAAATCCAATAAAACTAAAGAAAATGTTCCAAATAAATAATGCCCTTAATAAAGAACATAAATCACAGACTCTTTTCGCTAACTACACAGGAACGTTATTTTCCAGCTAAACTCAAATTAACTCAAACGTTTCATGTCTCACGCTTTTCTGATATTTACAATCGCTATCTTGATAAATATGTATTATTTCAGTAGATTCTTCAATTGCTTGATCAGTTTCAACTTCCTTTAATAGAAATCACACACACACACAAAGATGCCCATTTTTTTTTTAATATTCTGCTTATTTACATTTATAAACCATAATAAGTCGTACAACACAGCAATCAAAACTACAAAATTGTTCATGGGGAAAGTGTAGCATGTTCTAAAAAATAATTGTGTAAAACGTTTTTCATTATGCATTAAATGTTTCAGAATGCTCATGCTTATCCATATATCATGAAACTATGTCACATGGAAAAAAGATTAAACAGAAATATATTATATATATTTGCAACTTCCCTTAAAAAAAAGACGGATATAACCATACCAGTAAGTTCGAAGGTCAGCAAAAGTTTTATTTTAGGTTAAAAGAAACGTAATAAAAAATCTCTCATCGTTTGATATCGTTAAAAGAAACGTAAAAAAAATTCTCATCGTTCTCATATTGACCGCAAAGCAAACAAAATATTGTTTAATTTGGTTATAGGATCAAAAATGGCTAATGAGCGTTTGAAATGGAATCTTTTATTTTTGATGATCACCGGATGATAAAAATAAATTATATCAGTGTAAATGTGTATTTTTTATTATGTCAGAAAGCATCTTGTTTTACTTCATTCCTAAAAATTATTTTTTAAACTTTTATTTATAATATGCTCGTGCCCCCCTCGCAGGGTTACCACGCCACCCCAGGGGGGGCGCCCCACAGTTTGAGAAACACTGCCCTTTAGAGATGCGTTTATCGTAATCGAAATCTAATGATTTTAAGTTTGTAGCTGGCATACACTTGGAAGAGACCCAACATTTTCTTATCACTTCTTTCAAAAATTAGAGACCACGGTAGCCAAGTAGTACATGTCACGGACTCGTGACAGGCATATCATGAGTTCGAGCCCAGTACCGCTGAAGATCCGCCGTGCAGAAGGAAGCAATGCACGGTAAATATATGGATGCTCGAACGTCCTCCGTGGGTGCGGTGTGGAAGTTAGGAGAGAGGGAGTACCAGCTCGGGTGTTGTTCTCGACCCTTGATCATGGTTCAAAATGACGAGATCTTTCGACCCTTCAGCAACTTTATAGTGCAATTTAAAAAGTATCTGGGATATCTTACTAAAATTAAAACATTATTTACAATTTTTTAAATAGATTTCGCAGCAGATTTTTATATTATTGTTGTTGATCTTTCACTATTTAATACTACCAGATATTTATTCGAACAGTAATTTCTTTGATATTAATATATGCATAAATGAAAGGCTAAGATGGGATTAAATGAGTTTTCAAAGGCTACAACATATCTCTCATTTTCTGACCTCCTAATTATTGTAATAATCATTTTAAAAAGCATTTAATTAATCATACATGCCCTTTTTTGTGACTGAGGTAATTAATATAAAAATTCCGATGGAATATTTTGGAATATATAATGGAAAAATAAAACTTTAGAAAAAAAAATGTTTTTGTATGACAAAAGTCCCCACCATTAATTTCAACAATAATTCTTTTAAGATAAAAGTCATATAAAAGAGTTCCGTGGAAATTATATCTGAAATACAGTTAAGGTTGTTGAAACAATGGTTCCTATTTCCGTAATAAATGTGAAGTTTCGATGTCTGTTTGAAAACTACGGAATTTTGTATGAACGTCAGAAACAATGAATGCAATACGTAAAATAAATATTAAAATACCCTCTTTAGATTAAGTAAACTATTTTTTCTCATACTTAAAACTCGTAAATGATTGGGCCTGACTCAGGAAATTTAGAGACGCCAGAAACGGTGCAAATTTTGAAACAAAGTTGAATTGTAAAAGAAAACTGTCAGTTCGCATCTGCTCCGTCTCTTGAATTTCGAATACTATGAATTCAAAAGGATTTACAAAGCTTCAATTCTTGGGTATAACATAAAAAAATTAGGAAGATATATTTCTTTTTGTTAGACGTTAAAGTCACATTTTGTTTACTTTGAAAGGAACATTTTTAGCTTATGGAAATATTACTAAGATCGGAATTTAAAGTAATGGAAAATTTTCGTATACAGAGAATATTGTACATGAATCCTTTTATTTTCCAAACTTATTTGTTTATTTCATTATTCTGCATAGTTATTATTAATAATACAAGTAAGTTACCAATTTTTTTCTGGCAAATAAATAAATTTGCAACTACTTCAAAGCAATGGGGTATATTGAAGAAAAATATGCAACAAATTATTTTCTATCAATGCATCAACCTCGTTTCTTAACATATATATATATATATATATATATATATATATGTGTGTGTGTGTGTGTGTGTGTGTTTTCTGTACTACTTATTTTCATAATTATCATTATTTTTTTTATTTTGTGCTTAAGAAGTTGATTTATTGATTGCACTAGTAAATTGTTTCTCATATTGATTTAAGTAACCAGAGTGTTTTTTTTTCCATTTAGGATGTTAAAATGACATGGAAATATGAAACTTATTTCTGTTTTTATTTCATTATGTTTCTACACAATTCGAAACTATTATAGAATACATTTTTTCATTATTTTTCGTAGTTTAGCAGCACCTTATGAAATTAGTATTTGTTTCCCTTTTTTAGAAAATTGTAAATTATATTACAAACACATATGCTAGAAAATATAAACATGATTGTATAATACATAAGGATATGTGCTTTTAAATAATTTAAGAGCTCAAAACATACTATATGTAAAATGTGTCTTATAGATAAAAGAGTTTTTAGGTATAACCATCTCTCCATATTTCATCATAACTACTACTAAAAAAGAGAGGTGAATGTTACTGATGCTTTGAAAATTTTTCTTTTGTATTTGAATTTAATTGTAATGTAAGGCATTGTATATGATGAATAGGGAAACATTTCTGTGATATTAATTAAGATAAAAATATTTAATTAGCTTGTTACACGAGCGTAAACTATACCTATGTATTTTTAAACCCTTATTTACGAGTTTAAATACCAGATAAATATAAAAGAAGCTTCCACATGTAAGGTGAGTAATCCTATAGAACGAAGTTTTTTTCAGCAAACCTTTAGGACAGATCTGCGTGTAGGAAAGTCTTGAAATGTACTTGAAAACGGTAATAATACATGGTCACACTAGAAGCATCATATAGTGAGGCCTACAAACTACTAAAACCATGCACGTAAAAGAAGAAAAGACAGAACTTACTTAATTTTTTGAAATGTTGAAAGTGACATCAAGCTATATTTTTGAGCACAGGACGAAAGTTTATATTCTGCTATCTAATTCATTAAAACTTTTTGTATAGTCATTTTTTATTTGATTTCACCTCATATATCAAAGGTTACTATTTACCCTAAATCAGTGCTTCTCAAAGTTGCAATACTCGTGACCCAATTTTCAATCACAATTTTCATCGCATCCCCCCAAACAATAATAATATACTGAATTCAATAATACATTACTTTGACGCTAAAACTACGATATGACTTTAACCTCTTAAGCCCCCGCCGTGTATATAAACATATCGCTAAGCCTAAGACTTTATTTCTCCAGACGTATATATACGTCTTCATGAAGTACGATTTTTCTGTGCACCGCTATCCTTAAAATTATTCCACGACTGAGGAATGCAATAAAAGGACCATATAACTATGTTTGCAAAGAATTTACTTATTCCAGATTATTATTGCTATTTTCTTCCTCCCCCCTCCCCCACTACATCACATACGCGTGCATGCATGAAAAACGGTTGACAATTGGAAGCGAATCGTAAAACTTATGATCTGCCGTACAAAAATTATCAAGATATAAATTATAAACCGTACAAAAATTACCAAGATAAGTACTAATTTTTGTTATAAATTATATATATGACAAACCCATGGGGTCACTGGTATTTAATAAACTTGTTTTTAACTCAGTATTGTTACATTAATTATAAAATACATTGTGTAGCACTGATATATTTATAAGTATAATGCATCAGTGTAAATGTGTATGTTTTATGTCAAAATGCATTTCGTTTGTTTACTTTCAGTAAATTAATAATTTTTTTACATAATATTTTGCTCTTGACTTTTCAATATGCTCGCACCTCCTTGTAGAGCTGTGACTTCCCCCAAGGTGGGTGCGCCAACAGTTTGAGAAACACTGCCCTAAATACATTAATTTAACATTTAGTATAATTATGTATCTTTACTTATGCTTTCCAAATTTTGATTGATGCAAAACTTTAATAATTTAATAATTAAGATTTTTAAGTAACTCAAAACAACATGAAAATATACACAAAGTACACAATATTTATTAAATTAACTATCAGACATTTAAGTATGTACTCTCATTAACTTCGAAATAATGGGTTTTTCATTAAAATTACAAAAAAAAAATCATTATTTTTGAGACATTGACATATACCTGATGAAGCCTAGTCTTGCAATCAATACGCAAATTTGAGTGTGCGTGTCTTATGGATTTCACATATTTTTTTCCTGAAAATTTATCATGTATCCATTTGTAAAAAATAATCATAACACATTCATTCAATATTTACTACAGAGCAACAGTAAACATCAACAAAGTACTCTAAAATTAAAATTCAATAACATGTTTATGCAAACATAATCTACTTTAAAAATATCATAAAATGATTTATTATAAAAAGGAAAGACGTACCCTACAAAACAATTTTTAAAATATTTTATCGTCATAC
Source organism: Trichonephila clavipes (assembly GCA_019973935.1). Classification (NCBI taxonomy): domain Eukaryota; kingdom Metazoa; phylum Arthropoda; class Arachnida; order Araneae; family Nephilidae; genus Trichonephila; species Trichonephila clavipes. The sequence goes on along the minus strand of BMAU01017316.1, from coordinate 1,192,096 downwards.
TTTCTTTAAAATTAAACGTTCATGAAAGATAAAAGGATATATATATATATAGTCTTCTATTTTCACATCATACAAAAGACATTGTATACTCGTGAAATATTTTTACTATGAGTTTTTAAACAAGTTAAATGGAGATAGATTCTGATCTGTTTACACAACGGATACTTTTAATTTCAGTATGTTTACACATTTTTATAAAAAAACATTTTGTAAGAAAGATTGATTTTTGAGTTGTATTCTCTTCGTTTAAAGGGATAAAGACTTCTGAAGTCATCTGAAGAAGCTATGAAATACTAATAATATGTACGTATGTAATACTGTTCGCATTCTGTGAGATTCATTTAGCAAGGTTGTCATAACTTAGATAATGATTTCCACATACTTTGATTTACTATTGAATACCTTTTCTAAGTACTGAAATACCATTTTACATATCTACAACTACAGAAAAAATTATTAAGCTCCTGAAGTATTTAATATCCAAGTGAGTGAGTGAATATTAACGTTGCACTGTTCAGCTGCACGAGGGCTTTTAGCGATGGACCTCGTAATTTTGTACCACGGTCAAGTGACAAAGAAGGATAGCTCAGCTGACGCCCCTCTCCTAACTACCACATCATACCAACAGGCGGACGTTTTAGCTCTCTACAGATTGATCGTGCATCACTTTTGTACACGGCGGGTCTTTAGTGTGGTACTGGGCTCGAACTCATGACATGGCAGCCACGATCCGATACCTTGACCTCAAGGTTACCACGGCCATTATAGCTTTAAGAACAAGCATAAAAACTACAGAGAAAAAATTGATAAAAAAATTTATATGTGCAGTTGGATCCCGATTCAACGGGATCGAGGATTTTCATTAAATCAGGATAATTCGTAATATCGAGGTCTAAAAAAGGGTAAAAATTGTTTGCATTTTACTTTTGTAAATTCTGTAAAGTTCAATTACTTAATGCTTATACATAGTTAGAAAGTTCATACTAAAAGCTATAAGTACTATTAGCAAATTTTTACGCACCAGGTAATTATAATTTTTTTAAATATTGACTAATAAATGGTTGATAATCATTTTGATTCCTGACTCTAAAGAATTATTTGCAGACTTTATATAGAAAAGAAAATACCAAGTGCTCTTTACAGCCTGCAGCAGAGGTATGTTTTCAATTCTTACAAGTAACATATTAACTATTCTAATTGTGTTCACCACATACATTATCTCGAGATATTGATTTTTGAACCACATACACACGAGAACACTGAACCATATTTACTGTACACACATCATGAGCATAGCGATATTTTTATCGATGGTCATTCAGGAAGATTAATCGTTCTGATGTAAAGGCTGTTAAACGAACAGATTAAATAGCGTGCCATAACAAGAGGGTGCTTGTGTGTCAGGACACGCTGAATTCAAAAGCCCTGGGCTCTCCACAGTTTCCGATAAGAGATTTGGCCAGAGGAGGCTGATGGATGATTGTTTGATCAAACTTTGGGCGCTGCGGTACGTTAGTAATCTACTCGCTAGCAACGTCATTGTATAGGCTTACATTTGAATGGATAAAAAGATACCTAGCTCTGATAATTATAAAAATATTTGTATCAGTGAGACTTTCCAAGTCAGTATTTATCCGGATTTTAATTTATTATTAAATTAATTTGTGCATGAAGATGTTTTGAAAATAAAATTGCCTTTAAAAACTCTTTCTTCAACCTTTTATCTACCGACGGTACTTATAAGTACCACTCACTTTAAAATTGCATAGGATAACCATTTTTCAATTCCTACTATTAGTTCACACTCTCTATAATTTATTTATTTATTTATCTTGGTGGAATTTTCAATCGTTAATAAAATACATTTTAAAGCGCTGGATTGAGCTGAAATGTTTTATACATGATTATTTTGGATTGCAATACAATAATTTTTAATTATAACTAATAAAAATTAATTGATTAAAACTAATTATTTAAAGAATTACAAATTCAACCACGTTTGCATTATTCTTGGCGACATAGCGACCCTTTTGGTGACTTGTGCCAAAACTTGAAAATATATTTTCTCCCATTTTTAAAGCCTTCAGTTGAACTGAAATTTTATACACAAGATTGTTTTGGGTGACAGAACGATTTTTTAATGATAATTAAATAAAATTAATTATCACTTAATTTTGTGATTCTGTCATATGTATATGCATATTTATATTAATCGTAACTATTTAATACAAAGTAACTAAAATAAAATTTTTCTTTGTTGATCTAAGTAAGAATTGACTTAATTTTTTTTATATTACTTGTTATGAACACTGTGACGATACTTAGCAGGGATATTCTTTGAAATCCATTCTTCCAAGATATATGGCACCACGGGTTCTGTGACGAGTATTTTAGCGAGGAACGCGAATAGTTTTATGAAGAAATTGCATTTTCAGCTGACGGCGCTTTAAGTGGAATTCGATGACTGACATTTTTTTTCCGAAAACGTAGTTCATTTGACTATTTATTTTAAGTGAACATTGTGAATAATTAATTTCAAAATTGAATATCTTTAATTAATTAATTATCTCTAACTAATTAAATTTCCCAAAGTTGAGTATTTTGTTTATGTATATCCCTTAATTTTTAATGTAGAGATTAAAAAAAATATTGGATGGAAGAAACTGTTGTAAACCATAATGCGGTAGATAAAGGACTGAAAAGAAAGGAAAGTAGTGTAAAAAATAGCAAACAATATACATAACTTATAATTCTATTATAGAAAACACAGTAAAATATTATTTCATAAAATTATTCATTTTAGACGAATAAATAATCATAATTCTAGAAATAAGTTTGTAATTTAGGAGCTTGGATTTTTTTCTTCGTGAGACTAACAATGTCATATTTTAATGTTTTTTTCAAGACAATCGGAGGAAAAAGAATTCTACACAGCTAACATTATGGAATTATGTTCATAGGGTTGATATAGCCTTTGGGACATGGTTGCGGATTTGTAACCGGCGAGTCCAGAATTCACCGCTAGTGCCAGTGAAGATCCAACATGTAAATGAGCTACTGCGCTTTAAATCTTTCTAGACTTAGTGTCCTCTCGTTGGTGTTGTTTGGTATTTCGGAGAGGGAGTGTTAGCTTCATCACTTGAAAAAATGCCGAGACATATCGGCAATAGCCCTCGCATTAATTTATGGTGCGACGTATATGAAGATTCAATCATTAAAGTAATATTCATAAAATAATTGTTAAGTTAATTCTTAAGTGTATATGTAAGTGCATATTTTGAAAATGAAAATTTAAAACTGAGTTAAATTAAATTAAGCTTAAATTACTTATATAGAAGATATCGCTATCTTAGATATTCTATTCGTATCATGTACTTTGAGAAGATATTTTGAAACATCATTAGCATAATGTAGTTATGATTAGCAAATGAACATCGAATTATTTTAGAATTTTGATTTTTATATTAACAATACAGTGACAAAATAATAAAAAATGTATTGATTTTAAACCTACTAGGAGCAGAAAGAAGGAAAACTATGGTTGAAATGAGCTGATTTAGCGGAATCTGGTTTTCTCGGGTTTAATGAAAATAACTGGAGTTCAAAGATCAATATGAAGTAGATATGGAGAAATCTTCAGAGAAAGGCATTGGCTCTTACACTGGTTATCATAGACTAAGGAACATTCCCCAAATAATCAATAATTCGCTTAAAAATAAGTCAATCACAATGGAACGAATATGCTGATAATTAAAAAAGGAACTCTTTCTATCTCTGGATATTACATAATACAAAATAGTGGCGATGTAGTTGGATACCTTACTAGCGAGGAACATAAAAATGGATTAAGTCGTCAGTTCTAGCTACATGTCAGAGATTAGAAATCTAGTAACAAATATCTCTAGGCATCATTTGACCGAAGAACTGCGATGGTGAGCTATTGAGAGACTAAAAACAGAACAGAACAGAGTCAGATAGTAATGACTAGTTGGCTAAATGCGAGTCCGTATGTGATTCATAGAATTTGGCAAACATTTCTAACCACGGGTTTTTCATCCAGGAAGTTCAGGCAAGGTCGGCCAGACACTACCACAAGTACTGATGACCGATATTTGCTATTATGTGCACGAATGAATAGAGCCGCAAATCCTGCTGCATTCAGATCAACTCTTGCTGTAAACGTCTAAAAATTGGTATCAAGGTCAAACGTGTGACGAATGCTTCATGAACGTTGTCTTAATGTGACGGGGCCAACCATCTGCGTCACGCTTACGTAACGCCATAGGTGGAAACATTTGCAGTTGGCGCGTCAACATGTCCACTGGACGCGTGATCAATGGATGGCTGTTCTCTTTACGTATGAGCCCGGTTTAGCCTCGGAAATGATAGTAGGTGTGTTTTCATTTGGAGAGAACATTAAACTCATTTTCATCCATGGCATTCACATGAGAGAGATGCATACGGATGAGCAGTGTATGTATATGTAATGGTATGTCCTTGGATGAACGTACATTCCACCGTATCTTTTCCCGTGGAAATGTTAATGCTAATACCTATACAAATGACATTCTGAATCCTTATTCTGGAACAATAGGTGATGTTTTCGTGCTACAGGACGATAATGTGAGATTACACAGAACTTGAATCAGGGGTGCTATCTTGAGTAGGAAAAAAGTGGACAGTTCGATTACTGAACCTTAAATCTATCGAGCATGTTTGGGATGCTCTAAAAGGACTTATAGCTGCTCCTAATCCCCCGTCTTTCGATGCTAGCCATACTCTTCACTGCCTTGGAAATTGGAAGCACATTATCGTAGCACTTTCTACAAAATTAATAAACCACATAATAAGAGCACCTTGCTCCGATACACGCGGTGTATTCCTTCTCGGAGAGATCACACTCCATATCAAAGGTACTTTTCCTGTACCAAACTGACACTTCAAATTTTTTTATTGTATATTTATATGTTAATTTATATAAGACTACAATTGTCTGATTTCTTTTAATGCTATTTTATTTCTTCATTTAGTTTCCATAATGTATACAAGTTTCATTAAATAGTTTACACATAATTTTTTGAGTTATTTTTGTTTTTATGATATTCCTTATTTTATGGGGTCACAGGGGTGTTGAAAATGTTTCGAGAGCACAAAATACAAACAATTTTCGACTAGAAATAATTCTTTGAGATTAAAATGAAATAATTTGATTCTTTTACACATTTCTTATAAAGGAATAAAGTTTCAAAAAAGTATAAAATATCTAAAATATAATCATAATTTTAAAAATAATAAGCACATAAAAATAAGAAAAATTTTTGTAAGAGACAAATAGTGAGTTTTACGACGCGCATGATATTTTCTGCAATAATAATTCTAATTACTAGCAATAAGTTGATTTATAAAGTCAAATATATCCTTATTACATGCTAGCTTATCTTATAAAAATAAAATAAAAAATAATATTTTTAAAAATAAAAAAATACATTTTTTAATTTTTTTTTTTAAAAAATTCAATTTTTGTTGAAATATTTCAAAAAATTAAAAATTTATAATACTATAAATAGCTAGGATTTGAAGATTATGATAGAATTTATAATTCTATAAAGTTTTATATATCAAAGTATGATAGTTTTTGAAACGCAATGCGCGTAATTGAAAAAACACAAACTGAGAAAAGGGCTTTAAAGTTTTAAAATTGAATTTGAGAAAATAAATCTTAAAACTTACACGCTAAAATTATCCAGGATAATAATATATACCTTCCTGTTCCTGAAACAGCTCAATTTCTTTACTCTTTTTTAATTTTCTTGGCTCTGCGAGCTTCAAAAGATGATTCTTAAAGCCTCTGTCTTGACGTAAAGATTCGACGATTGTCACGTTCAGCCAGGGGCACACAAACATTTCTGTTAATTTTCAAGCCAAATTTCTCTAAAATAGTAATAAGTATTTGATTTCCATCATTAAAAACACTGGTTTCTAGATTTGCAGCAATCTCTGCAATCTGAAGCCTAGAACCAATCGTCTTAGGACAAAACTTCCAAATTAATGAATTTAAACTTTCATTAGGATTCTGTGTCTTACCTCCTAAACATTTCTTCAGGAGTGCCGGATGAGATAAGTCTGCAAATACAGGCTTAATTACATCTCGAACAGCTTTAGCAACTGAGGGTTTGTGTTTATAATTTTGTAAATTATTATTAATTGCGGCATTATACTTACACCATGTATTTGGATTTGTAGGACAAAACCAGTGCATCGGTTCATCATCAGTGCTGCAAGAATGACCCCAAACAGCCCAAATGGCTTTCCGCATTCCCTTTACACTAGTAGAATTGCATCGAATAGCATTACCATAGTAATGCGCAAGTTTATCAATTAAACTATCAGTTAACCTACCTTTACCGCCAATAGTTTTACCATCAGATAATTTCTTTTTACTATATACTAATATAAGCTTCCTAAGTCTTGTACCCATTCTCTTTTGCACATGGCCTACACATTCTATTTTCTGAATAAGATAGTCATCGCCGTATGGCTTGTTTTCAGAAAGGGCATTGAATGTTTTTGTGTCGCCATCTCCTATGTAGTTCGAATATTTCAGGTTGTGAAGCTTTTCTGATCGATTAAAAATCCTCAACATCCCGTCAACCTCCATCTTACCAGCAGAGCCAGAATAATTTTTTCTACGTGAAATCTTATGCGCTCTTTGCTATTTTTATTGTACTTGATACCAAATTTTACCCCTTTATAACTGTCGCATCCTTTGCAAAATGAGGACAACACTTCCCTATCCAAAACCTTACCTGTTTCGGCCCCTATTACAGTACATACTCCAATCAACGATGAATGTCCTCTCGTCTTCCAGGTACCATCACCACTTACCGTTAAAAGGTTATCAGGTGACGAAGAATATTCTTCGACAGCTGCCATTTTCATGCTTTCTTCAGCGACTTCCTTCATAACACGTGAAAGTTTATTATTAATAACATCATGTGATTTTTGTTCAACAGGATTAGGAAGACTCATTACAGCACAAAAGGTTTTTAATGACTCTAAACCTTGGCCTATGCAGCTCATTGCTAAAATAGATCTTCTGTTAATTTCTGGAGCATTATTTTTATTCCCAGTGTTTTCACAGCTTGAAAAAGTACAAACACTCCCAGTTTTTACAACGTATTTCAAAATTCGAACATAAACCACGAGTGGACTTTTCATTAATTGTTAATGGTTTATGACATTTTAAACAACATGATACTGATAAAATAGAGCTAAAAGTTGAAATAAAATCAAAAATACGATATCCTTTGAAGTTTTCACTTACCTTAACAAGATTTGACTTTAATGAAGTCTGATATCCTGAGATTTTATTACTGGAAGCACACATTTTTATCTCTCCTTTCTGCAACATATGTATGAGAACATACCTTCATGATTTGGTTCCCTCTAAATCTTCTTTTCTTAGGACGTTTAATTGAAGGTCTACGATGAGTATTTTCCATTTCAATCGAGAATTTTCAATTTTGATAAACGGTTTTAAACAACGCTGTTTTGAATTTCGATAAGTTATTGCAAACAACGTGCTAGCATTACCAAAACAGAATCAAAAACACATTAAAAAGCGTGTGTTGAGTTGCAAGCTTCCTTCTCAATTAAGCAAGTGTTTAAAATATTTCATGAGGCTTTTTAAAAACAGAAAAATAAAACGTATGCGGAAATCAAGAAAAAGTGGGTGTGGCAAGTAGCCATTTAAACATTGTTATTACTAAATTGCTGTTTGGAATTTTTCGAATAACTTTCGAAGTTTTTGTAGTACTATCCCGTGGTTGGTATCAAAATTTTCAAAAGAAAATGAGGAACAACATATATTTTTTTCGAAATTTCGAAAAAATAGAAGATTAACACCCCTGTGACCCCTTATGACAACCTGTATAACTGGGATGTTTTTCAATTTACGATGTTGATGATAAACATCAATCAGCTGAATCAATTTAGTTGACTGAGGCCTATTATTTTCTATGTTAGTATGATAAAAATATGTCTTAAAAATATTGTTCAAAAACCAACACAAAGATAAATTTTGATCAAATTTTTCTCAAATTCTGCAAAGTTAAATTGTTTTAAAAAATACACATTTACATAAGAAATTATGCATGTAGCTTAAACATAAAAATTATTTATATGTTATTATAAAATAAATAATTTTAAACTAAAACACATACATTTTTTCCTCAAATGTATCAATTTTTAATCGATCACTCTTCTACTCTATTTAATTAATTATTTTACCTTTCGTTCAGATAGTCTTAGCTGGATTATATAAATGCAGGTTCGAGACTGAAAATAATTTTAAATATAAGAAAAGAATTTCGTTGAGAGAATACATACTTGGAACATAGTATAATACATAACTTCTTTTACCTTAAAATTATTCCTTATTTTTTAAAAATTTATATATGCTCAGTAAACTACGTAACATCTCGTAAATATGTATTTCTCTATTTAAAACTCTTCATTGGACGATTGAAAGGTAGGGATAAATGTACAGATATTTTAACAAGCAGTTGAAAAAGTCGAAGATAAATGTTTGGTTATGTGTTTCTTCCCTGCTAATTAACTTTAAATAGTATATCCTTATTTAGATTCCCTGTTTCAAATTTACATGGCTGTGACTTTAAAGTAATTTTAAACTGTACACTATGCTTCGTAAAAATAACACACAGCATGGTGACATAAACTATGTACTAAATAAACCGGCAAAAATTTGAGAGAGTGATCACTTAGAAAATGTACAGTTTCAAGTAGAATATTATGCTAATAATAAAATCATAAAAATATTGTTTACAGTTATATATGTAGGCTAAAAGTTAAGACCTGTCCAATACCTAGATTATTTATTGCACCCATATATTCAGCATTGCTTTGAAAGGTTATATCGGATTTGAAAAATAATACAAGAAAAGGAATAAATATGCGTATTGAGGTTTTTATTTTTATTTAAAATAAAGCTACTATTTCTGAAAAAAATCTTGTTTTACCATTTATCCAACTAAATATATCTTGACAAATTTGTCTATTGACGAAACAAATCATTAACTCCTACCAGATATCTGAAATATTACTACAGAAAATTAAACAACATTCAAAGAGAAGTTATTTTTTTATTTATTTATTAGTGATTTAGTAATTTGTTTCAAAATATTGTAGTGTTACGTATTTAGAAATAATTGTAAAATATTTGACTTAAATACATATTTAACTGTGTTTATGTCAATCTATTCCAGTACAAAACATGAACTATGCTACGTTATTCCACCCAAACTAACATTCATTTGAAAATTAAACAGCAATTATGAAGGAGGAAATTAAGGATGGTTCCATTAACCCTCACTGGATAGCTCCATACGTGCTCCATGTTTGTAACAGCCTTTGTATAATTAGTTCACTAACTAAAACAGTTGAAACTCTCCTGAGTTATTTAGAGACCTCTGTTCAATATGTGTAAAAGAGGAAACATTTTCCACATCTGTTTACAAAGTGGAAGCTTGAAATTCTACAGCATCCATGTGTCTAATGGGTTTTTGGCTATTTCTGGAAGAGCTGAAATTGCACTACTGTAGGTAGAAATAGCTTGGAATCCTAAACGCGATAAATTGTTTATGATCATAAAATTAATTTGCACTTCAAATGAAGAAATTTGAGTTTTTAAAACGAATATATATATTGGCTTATTTCGGCCGAGGATGTGAATATAATTAGAAAAATAAATTAAATTTCGAAGCAATGGGTTTCCATTTACGCATTTCAAATTATCTTCTAACTTCGAAATCATTTGGAGAAATTAGATAGAACTGACTATGTATCAATATTTTTTTAAAAAAAATTATGTATGTGTGTACTTGATTTAAGTATAACATTCAATTTAAAATTTATCATAAATAATTAGATAATATAAGAACAATATCCTTAATTTAAACTTGTGTAATTTCGTTTTCGATTTAGTACGTTTGGAAGTAAGTTAGTTACAAGGAAATGTGTGTGTGTTTTAAGATCTTACTTAACTTTAACCTTTATTTACGTCCTTGATGTAACAATACAATATTTAGCTTAGTTTTTCTGCTTAGCAAACGTTTTACAATTGTTTCACATGTAAGCAATATTTTAAAAATCATATTTTCACTTACATACAAATTCAACTACAAACATGTGTGAAGAAAGGTTATAGGTCTTTAATTAAAACTAATTCGCTCTTTTTTTTTTTTACTTTTTAGAGTATTCAAATTAATTTGGATATTCTCTAAGTAGTATAAGCATTTACTTAATTAATGTACGAGAAAGGCTTATCAAACGATTTTTTTAAAGTGTCTGAATGAATACTATAGAAGTTTTAACGAAATATTTTGAATAAAGTAGTTTAATTAAGAGCCGGATAAAACACACACAGTAGAAAGTTGTTATTTTTAAAGCACTGCTTATCAAACTTTCAATATCTGCGACCCAATTTTTAATCATAATTTTCAACGTACCTCCCTTATAAAACGATAGTGTATTGAATGCAATAATAATACAGATTTATGATAAAGTTAAGTAACAATACGATCTTATTTATAAACCGTAAATTTATCAATATAAGTGATAGTTATAAATTTTTAGTGATATGGTAATTATTATGTTACTTTTCATAGTTTAGAATGTATTTAGTTTTGCTTCCCTTCAATAAATTAATATTTTTTAAAATAATCTTTTATCTTTCATTTTTCGATATGCTCGCGCATGTAGGATTTTCACGGTCCTAAAGGGGGGTGCGTCCCACAGATTGAGAAAGGCTTTTTTAAGGGAACCAGGACATGCAGGAAAATTATGAAACTTTGAAATTTGAATTTTTTTTATTTCTCTGCTTTTTTATGCATAAAACTATTTTTTTAAAATGTAGGCACTATCTTAACAGAAAAAAATAGGTTCACGATATGAATAGGCATCTTGTACAGAAGTATAAAAAATCTGGAATCCTATAGTTCAATAATTTTTTTTAAATGTACCTAAATGCAAAAAAAGTATGCTTTTGAGAAAAAGCGAAAAAAAACCCCCCAAAAAAACACAATATTTTCACATATTGTACACTTGATTAGTATTTGCTTGCCTATTTTTATATGACTAATAATAATCCTTAATCATTTTCTAGAGTTACAAAAGTAATTTTAAATTCATATGTGTTTTTTCCCCTTATTTTAGTTAAGATGAACATAATTTTCGAGATCTTGTAATACATATTTTCATGTATAGGTACCATTTCTTACAAAATTATTTTCTGAATATACAAAAAAATTTACGCATACATATACAGCAACATATCAAACATAATGAACCAGTTTTTTAACGAATTAAATGCATAATTTTTTAAAAATAATCGTAAAACGTTAAAATGATAAAAATCTGAGTTTTCTTTTTGCACGTATAAATTTATTTTTTAAAAAAAAAACATTACATACTAAAAAATATTTTGTTCACAATATAGAACGTTTATATAGATCAAACACAGGGGAAACTACATATTTAAAGTTCAAAAGGGTGTGGTCATTTGTTTACATTTTTATTTTTCATATTTAGGGCTATTTTATCAACAAGCATATAAGTATTATACATTTTTAGATTCAGAAAAGTAAGCACTATTTTTTAGAACTAAAATTGAAAAATCGATTTTTTCAAAGTATATGATGTCCCTGTTACCTTAAGGGGGAAAATGTCTGCAGTACTTCTTTCAGTGATAAAAGACTAATTCGCACTGAATCATATACTTTAAATTTGTGTTTTATTAATATCGCTTTTTTAAACAGCCTGAGTGCTATTAAAAATAAACTCGCAAATTTAAAACTCAGTAAACCAGTGCTTCTCAAACCTTCACAACATGTGATGCAATATCCAATAATAATTTTCATCTCGCCCCGCACCACGCAATAACAATGTATTGAATTCAATAATACTAACACTGAAAGTACAACACGACATTAACCTCTTTTAAGAGGCACTGATGAAGATAAACGTCTCGTCCAACCAAAGCGATAATTGTCCCGAACGTAAATATACGTCTTTCCAAAGTACGAACTTTTATGTGCACTGTTATCCATACAGTTATTCCAAAGGTTTTGGAATGCAATGAAAAGACCTTGACTGTGTTTGCGAAGGATTTACTTATTTCAGAAGATTTCCCTATTTACTCCTCTTTTACTTCCCCCACCCCCAATACAACACATACTAGCGCCTTCGAAGGAAAATGTGTCATTCGGAAGTGAAAATAAACCAGTTAAGGGATTAGTTATAAACTGTTGAAACTACCAAGAAAAATATTAATGTTCGGATATAATTTTTCTACGATAAACACATGGGGTCACTGGTAACTATTAAACTTGTTTGTAACTTAGTGTTGTTATATTAATTATAAAATACATTGTGCAGTAATGATACGTTTATAAGAGTATTATAGAAGTGTAGATGTGTATTTAATTTTTTATCATATCAGAATGTATTTTGTTTGTTTACTTTCAGCAAATTAATAATTTTCTCAAATAATCTTTGATTTTCAATTATTCAATAAGATCATGCTCTCTTCGTAAATTTTTCACATTTTCCTACGTGGCGTCTCTAAGACCTTGAGAGACGCTGCTGTAAATTAGATGATACTTAAGCTAATTTTCATTCTCCAAAATTTCACACCCCGTTAATATGAAGACTTGAACGCTTGATAAATCTAACATACTTCCGCGCCACTACAAGGAGTGTCTTCAAAATGAATTAGTATTCAAGACCACATGTCTAGACAGAAATTACATTTGCCAAGTGTTCGCTATCTTCAACCCACAGCTATTGCAACCACCCTATTCCTTGAGACACGGTCTCATATAAAAAAATGTTAAATCTTTGTGACCTTAAAGTCATCCTATTTGCTCTGTTGCTGAAGTTCACAGAGAAAAGTGCCACTTCAAATGTCATCATCTACCTTGAATATGCTTCAAAATTATATAATATGTCCATCTTAAATAGCCGTCATGTTGTTTTACAGTGCGGAATTAATAAACACTCACCCATATAAGAAAACAATAACCCTTTCTACATTGCAGTAATTACTCTGAAATATCTGTTTAACTACCACCACAGTTAGAATTAAAATTTTGATATATGAAGAAGCTCCCAAAAATGCTTTGTAGAATGCACAATTATTCCATACGTATTTCTTTCAAAATTGTTGTTTGCGTTACACTTATTTGAAAAACGTATATGATTATATATTTAAAATTTGTTGTAATAGAGGTATAAAGCTTTATAAAAATAATTATACCATTTAAAACTATCAAATCATTAAGTATTTTGTAAATAATCAAAAAAATAAATTAAAAAAAAGTCTAAGGTCAATTTACAAACACCTAACTTTAAAACAAAAATTATTTTCATAATTACGTCCTTTTGGCAGCCAACTCACTGACATTGTTCATATCAAGTTATTTATTCGAGCCCTCGCGCTGTGAAGTAAAGGTATTGGTGCCTTGGAAATTTATCATAATCGTTATATGGTCGTTGCTCAAAATTATGAAATACCTTAGCCAAAGCAAGATGTTGCTTCAAAATGCAATGTTAAAGAATATTTATTTAAAATATCTCTTTGATAAAAGATCTACATTTATTTTCTGGAATATCAGGGAGGCTCGATGGAACAGGTATTCACACAACTCTCTGATGAATGTGTCACAGAAGATATTGTAAATGATAGCCCTGATAAATCTGATGTACTCTTTGTTAAAAGAAATTTTACGTTGAGCTTAAGAAAGCTTACCCAGGGAATAAGTCAAGAAGCACTTTCCTTTCTGGAATGAGTTCTTGGACTTTCTGTAGTCAGAAAGAAACGCAGCGAGATGTCGATGTAAAAGTTCCCATAATATATCGCTGACTGCATACTTCTCAGTAACGCCGAAACTAAACTGAAACGTGTCATCATTCTTTCTAAGAGAACCATTTATAGATAATTTGCTGTTAACCTAAACTTCAGGAAATATTGACCTTGGCCACACAGGTTCGTATCTTACCTTAACAATGAAAAGTCATCTCAGCACTGAGAACCAATAACAGTGAATGACAAGTTACTTACCAGAAGTTGCTACCACCCTCAGTAAGAAGTACGCAGCAATCAACACAGGTTTCACATTTCTGTGAAAGACCGAAAGTTGATTTACCACAAAGGTCCTGCCACGAGCCTAACTGGACAAGGCTATCTCCTCTTAAATAAATACTTTTCTTATGACATGCAGCTTCTTGCGACCAGTTCTATGTAGAAATGAAAGTCTGCCTGATCTTATGGGGTTCTTCAAAAACTCATTATTAACTTTGATTAGCTGACTTTGAGAATTTTCCTTAGCCTCAGCAATTTCTTATGGAAAACACCCCACCACTGGAGAAAATCAGAAGTTATTTTGTTGATGAAGACAGGAAAACCTGCAAAAATAGTATTCATAGCTATAGGACCATTTCATTCACAAGCAGTAGCTGTAAAGTGGCTGAGAAAGTGATTGAATGCAAACTTAGGGAGTTTTTTAAGTCAAAAGGCGCCATTACCGACTGTCAAGCAGGATTTCGCAGGCATAGATCCACTATGGACCAAGTTTTTAAACTCATTTAGGTAGCAAATGACGGCTTTCACCGAAAGCAACCCCCCATTTATGTTTTGGGGGATTTCAAAGCAGCATATTGCAATGTAGGGCATCATATGCTGCTGAACAAGCTGAAGAAGCAGAGAGTAACCGAAAAGTTATTGAACTGTGTATATAGATTCCTTCCACAGTGCAACATTCGGGAAAAGTTTCTCAATGTCACTTCACACTGAAAGCAGCTGCACCAGGGTATGCCTCAAGGAGCAGTTCTTAATTGTCTTTTTATTCATTATCTCAATAGATCACTTAGATACAGCCATTCAAAAAGCCTCCGGTTTCTTACTTCATCTTTGCTGATGATGTGGTAAATTTGGACACGGGCAGTAACAGTCTCTCCCTAGAAGACATTTTGAATACCTCCCTACTAATCTTCCAATATAGTCCATCACCAATAAAAGGGAAGTCACTGTTGACGAAACATTTTTCCAACACTTCACTCTGTCTATCAAATCAGCATCTTTACCACCTAGAATATAAATAACTTCCTCTTAAACGAAGAACTTTGTCCAATTACCTTGGGATCAATCTCGACAGTAAGCTCCTGTGGGGCACTCACATCAGAAAATTGCCTATACAATGTCTAAATCTCCTAAAAACGCTAACTCATAACAAGTGGGAGCTGACCAGGATATAAAATGTAGTATCCATCCAGTGTTAGACTATGTTTTTGAGGTTATGACTCTGCCAAATACACCCAAACTTGAAAAGTACGACGAAGTTCAGAAAAACGCATTCACAATTTTAACCGGGTGAACCAAATCAACTCCAATTACTGCAAAACAACTACAGACGGGCATTGAGCCTCTTGATAGTCGTAGAGACAAATTCTCTCTTAAATTTTGGGAGAGAGCCAGAAAAGTAACCTGCAGATATTAGAACGAATACAGATGTGCAGCACTGAGAGTCAAGACTCAGAATTCTCTTTCAAATGCGGAACTTCTCATGAAGAAATACTAAACTCCACTACTAATGACTCGCCGTGTTCCTATACAACTCTACTTCACAGTGGTAGATGCCATTCCATCTAAACCATCGTTTCTCAAACTGTGGAGCGCGCCCCCTGCGGGGGCCGCTATAACCCTACAAGGGGAACGCGGGCATATCGAAAATGAAAGATTAAAAAAATAATTAATATACTGGAATTAATTAAAACAAAATACTTTTTTATAAAATATTACGTAATCAAAAATAAAAGTTCTTCAATACCTAATTAGCTATATTTGATCATGTAACCAAATAAAAAACCTTTATTTGATTTGCTGTAATCCCATGATGAAAGGTTTTCCATTACGTTTTATTTTTAAACACAGACCCATAATCAGAAGAATTTAAAAATAATAAATTCATCACTCTTATTATTTTTGAAATGCTGTTCATTATGGCTGTAAGCAGCAGAATGTATTTGCTGATCATCTGTTTGACCTTCTAAGTTATTGGTACAGTTAGTTATGACCCATATCTTATGTGTTTGTTTCTCATTTATGGAAGCTGTAAAAAATGTATTTCTGTGGGGTTTTTCCATGTAAACGAATTTTATGATATTTGGAATACCACAAAGAGAACACACTTTGAAGGATTACTTGGCTAGGATTAATTTTTATGAGTATTCTGAAACATATAAAGAAAAACGTTATACACAATTCTTTTAGCAGTAAACTCCATATTATTATTGTGAATACACTTTTAAGCTGGAAGTGGTCGCACGGGGCACACAGATTACGAAATCGTTAAATCTGGAAAAACTGTTTATTTGTTGCAAAAGTTTTTTAAAAAACCTTGAAAGTAGGTAAGTATGCTTTCCCTTATCTAAATTTTTCACTAGAATCACTATTTGTATCGTGTACAAAAAAAAATAATAACAAAAAAAAAAGCTTGGTGTGACTCAATCAACCCACGTGACCAATAAAGTTAGTATCGACTGCGTGCCTGCTTTCGGGATAAAACATTTTAAGTCTTCTCGCTTCTCTCAAAAATTAAAAATAACAAAATTATTATTCATCGGAATTTCATATTATTTTTTATTTAACATTAATTCTAAATGCTAATTATGTGAGTCTTAAAATTACAGTTCGCTAAAACTAATTATAATACGAGCATTCCTTTTAAAATATCATTTTACATTTTAATAAACATTGTCGCCTATTTGGGTTTAATATCCTGACAATTCATCTATTATATCAAAAATGTTGAATTTTTTTACAAAAATGAACTCGTGCAAAGAGCGGGTACTTCATACAGTACAATTTTAATGTATCAGTGATGCACATGGTATTTTTTATAACTAACTTATTAATAATAAATTAAGAGCAAGTTTAATAAGTATTAGCAACTTCCATGAGCTTGTCTTGCAGAGGAAAGCTTTTTAAAGGAAGATTTACGGTTAGAAATTGACACTCGGAGTATTTTTTCTGTATTTGGCTGAGATTTATATTTTGTCTTCAAAGCAGCCACAGCATTTTGCAATCTGTTCCAATTTAAAATGCGAGAAAGAAAAATAAAATGTATATTACTTAAAGTATAACATATATAAAATTTAATGTACGTATCTCATTAATTTGTGTGGTTAATAATTAAGATCGTATCGCAGCTCTAGCTTTAAAATGCATTATTATTGAATAAAGGGGACGCGAAAAAGATTGATTGAAAAGTGGGTCGCCAGTATTGAAAGTCTGAGAAGCACAGATCTAAAGGGCTCGACCTAATGAACTTGATATCAATAAAAGATGCGGCTATTATTGGCGAGCTAAGATCCTGCTCTCTGGAACGATTTAACAAAGATATCCAACGAATGAGTAGTTCCATATCTATGCTGACGTTTCATATATGCCAAGAACAAAAAGAGCCGGTACGGGATGATTCTAACGTCTGTTTGATGACTCATTGGCTGACAGAAACACGCCACCAACTACAATGATAAGGTTGTGGTTGTCTGTGAAATTATAACGCAATCACTAGCTGCTGGTCTAGCTCCTGTAAAAGTAGTCTTCTTCATCAACTACCAAGCTGGAATTTTAGCTTTAAGCAGTAGTACACCAAAAGACTGCCTGAAGGTAACTGGGACGTCTACGAGAAGGAAAAATGAACGCTTTTTTACGCCAAATTGAAATGGTAATTACTTAAATTAAAAGCAACGGAAGTAAAAAATTTTAAGTTCAATTATCTGTACATTTATACACCTATGAATGTAAAAAAATTCTATTTTAAATTACAATTAAATCTGTATAAGCAATAAACAATCAACAATTTTTTCCCGAGACATGTCCATACCTTTAGGTAAACTTTGCATAAATCCCGCTTCATATATAGCTATAAAATTTTACGGAGTTTTTGCAAACATAACATTCTATAAAATGAATGAAATGAAATTAAAAAAAAATATTATGAAAATTTAAAAAAACTTTTAAATTTAGTGATTAAAATTTCCTTTATATTTTACGCAGAAATTGTGCTACATCTAAATTTTGGAATGTTTATTTGAAAACGAATTCATTCACTTATTTGAAAATGTGTGTATCTTATAATATGCAAAATATCAGCTATATAGTTAAAGTAGATATTTTAAGAAAAGTGTACTGGAATGAACAAAAAATGCATTTTGATAAAATCGCAAATAAAGATACTTTCATCTTTGATTTGTAAAATATTTTATAATGTAATATAAAGCCGTACCATAATTAGTTGGATTATTTTGCATCATTTCTTTGTTTTTAAATTGTAAGTTTAAAGTTCTAGATTATTTAGAAGGTGTTTTAATTACTCTTTCTTTACTTCATCAACACTTATTGTCAATGGTTCACACCTTCTTCCGTTTAAAATACCAAACATTTATGTCTATAAGTTTTAGTATTTTTACTTCACTTTGAGCATCATTATAACAGGATATTACAGAATTCCTTACACATATTTATTGTTCTAAAAATACACAAAGAAAATGTATTTGATTAATTTAAAAAGGTAAATTGATGCCTTATTTAAATGGAACTTTGTTTTTAAAAATTATAACAAAATAATCTCTATTTTTACTCAAACATATGAATATTTATTTTAAAGTAAAGCCAATAGTGATAAACAGATAGAGATATATTCATGAGTATTCAAATGTTAACAATACGCAGTTAGGAAAAACTAAATGTCTGTTTTACAAGTTGTGCACTTAATTTAGAATAATCCTGAAGATCCACTCTGTACTAAATACACTTGATTTATAATTTAAGAACTACACTAAGTATTTATTAACGTAAAACTAAACATATATATAATTAACATTTCAAAAACGAAAAAAAAATTTAAAATTTTGTAACTAACGATTTAAATTTTCCGTAATTTTTGCAGAAAAAATGTAGAATTTTCAATAAATTTGAGCATATAATACAGAAAAATTACATTCTTTGTATACAAAAATTAAATTTTTACAATACGTATTATATACAAAATGGATTTTGAAGAAAGTGTACCTGAATCATACTTACATCACATTTGCTTACAATTTTAAAATTCAATTTTCTAGCTTCAGCTTCCGGTAGGTTTTCCTCTTCTAGAAAAATGGTAATTTTATTTCTTAATTCATAAACACGTTGCAAAAATTTCCCACGTAAAAACCATCTTGTTTCGCAATAAAATGGTGACGATGAATGCACTGCGCACATGTCTTTGCAAAGTCCAGAAAAGATTTTTGATTTTAGGGGGGTCTCATTTTTAAGTAATTTACTACAGTCACAACTGTCGTTAGCACAATATTCAGACCAGAACTCATTTCTTTGGAAGCCAGAGCTTCTCTGTGGATCATACAATGTGTCCAGATGCACAGTAGAGATTTTGGTTTCACAAGTGCTCGTATACTTTTAAATCTTCCTGACATTGTACGAGCACTATCGGTGCATAATCCGACACAATTTTTCCACTCTATATTTGCCTCGTTTATAAAATTACTTTATATATCAAATAATGCTATTGCTGTTGCTTTAAGTTTTATTGGTTTGCAAAAAGTAGTTCTTCTACTGCTGACATACAATTCCAAAATCGAACATACGCAATGAAATGAGCATCTTTATTGTTATCTGTTGCCTCGTCAAGCTGAATTGAAAACAATTTATCACGCAACTTACCGAAACGCTATTGCTCTACATCTTCAGTGATATCATCAATTCGACTGGAAACAGTATCATTTGATAGGCGTATGGACTGCATCTCTTTGGCAAAATTGTCTGCAAACATAGTTTCTACGATCTCAATTGCTACAGGCAAAATAATGTCTTCGGCAATAGTGTGAGGCTTTTTTCATCTGGCTATTTTATCTGATACTTTGTAAGAAGTAAGTAAAGCTTTTTCATTCACTGGCAAAGTTTTTTTAAAAATGTTTTTTTTTTTTTGCTTTTCATACGATTTTAATTTTGATTCAAAGAACTTTCGAAGTTGGTTAAGACTAATCGGTAGGCCCTATACCGGTAATGTTAAATTGGGCCATTTTAGAAACCTGTTTCTCAGAAATCGTTAAATATAAAAACTTTAAATTTTGCCTGTATAAAAATTAGGCTTTTTTATTTAAATAATGGTAAAATATTTTAAATGTATTGTTTACTTTTCTCAAAAAAATTCATCGTGAAGGTATCACTTTGAAATTTGTGAAAATTGTCATTTTTTATACGATAACTGCTTCTGTACAAAATATTTTGGGAAAAACTCCAAGAAAGTAGCTCTATTATATATAGTTACATATTAAATATGTGCAGTAAAAATTTCAAGTATATTAATTTTTTAGATTCTTTGAAAAAGGTACACGCAGTTTGAAAACAATCATTTTGAGATAATTACATTTTAAGTGTAAAAAGGCACTTAATCACAAAAATAATGAATTACAACATGTATTTGCCCTATTTTATTAAACATTAGTATCTTCTTAATTTTTAAGCTTAAAATACGAAACAAGAAAGCCTTAAAAAGTTCAGAAAATACATATATAGTAAATTTCAGTATTTTTTCAACGAAATTGTTTTAGCATTTTGCATCATTTTTCACAAATTATGTAACAATCTGTGAAGAAATTTTAGCTTCAATGCATTATAAATGTCAAATTGGACCTTATAACATCATAAATATAATGTAAACACATGTATCAATATGTAAAAGTCATGATTTGGGAATATGTGATTTTACGACATTAGAAAAATTTAATTATGAATTTGTATGTATTTGTACACAAGTTCTAAAAGATTCAAAATTTTCTCTAAACTGTACAAAGGATTTCTATAAAAATCAAAAATGAAGCTGTTTTTATGCTTTTAAACATGAAATTTGTGTATTTTTATGCATGCAACAAGCTTCTCTCAACGCAAAAAGCATTACACATCTGAGTTATAAATAGTTAGCTATTATTGAAAAACCTTTGAATATTAAAGCTTAAAAACTTGTCTAAACAATAAATATACAATAATATTTGCAATGAAGTGAAATATTTAAAATATATTGTTTAGTTTTCTCAAAAACATGAACATAAAAATTTCACTATGAATTTTTATAAAAATTGACATTTTTTGTCACGAGATATATGGACTCCAGTCAAATATTTTGGGAAAATCCTCAAAAGACTCACATGAATATATATAGGTACATATCAGTAACATGAGGTAAACCATTTTATGTACATTTATACCTTATATTCTGAGAAAAAGATGAATACAGTTTTAAAAACATCATTTTTGAAAAAAATTAATTTTCACTATAAAGTGCAACTTTATCACAAAAATAATGAATTACAGCATGTATTTGTCCCATTTTATTAAAAATTATCATTTTTGCAATTTATATTGCATAAAATAGTAAACAAAAAAGTCTTAAATTGCCCAGAACAGCTTTTTTCATTTTTTTAACGAGAAAACATCAAAATTTTCTCAAATTCTGAATCAATTTTTAAACAATTTGTAGCTTTCATACATTACAGATATCAAATTTGAACATAAAGCATGATAAATGTAATGTGAAAATGTATTAATATGGTTTTGGTGTGAATTTGAGATGGTATTTAAAAATATCTGATTATACGACGTTTCTTAAGTTTTCGTTAGATTTTCGTAACAATATCATTAGGTCTTGTTGTTTCAGACAGTTTCTAAGTTTAAAACTTCAAAAGTTACTATAAACTGGACAAACGATCTCTAAAACAGACAAAAGAGAACTGTTTCTATGTTCTTAAACATCAAATCTATGTATTTTTATGTATGTAGCAGCTTCTCACAAAGACAGCAAACATCAAATGTAATGTATCATCTTATACTTTTTCTCAGAAACTATTAAACATAAAGACTCAAATTTGTATTTATATTAATTAGACATTATATTTATACTGAAATGAATTTTTTAAAGCATAATAATTAGTTTTTTCAAAGACAAACTTTTAGTTCACCGAGCAATTATAATTATGAACTTATTAAAAAATGTAATTTTTTTGTTATGATAACTGTTTATATTTAAATGTTTTAAGAATATTTCAAAAATGTCACTTCCGTATACACAATTGCATTTAAGAAGCATACACACAGTAAATTAACACAATTTTAAAAATATAAATTTTAAACATGCATACAGTAAATTTACACAATTAAAAAAAACTTTTTGAAAAAAGAAATTTTTATAAAAAAATCTTACTTTTGTATTAAATTTAATCCAATTTTTTCTTAAATATCACATAATTGTAACTTCAAGTATTTTTAAAATATGTTTAGCGTTTTTCTAAGCCTTTTAAAGTTTTAATTAGTTATTATTACTAATTATTTAAACTAAATTTAAAGTGAATAACAGGTTTAAATTTAGGTAAAATCACTAAATATTAAGTATAACATTCAAATTAAAACCACGCTTCCAAATTAGGCACAAAAACTTTTTGCATACCTAACACAGTTAAAGTTGCAGTTACTATACAGGTATCTAGTGCGTATTAATAAAAATAAATTGAGGGTTTGCAACTTTCAGCTCCAGATTTAAAAATACATTGTTTACATTTCCATCTATCAAATGGGCGTGGTTCATAAGCTGATTATTTTTTAAAAATCTTTTTAAAGTACGTCTAATTCATATAATGACTTGTATGTTATATCAATGGAAAGCTCCCGATTTAGGGATTATAGAAATATCAAAACCTCAAAATCGATTTTTAAAAAGTTATTACCCTACTAACTTCTCTTAATGTACGAAATATCTTTTAAGTTTATTAGGTTTCATACTGTCTGCTGCCAATATTTTTGAACAAGTAACAGACAGGGGCTTTTCTTCTCCATTTACTTCAGTAATGGTAAATCCAAAATTCAAGTATTCTTAAGAATATTTCCTTGATTTAATTTTCTGAACTATGCTCGTCTGTGCACTTGTTGATGCTTTATTATCGTCGAATGTTCGCTTACGACTTAAAACTCTATCTATGATTTTTTGTCCCAATCTTCTGCAGTAATACTTAGTAGCGTGAATTGCAACTAAAGTTCAAATTATAAAAATGTACATTCAAGATAGATTCGTTAGCTATGGAAGCATCGAATCGACCAAGACTGACTGGAATTGTACGAGGTATAGCATTATTACATGTTTTGCGCAGACGTTCGATAGTCTGGCCAGACTCACGCAGACGCTCGCGAGAATGCCAGATGTTATGGATATGATAGAGCGCAACATAAAGTAGACTGTTTTTCAATTTCACTCTCTCATATATATCTTGTTCAAATTTTCAATCGTTGATAAAATATTTTCTATTCCTTCATTCAAGTTCAAATACATTTTTTAAAACTTGTAGTGGGTGACACTTCATCTTAATACAGTTCTTTCAAATTTTAATTCATGAAATAAGTTAAAAAATGAATAAATAGTAACAAACGAAAATTATAGTCCAAAAGCATTTATAGATAGGAAAACTTTTCGTGTTGTCCCCTGTAACGCAATGGATAGCGCGCTGGGCTTCTAATCTGAAGGACGGTAGTTCGAATTCTGTATGAGATGGCCTAATTTCTGAGAATGTGTGTGATTTCTTCTTTACTTTACACACACACAACACACAATTTTCTTACACTTATTAAATTTAATTAATGAATAAATAGTAACAAAAAAAAGAATAGTCCAATACCCCATATATAGAAAGGAAAATGCAAAATTGCAAGGAAAATCGCTTTCTCTTTTGTCGCTTAACATTATGATTCTGCCATATGTATTACATATTTGTATTAATTGTAACTATTTAATGAAAAGTAACTAAAATAAGTTTTCTTTGTTGGCCTAAGTAGGAATTGACTTAAAAATTTATTTTTTATATTACTTGTTTTAATGATATTTGTACTTTTAGAAATGCATGATGGAGGAAATAAATCTTTAATTAAATGTCATTTTGCAATCTGTTCCAATTAAAAAAATAAGGGAAATGAAAAATAACATAACATTATAATTATTACTTAAAAGTAATTTGCGTAAATTATAATATTACTTAAAAGTAACATATACAAAATTTATTACGCAAATGCATTATTATTGAATTCAATGCATTATTATGTTTTTAAGGGGGGCGATGAAAATTATGATTGAAAATTGGGTCGCCAGTAGTGAAAGTTTGAGAAGCACTGTACTACCATGATCCAAAACACCAAGAAATTTGGAAAGCCATGGGAAACTCTGTCCACTTTGTTTGTCAATCCCGAGGCACCTGGAGGCTGTTCCCTGCTTTTGCCTAACCGGACATGAGTTTTGAGGAGTATACCTCTTCTGGCTTGGTCAAGCTGCTGACAAGGCCTGTCGTCTGTGTGGCCATGCCAGAATAGGTGACGACCACCTATTCCACACAGTGTACCGTACTCGATGAATAACCGACTAACGATGATGTCGCCAGTTGGTACTAGGGGCCTTTGCATCAAATGGTCAAGTAGCCAAGCATGGGCGTTGAATAAAGAAATAAATAGTTGATTAAAATTTATATATAACTCATTTTATCGGCTCATTTGTGAAATGCATTAGATACAAGTAATATTGCGTTCACAATTTGAAGTGAATTAAAAATGGTAACTGCATCTATCATTTTACACAAGAAGCTTTTATTCTTTGACCTGAAACAAATTCTTTAATATTGTTTTGGAGCTTTGAATTAGATCTCTATTGAGTCTAGAAAATATTAATTTAAATTGTACTATTTCAGCTAATAAATAAATTAAAGCTATTTCACTTTGTGAAAAAAACTCAGTTCACTTTAAGAGTTTTTCGTTTGCATATTTTATCATCTAGTATATTTTTATTTTATTAAAATGGACATATTTTGTACTTGTTTTCTTTTTTTACTAAGCAAATATATGTTTATTTTTAATACAAATATATTTCTTCTTTCTTTTTTTTTATTTCTAAATTCTTTATCAACAAAAATTTGAGCAAGTGCCGAAAACACACATGGAAAATATTTACATAAGGATAATATTTTAAAAGAACAGTTTTCGTAAAGTGAGGAATAAAAACAGAATAGGATAGGAACGGAGTCTTCTAATAAGTCCATCAAACATTGGAAAACGGGGGGAAAATCTGAACACACAATTTTAGCTTATCTAAAATCTGTAAAGTAATTCAATAATATAGGAAAAATTAAAACGGTGTATTTACTCACGAGGACAAAATTTGCTTAATATTTTATTATTAGAAGAATTCGCTGAAATTTAATTTCGCAAAATACTTAATTTTACGACATTAAATATTTTGATGGTTCCTTTTATTAGATGTGCAAAATTAAGAGTACGGCTTCTTTTATGAAAAGTAAATGGTTTCCTTTTATTCCGAAATATTACAAATACGATCGAGGGATGTGTCTTTTTGCCTTTACTGTTATGTTTGTCT
Source organism: Trichonephila clavipes (assembly GCA_019973935.1). Lineage (NCBI taxonomy): Eukaryota > Metazoa > Arthropoda > Arachnida > Araneae > Nephilidae > Trichonephila > Trichonephila clavipes. The sequence continues at coordinate 1,166,558 of BMAU01017316.1, read as the reverse complement.
CTTTATTTCATCAAGTGTGTTTTCACTGGAATTTTCTATTTGACTTAACTTTAAACTTACTCAGAAATAAAATGAATTATCAAGTTCAAATACCTTTCCCTAGAAATGAGCCCGATCATAATAGGGAAAAACAAATATAGCAAATAGGCACTCAATTTTTCAATTCAAAACCTTTATTATTTTGGATGTTGCAAATTATTTCGCCTTTGTAGTTTCTGACACATATATTCAAAATACTTTTGAATTTTAAAGCTGCAAAAACGGTTTCACGAAAGTTTTCATTGATTTGAAGCTATATTGAAAAAAAATAATTAACTACCGCTTAGTTTACTTTCTAAGTTCGATACTAATCTTTTGGAAAAATAGTAAAATGCATTAAAAAAATTCGCATACAATTTACTTTTATAACACAGTTCAAATTCTTTGATCTAATATCCTTCTAATGAAATAGTGTTATATGCGATATCATGTTCCATGTCCAATTTTACTTTCAAATAGATTTTGAACAGTGCATTAGTTAATTAACAAGTATTCAGGGCTTTTTTGCAGAACAATATTTTTTTTTTTTAATTAGAAGTATACTGCAGAAAATATCCGATTATCTAACAAGAGAAAGATTTATGAGGTAATAATGATTTGTTGTGGAATTATCTAGTTAAATCAGATCACATTTATACAAAATTAATGAAACCGCGTGAAATCTATAATAACACAAATTAAATTTCTGGTAAAATGTTGATCCATATTAACAATATCCTTAGAGTCATTCAAATCCCTGTCAAGCTCTTTTGCTTACTTGCATCGCTCTTGTATAGTCAGAGAAAAACTTATTTAAAGTTTCTAAAATTCCTTCGTAAAATATTCATACCAAAAAATAGTTTTTTAAGGATTTATAATTTGTTTCTATAAATTTGTTACTTAACAATCAAATCTATTACATTAAATTTCATTACAAAAAACATACTTGAAAACATGTTAAATTTCTGAAACCAAACACTGTTTTCTTTACAAAGCTAGGCTCTCAAGTAAAATGTCATGTTTTGCAAACTTCTTGGGAATTAATTTGCTAACTACAAGACGATCCGGAAAATAAGTCATCGAATTTCTTGTTTTCTTTAGAATTGGACCGTTAATATTTGGCTACATATCATTTTGTAGAGAATTTTACCCCACACTACTATAAAATCTTACACTTACATATACTATAAAGTATAAATATGTTGTCATGGAAGAAGTTTGTATTATTAAAAAATATTTATTGAAAACAGTGAATATGTCCCATACAAAATATATATACATCACTGTACAAATTAATTGGGACAAACATATTTTTGAAAGAAAATTGTTTCTTTTTTGGACATTTTCCGCCTCAAATCATTTTCAACTGCATTTTTTACAACGTGCAACTGTCCTTGACAATTCTAAACTGGTCTGACCACGTGATCCTGAAATGTCGAAAACGTTTTCCTTCAATTACTGAAAGAAGTAAAGGATTGTGTTAATTGTCTACTTCTGACGTGTATTTAAAAAAAATGGATATCACTCCCTGGAAAAGAACTAGATTTGTTACCCTTAATCAGCATGCTCCTATGACTGTGAGGGATATTACTGCAGTAATTAGAGTTGGAAAATCCAGTGTTTCTAAGATTATTAATAAGCAAAATAATTTTTGAGCAGTGTCTCCAAAACGAAAGAGTAAATGCAGTGGAATAGGGTAGGTTCGCAGAGGGGACTGTAACGTCGTGTATAGCTAGTCATCAATAATTTTTTTCTACAGCCTAATATAATATAAAAATATTGTTTATTAGCTAAACAATTTGTTAGTGAAGTAATATTATTCAGTCTACATGCCAAGTCCATATGCCAAGCCAGTGTAGTCAGTCTATTCTATTCTCAACGCCACCGGCGTTCATCGTCTTTTTCACTCCAATCTAAGGACTCAGCCCTTTTCTCCATAAAAGGCGGGCTCCTCTCTCTCTCCCCGACTCTTTTTCCTCTCTTTTTCCGTCTCCTCTCTCCGTTCTTTTTTCCTCTTCCCTCTCTCCTCTCTCTATCCCGTCGTTCCCCTTTTTTCCTGAAAAAGAACCCTTTTAAACACCAGGGGTGTATTCACAACACGCCCCTCGTCCCTTCTTATTGGCAGGTCACAAAAGACTCTTGGCCTCCCTCGTCCTATTTGCGCATCACACGCCAAAACACACCCGGACCGTCTGGCCCAAGACGCCATAGTTCCTTGTCCAACATCTGGACACACCACCTGCTCTAGTATCCCCGTCACCCAACACCACAGAAATGACGACATGATTATTTTAAGATAGGCTTCGCCTATTGTCAATGGGGCGCCGGCTCTACTGTACCATTATGGCGACCCGTCTGTCTGTCTTCACTCCCTGAGTTAAGACAATAAACAATATCCCCATGGCCACGTGCACTGGTCATTTTACAGCTGGAGGATCGTAAAAATTCAGGGACAATCGATGGGGTCGTACTTGTCCTTGAACAGCTGGTGAAACCGTAACACTTATCGTGAATCGAAAGATGGAGATTCCCAACCATCGACGATGTCACAACTCCTTCCCCCTGAAAAGGTACATTTCACTGCACTGCTCTGGCCTCAGTTTGGTTCAGTTCGTAACATTTCACACCAAAGGATTGTCTTATCAATGAGACCGATCAGGACAGCAATCCAAGAAACATGTATAATCACAAGTAATATAAACAAATAAACCCAAAATTCTTTAAAACCTACACTTTACCAAAAAAAAACTTAAATTCCGAATCTTGGACCATTTTTTTCCAATTAAAACTGTTACATCACACTTCAAAATTTATTTTTTTAAAGCCATTTACTCAAATTATAATATTTCTATAATTTTAATACACCAATCGCTCATTCAATTGTGTTAAACATCTGTGAGCGTACACAGTCCTAAGAGACACAAAATATTTACCATAACACATAATTTCCTTCCACCTTACACCCACACCAACACATACTCTCATACAAATATTAATTCAAACCTAGCACCAATCCTAAGAATTTTTCATTCCCATCTACTTATGCCAACGGTGTTTCCAACGATATTAAATAAACAAAATAAACATTTATAAATTCCAAGCTTTGCAAAAAATATTAAAATCCAATTTTTAATTAAGAAGTTTAAACTAAGACTTTTTAAATTTAATTAAATTATGGCTATCAGCAAGCATTATCAGAACCATCATAACAGGTTATTCACAATTCATGGTATTGTCTTATTATTAATTAGTATTGTCTTATTATTAATTGTCTTATTATTAATTAGTTATTGAGGAAACACTTTAATTGGGAATATAATTAACAAACCTCAGTGGCTCATGCAATGAATTTTCTAAATCTACATTATGTCTACACGGAACAAACTTGCCCATGTCTCTAATTTACCTTTGGTCGGTCCGACTTCCGACCCAACCCTTCTCAACCATTTTAACACAAAGTCTATTTTCTTTACACGGTTTTTCCAAATTTGTATCAGAATCTCTGTGTCGACCATTCGCGATACATCAATCTGCTCTAACAACCTCAAAATCAGAGTCGTTAAATTACATCCATCATAAGCACAAAGAAACTTAAACCTCGATTTTTTAATAATGTACATGCCAATTGGCATAACGCATGTGGTGTGCTTCGGATAATTCATCATTAGAGAACGACGAAAATAACACTTCCATAAATCCAGTACAGTGACGCACGTTGCTGCGTTGATCTTCTCTCCAAACTTTCCCTTTTTAACAAAAGATAAATCTCGGCTCGCGTCACCTGGTTCAAATTCCTATACTTTATACATTTCATACGCGGGTACGGGTATCGGTTCACTCTTCCTAACCAAACAACAGGCAGAGTACGGTTTGACTGCCCCATCCCGTTTACACCTAAATCTAAAAGATACTCTGTATCCTCTCGTAGTGAATTAATTAACATCTGGGATGAACAACAAGTTTTGATTCTAAATGGCTTTCCCGTAACCAAATTAATATCCTTCTGCCTTAAAACAATCGTCCCAGGATCTGGTAGAAACCTTTCTTTCTTTTTAGCGTCAATCATTCTTAAGTAGCTACTTCGATCAGGCGGTAATTTAAAATACAATTGACTTTTCCTTAAATTACCCTGAAAACCAAAATCCATAAATAGCTTTACCGAATAGAGAGTTTCGGAATCTATTCCTTCTGAGCTATTCTCCATATCCAAATTTGCCAATTCTGGCTTTCTACAGTACAATTTTATTAAATTAAGACGATAACTGGTACTGAGATCTCTTTTTCCGGGTAAATCTATCTCGAAATTAAATTCTGAACCGATGTTAGACCTATTGTCCGTCTCTAAATTATCCTTATAAATCTCTCTTGGTTCTGAGAGAGGCAATCACATTGCTAACCCGTCTTCCAAGCTTTTCCGCACATCTGCTTTACACAGTTTCCTTTCCCCCCTTTTAACTGCCCTGCTATCTTAGCTATTGCATGATTTCGAAAACTTTCCCGATTCATTGTTAACTGCTTTTCACAACCCATTAACGTCCCAATGGTATATTTCTCCCCACAAATATTCTCACGAATTAATCCTTCAGTGTTCGCCACTCCCTTATCTCTTTTCAATTCAAAAGAGCCTCTCCAATATTATCCGGATTTATTACCCGCTGTGCACCCTTCGCCACAGCTTTGACCTTTTTTCACATAACCCAGCTTTCATTTTCACTTCAAAATCACAATTTCTATACACGTTGAATTCTTTCCCTTCCACAATCTTAAATAGATTATTTTTTTCTGTTCCTCTCCCACTTACTTCAGACAGGGGGGAAACGTTCATCCATCTCACTGGGAGGTCACAATTCTCCTTTTCAAAATCACAAGACGTGGTATTCTCCACACTTTTATTAACTACCCGGTTAATTAAAGGCCTACACTTATTAACCGGTTCACTAACTTCTGCGGTACGTTTTCCTGACAAAATACAAACATTTGCGAGATCGTTAATCCTATTCCATGCCTTCAATTTATTTTCATTTAACTTATTACTTAGTTGAGCTCTCAGTCTTTGTAACTCAAATTCCCTAATTAATTTACGTTCTTCATATTCTCTTGTCTCCCGCTCGCTTTCCCTGGTTTCCCGTTTTTTCGCCAAGATACCCTCCAACAAACATTTAACTGACTCTTCGTCATAGTATTTACTTTGACAGATTCTCTTCTTAAATTCTATCTTGGGTAAAGTAATATTAATTTCAACCCTTAATTCCTTCGCAACCTCTAACAATACGTATTTTCTTTCTCTTAACAGAAATGCCATGATGCACTAATGCACACAAACTCAAATCTAAACTTAATCGTTACAAAAATTATACAAAGACTCAAGGTAACCTAACAATACACTAGACCTAGACTTAACTATATTTTACCCATATGTGCAAATCTAAACACACAATAAGCTACACATCAGTGTTCTCCAATTCAACAAGTATAACTACCGTATACTAAATTTCACAAATCTGTAACCACAACAATACCCTTCTCAATACTGTACCAACAAAACAAGTATAACTACTGTATACTAAGAGTTTCACAAATCTATAACCACAACAATACCTTTCTCAATTCTGTGCCAACAAAACAAGTATAACTACTGTATACTAAGTTTCACAAATCTATAACCACAACAATACCCTTCACAATACTGTGCCAACAAAACAAATATAACTACTGTATACTAAATTTTACAAATCTATAACCACAACACTAATATTGCACATTTATACACTTCATACAAAACTTAAAATCCTTCTAGTCTCTTATTGTTTACTAAAAGTTTACCTAGTCTTTACATTCCTTATTTAAAACATTTTACATACAAAATCAATACTCAGTTGCTGCCCCGAAAAAAATCTAAATGAAAAGACTCACCCTCAAATTTATAGAGGACACACAGGGAAACATCTCATAACAGGCAATTCCAAAATACAGGCGGGCACACTTCATCACTAGCAGGAACGGGAGACATTTGTATCCAGCGCTTCTCACACCAGAGAAACATCTCATAGCAAGCAATTCGAAAATACAGGCGAGTACAATTCATAACTGGCAGGAGCGGGAGACACATGCATCCAGCACTTCTCACAGCTGGGGACTCCAGGAATTAGGCGTCATTAAACTCGCTTCATCACATTCGCACACGGCTCTGGCATTTTTTTCTCTTCACTTAAAACTAAGGATTCGGGCATCTATTTACTTAAATGCCGGATCATCACCGCTGCCACCAATTTCATATATATATATATATATATTTGCTGCAACGTCGTGTATAGCTAGTCATCAATAAATTTTTTGTACGGCCTAATATAATGTAAAAATATTGTTTATTAGCTAAACAATTTGTTAGTGAAGTAATATTATTCAGTCTACATGGCAAGTCCATATGCCAAGCCGGTGAAGTCAGTCTATTCTATTCTCAACGCCACCGGCGTTCATCGTCTTTTTCACTCCAATCTTAGGACTCGGCCCTTTTCTCCATACAAGGCGGGCTCCTCTCTCTCTCTCTCCGACTCTTTTTCCTCTCTTTTCCGTCTCCTTCCCTTTCTTTTTCCGTCTCCTCTATTCGTTCTTTTTTACTCTTCTCTCTCTCCTCTCTCTCTCCCGTCTTTCCCCTTTTTTTCCTGAAAAAGAACCCTTTTAAACACCAGGGGTGTGTTCACAACACGCCCCTCGTCCCTTCTTATTGGCAGGTTACAACAAAAGACTCTTGGCCTCCATCGTCCTATTTGCGCATCACACACCAAATCACACCCGGGCCGTCTGGCCGAAGACACCATAGTTCCTTGTCCAACATCTGGACACACCACCTGTTCTAGTATCCTCGTCACCCAACACCAGAAAAGACGACATGATTATTTTAAGATAGGCTTCGCCTATTGTCAATGGGGCGCCGGCTCTACTGTACCATTATGACGACCCGTCTATCTGTCTTCACTCCCTGAGTTCAGATAATAAACAATGGCCCCATGGCCACGTGCACTGGTCATTTTACAGCTGGTGGATCGTTAAAATTCAGGAACAATCAATGGGGTCGTACTTGTCCTTGAACAGCTGGTGAAACCATAACACTTATCGTGAATCGAAAGATGGGGATTCCCAACCATCGACGATATCACAGGACCATGAAACCAGGCGGCATACTAAAAGAGGCAGCGAGTAGCACCAACATGTTTAATTTCAAAAAAGTATTTCAAGCTCCAAATCGCGCCTGCTTGATGAAACTAACGGAAACAAATGAAAATATTTAATACTCGCACATATGTAGGAATTTTATTAGTTGCTATGCAATCGCATTCGTTTTTATGTTACTTTTAGGTTACTGGCAAACAGAACTGTGGGAAGTCAATGATGTTCAAAATTATTGGCTAACATAAACATCAATATAAAAGACTACAACACGAGAGTAATTCATGTATAATGGCGCTAAATTTATGTGAAGATCTTGAAATCTCTTTTGAACTTCTAAGACAAATCAGGATGAAGCATATATTTGGGGAATGAAGTAAAGGTATTCAGTTATCGTTTGAAGATGACTTGAGACGAATAATGTTTTCTTCAATGGACAGAGTAATTGCTGAAATTTAAGAAAGATTCCAACAGTTGCAGAATCTAGCACAAAAATATGCTGTTTTGAAGGCCTGACGTTATATTGAGCATGGATGAATTTAACTTACATCAAGCTCTTTAATACATTTATAAAGAATTCCAACATGAGTTGCATGACTTTATTAGCTAAACAATTTGTTAGGCATTGTCACATCTGCCATTATTGCCAGTATAGTTAGACAAGCTTCTCTAATCTAAAATTAATCAAAGCTTATCTCATATCGACTATGTCTACGTTAAGGCTGATAGATTTAGCTATTCTGGCAATTGAACATGAGATATATATTGATATTGACAATTGTAAAAAGATTTTGCTATGAAGAAAAAACACGAAAAGTGAATTTTTAATCATAAAAAATTAAAGCTGCTTTTTTTTACTTTTACTAATTTTCTAGACTATTTATTAAATCTAAAATTCCCGCAAATGAGTAAATGCGGATGCAAACTTAAAACCACACATCGAACAAACAAATTTCTTGCACAAAATTGTACAATGCATCCTTACAAAACAAGAAGATATCTTTTGAGAGAACTATTAGCTACTGGTGTGAGCGTGGATTCATTGACAGTTCGACGAAGGATTTTTGATGCTGGGATATTTGCAAGAAAACCAATCGACTGCCCAAGATTGGAAGAAAGTTGTATTCATTGACGAAACGAACTTTTTGTGCAGGGGTTTCAACCAAGATTTGTCAGGCAAAATGGCGGAGAACCCATCAAGGAACAACATCCTATTCAAACAGTTAAGTACCCTCAGAAACAGATTTTTTGGGGTTATTTTATTTTTGTAGGAGCTGGCAGCTTAATACCAGTTGAAGGGATGCCAAAATCTAAAAAGAATTCATATTTATAATGGAAAATAAAATTCTGCTTATGCTGAAATATTTTGCTGGTAGTGTTGGTATCTTTCAACAAGATCTTGTTCTATATGCTATACTTCTAAGCTAAAAATGAATTTTTTTTCAAAACCAGAAAATAATGGTTTTGTATTGACCTGGTATATCTCCTGATGTAAATACCTTCAAAATTTTGTGGAGCATTATAAAGAGGTTTGAACAAAATGGACTGCTCAACAAAGAAATCAATGATTTAGAATGCTATAAAAGTTTGGTTTCGTGATGACGAGATCAAACATTTATGTTCTAATTCAATGGAATCCGTGCTAAACCGTGTACGGGATCTCATTGTGAAAATACGACCTCAAATATTCATGTAGTTATATTCAATACTTCAAAACATCATTAATAATTAAAATCCGAACAATAAAAAAGGAAGATCCTAATTATTGCTTAAATTAATAAAAACTTACAATAATTAACTATTACTTTTATCTAGCAAGCAGTGTAAAAAAATGAAGGATTTAAAAAAAAAGGACACATTTTAATTTACTTTGAGCTAGCAGCATTAATTTAAAAAAAAAAAATCTTATAATACACTGAAGAAAAATAAAACGTTAAGTGTTTTAAAAATTTATTAGGAAAAAAAAACTTTGTTTAAGTGTTATGGCTAAAAAAATATTAATTATTTCGCTAGTCTTTTTTTCATTTTGTTTTCTCCTGTCCTTTTTTTATTCCAAAAACTCCTTAATTATTCATCAAATTCTAATAAAGTTCGGATCACATGTTCTTGGATCATTGTCTAATTAATAGGTTAATTAAAAATATCAGATGGTTATTTTTAAAGAACTAAAGTATTGAGTCAATTAATAAATTAATTAGTTCATTGAGGATTGGTATCTGGATCTCCTTTTGTAATGTGAAATAATGTCTCTTTTTATCTTGTATAGAGGAGAATTGCAGAAGTTATTAAAAAAGTATCCCATTTCATTTTTCTTCTTTTTATACTCGATGATATTGCGCAAAAAATGTATGAGAACTAGAAATGAATGAAATCAGCTGTCAATAAAGTTATATTTGGAAATTAATTGCAATATTAGTTCATTAGCTTTTATCAAACAAAAGTTTCCATGATGGTCCACTATTACTTATTGAATGAGGCATCAAGCAAAGGTAGGTGGAGGGTTAAATTTTGCATTGCTTCACGAATATAAACTGTGTTGTTTGAGTACGAGTATCTAGTCTGTAGCAAATGAAGATATGCCAGAATTAAATTTGTTTATTGCATTTGAAAAAAAACACACTCTTTTACAGAATGCACTTAAAAATTAGCTATTTACAAAAAAAAAAAAAAAAAACCTTCTACTAAACTATAATATTTTATATACTGATAGTTCGTCTCTCTTTAAAACGAAACAACAAAATAGAGTAAACATTTATCTCGTATTTAAAGATTTTGCAATAAACTGTGCTTTTTTTTTTAAAGTTTGGCATTACAAACGTGTCAATTGAGAAAATCCATAACTTCAATATGTTCTCCATTTTATGTGATACAGTTATTTCGAGGAATTTTTTTTTTAAAAAAAATTGGAAAATAGTTCAACCGAGCTTCATTATCCATCCTCTAAAGAAAAGTCTTTTTCTGAGAATTGTACTTCCGTTCCAATTTCAGCTTGCTGCAAGGTGTTCGTGTTCCAAAGAAAATAAAGTTTGTTCAATTGGAAAAAGGATAATGAAATTATTTTGAAACTGGAGATTTGAAAACCATTTTGAGTTGAATATAGTCAAAACAAGTGCTACTTTATTTATTAAAAACTTCTCTGAAGAACCTTTAAGTGATATATTTTTTCTTAACGATTCTATCCTCTGTCAAAATTGACATTTTTAAAGAGCACTTTACTGAGTGTTTTACAAAAAAAAAAAAAAAAAAAAATAAAAAAGACAATAGTTTTAATCTTTACTGTAACACTTGTAATATTTCACTTATATTTGAAGAATAAAATTTTCATTAGTCAATTATGAGGCGTGTCCTAAAGCTAAGTACCATTTTGGAAAAACTCGCACAAAAAATATTTTTCCTTGAGAAAATTTATTTTTACGTGAGAAAAATATGTTACATACATAGTATGCCCCATAGTAACACATACATAGTTGCATAATCTACATACATGTTTTACATAATTATATAGTGTACATACATGTTTTACAAAACTGTATAGAATACATACATAGTCTACAGAGTTAGCATCAATGTTCAAACATTTGTTATACTGAGAAACAAACTTATTCACACTCTCTTCAAAGAAAGATGCTGCCAGTGAAGTGAGCCATTAACGTATCGCGGCTTATTGAAAATTGTCACAAAGCAATTATATTGAAATCGTCCAATTTCACAAAGTTTCTTCTCCACTTTTTCTGACAAACACACTCATTGGCAACAATAGACCAGTCACTTCCTCATTGACTTCCCCCTCACTCAATTGTCAGCCCATTTTCTCATCATTTCACCGCTCATTACATTTTAACCATACATTTTTACAAGTTAACCCAGTGTTTCGCACACTGTGGGGCGCAACCCTAGGGGTGCGATAACCCAATGAGGGGGGGGGCGCAAGCATATCGAAAATAAAAGATTAAAAAATAATTTACTGGAATTAAGAATAACAAAATATTTTCTGACATAATAAAAAATACAGATTTATACTGATATGATTTATATGTCATCTGGCAAAATTACGTCATCAAAAATAAAATATTCTACTTCAAAAGCTCATTGGCTATCTTTGATCCTATAACCAAATTAAAAAATATGTATACGAGTATTTTATTTTCTTTTGTTGTAACCCCACAATGAGAGATTTTTTATTACGTTTATTTACGTGAGTACTCTAAACACCCGTTAAACCATAAGTCCTCTCTTGAGGATGGTGGCAGGGGATGAGAGTAGGGAGACCCCTGGCCCTCCCCTAGGGTGTTCTCCCTTAAAATAGGTGGAACCAAATTAAATCGTACTGTCACATGTATGGTCCTCGTGGTTACGACCAGCGACAGGCGTACATCTTGCTCCCTGCCATGATGAATTTCGTCGGCTTCGATCTGACGACGTCAGACAAGTGGCATTACAACAAATGTGTTTTTCATTTTTCGTTATGTTAGGATGTATATGTATATTTTTTTTTTAGTTTGTGCTCATTTCAATAAGTTAATTTTTTTAAAAATAATCTACTATATTTTCGACTTTTTGATATGATTGCGTCCCCCGTATACGGTTATCACGCCCGCCAAAAGAGGTGTGCTTCACATTTTGAGAATCAATGTACTAAGGAGAGCAATTCTAAAAACGTCTGGGGATAGAAATCAGTACATTCATGCTTTAATTGAAATGGATATTTAATTTAACACAATGTTTTCTATCGAATATTTACACTTCCATATTTAGAACAATAATGTGTTAATTTTAATTTAAAACAATATTAAGTTTATTTACATAACCGTAGTAATAAAATATACGAGGAGATATACTAAACATGTATTTTAACTTTATCGCTTGCATTGTTGTGAAACTGTTGCAAGTTTCAATATTTATATACCTGAATTATACGATTTTCTGTTCAAGTTGTGGAACTTTTAAACAGATTCCTCATGGAATTCTAACGTTCTAAAAGCGCACGCAACTATTTCTAGAACTTTCTGGTACAAATTATAGCCATATATATATATAGTTCTGAATTCTAATTAAGTGAACCATTACATTCATGATTCATTCACACATAGTTGTAAATGCAAAGTTCTGAAATTTACTATGAATATTTAAGAGTGAAAACATGTTTCTGATCTGAAAAATTACAGTTAAAATTTGAATATTTTAATATTTGTTATGTTTCTACCAAAAATAATAAAAATAACTGAAATAAAGAAGGCAATGCAAATATGCTTATGCATTTTCTCTATTTTGAAGAATCTATTACTAGTACTTCGTAAAATAGAAAAAAAGGACGTTGTTGTACCATCAGATTGTTTTCATAATAGAAAAATTTAAAGGCTAATGTAAATTATAGTTAAAATTAATGCATGGATGTTTTAAAAATGATTTTAAAAATTTATAAAACTCTTAGTAAAAATCTGAAAACATTAACCATTAAATGTTTTAATATAAGCATAAAAAGTTGTCAAAACTAAATTTTTAAATTCGATACTTTACATTTAGACAATAAAAAGCTGTTTCTAAGTTACATTCTAATACTATATGGGGCTTAAATCATGCTAATACCATAATTACAGTCGTCTGACTTATCTGGATCGCTTATAACGTGTATGTTTTCCTCTTCTTTTTTTTTACTAAAACTTTTTTTTAATTATATTTTCTACATTTTGTATTTATTATTTTTATTTTACTATCCTTTTTATTTAATTTTTTAGTTAACCTATTTTTTCTGTCGGGTTTTTTTTCTCACTTCTCAGTTTTTTTCTCTTCATCGTGGTAAAATATCTTTTTCCATCTGATTTCTTGCATTCCCAATTTTTATTACCAATTAATGTTTAAAATATTGCAGTTTTACCATATGTTAAATGAGTTTAGTTTTACTATGCTACTTTTAATGTAGGAAATATGAAGAGATGAAAATGTTCTAAAAAGGTTTGTTTTTTTACTTCAAGAACTTAGATAATTTGTGGTACTAGATTCTCTTTTCACTATTTCTTTAAAAAATCCCATTTATTTGAAACTATTGAGATCTAATTCGTACTGATATAGTATTAAGATAACATAGTAATAAATTACGTATAGCTATCAACAAATTGATAGGATGAATTATCCTTATGAATGACAATGAATAGTAGGAATTATTCTACAAACTATGTCTTCGAATACTGTACTCTGTACAAAGTTACTCACAAGGTATGAAAAAAACAATACTCAAATGTATATCATTACAAAGTATTATATTAAAATAATAATAGGCATTTTTATAAAATGCAAAGTAGAACTAAACATATTGCAAATTAATTTTATAAAGTCACATATGATTGCTATGTTTTGCATATTTAAAATGCACAAAATTCACATATTCCATGTCATATACATGTCTACATATACCTACTACAGTGCTTCTCAAACTTTCAATCATAAGTTTAATGGTGCTCCCCCTCGCCCACCATTAAATAGCAATGTATTAAATTCCATAACAAAACGTTCTTTGGTACTAAAGCTACAGTACAATTTCAATTATAAACTATATAAATTATCAAGATAAGTACAAAATTTTGCATATAATTTTGTACAAGCCCATGCGGTTAGTAGCATTTATTAAACTTGTTCTTAAATTAGTATTGTTTAATGAATTATCAAATACATTATGCAGTACTGATACATGTATAAGTATATGTCATTGTAAATGTGTATTTTTTACTATCTTAGAATGTAGTTTATTTTGATTCTTTTCGGTAAATAATTAATAACTTTTTAAATGTTTTATTTTCGACTTTTCTATATGCTCACACCCCTCTGATTGGATTATCACCCCCTCCTAGGGGGCACGCTCCACAATTTGAGAAACACTGGCATACCAATAAAATATTTAATGAAGTAATTTAAAAAAAATTTTGGTCTACTTGGTCAATATCTTTTAATGCTTTCATGCCATATTTCTTTTAGAAATGTGAAGGAAACCAGTTGATGTAGGAAGAGAAAATATAAAATATTAAAAATAAAAACTATGCTTAAAAACACACATTTGTGATTGATATATATTAGAATACATATGACACTTTCCATATATTGATAAAATAAGGAAATTAAAAAATAATTTAGGCTTTTTTATGTTTTTATAATTAGGTTGGATTTTTGAAAAGTGCTTTAACATCTAAATTTTGGTATATATGTTAATTATCCTTACTATATATATATTTATTTCAAGTCTTTTAAATTTAATGCTTTTTTTCTAAAAGCTTTAATTGAAAAATAAAAACTCTATGGCAATATAATTTACGTTGAATTATAGGATTACATCTTCAACACTTTGAAACGAAATCTGATGAAAAATGTAACATATGTGTCGTGGAGCGTTTCTAAAAAATTGTGGGCGTGCCCTTATTGGAGGCCAGGTAACTTTAAGAGGGGGAGCGTGAGCATATTAAAGTGTCAAAAATAAAAGATTATTAAAAAAAATTAATAAACACTTATCTTGATAGTTAAATCCTTTACTGCCAATTAAAATTATGCGATTCGCTCTACAATGCCACCGAGAAAAGAATAAATAAGAAAATTCTCTGTAATAAATAAATCCTTCGTAGACACTGTTTGGTCATTTTATTGCATTCAAATACCTTCGTAATAATTTTATGGATAGCACTGCACAGAAAATATCATGCTTCGGAAATTAGTATATACATTCACACGAACATTGAAAATAGTGACCCAAGAAGAAAGCATCGGATTGAAATGAAATTTAATACACATGATGACACAGATGATAGATTCACTTGATCTCAAAAATAGGACAATTAAACGAATACAGGGTATGCAAAGACACAAATACTGGGCAACTTCAATAGCGCGTCGAACCACCTCCAGCTGCAATACATGCCGCCACACGGTACGGCATTGAGTTGATTAGTCACCTTATGATGTCCTGAGGCAGATGGGCCCACAAATCTTGAACAGCCAACTCTAAATCATGTACAAAGTGACACGATGGCATCTGCCGTTTTAGCTGGTCCCACACGTGCTTTACAGGGGACAAGTGGGGGAGCGGGCTGGCCATGGAAAAGTCTGAAAATGAAGTAGAATGTCTTGAGAAACTAATGCTGTATGTGGACGAGCGTTATCTGTCTGGAAAATTGCCCCTGAGAGACCATTTAGGAAAAATCCTACATTAGGTCGAAGAATATCATCAACGTAACGTTGGCCCGTTAAGGTTCCACGCATGACAATTAAAGTGGACCGGCTATCATAGGCTATGACCCCCCAGACCATTACACCAGCTGTGCGGGCAGTGTGGCGTAGAACAGTGTGTGTGAGGGGAATTGTACCGCTCACCAGGGTGCCTCCACACTCGTACACGGTTATCATCCGTCTCCAAAACAAACCGGGATTCATCACTAAACACAACATTTTGCCAAACTGTGACATCCCACATTGATCTGGGTTGGCAGCACTGTACGCACAGTTGCCGAAGTTCCGGTGTTAAAGGGAGTGCACGGAAAGGGCGCTTGGATTTAAGATTTGCTTCTGCAAGGTGTCTGAATATTGTTTGTGGAGAAATAGCTACGCCTACGTCTGCTCGTACCGTCGAACGAGTCACTGTGGCGTCCACAAGTGCTTGCCGCACGATCCTTCGATCCTCTCTCCTCGTGGTCTTCCTGGTCGCTCCAGACCCGGTTTTCCGCGCGTGGGTACCTTCTGGTGTCCACTGCTCCCAACAATTTCTAACGGCACACTCCGAACGATCCACCTGGCCAGCATCACGGCGCGTCGACCAGCCTGCAATTTTTATCCCGATAATCAGGCCTCTCTCAAACTCACTTAACTGTGAGAAATGTCTTCTGGCACGTTTAATGTCATGTTTCACTTACCAAAGTCTTCCTACAATCGGCGGGTAATCGTCACGTTTATGAATCTTCGAATTTGAGCTGGCTTATATAGCACCCTCTTCCTGATTCTAAAGCTACCTCGGCGTGCATGAGCATGCGTATTGGCACAAAACTTGGATCATTTGCATATCACATTACGCTGTACTTCTTTGCAAATTTCGTGATTTTACTTAACTTCTTTCTTGGGTGGCTATTTTCAGTGTTCCTGAGTGTATACGTCCGGGACAATTAACACGTTGGCTAAGTGAGACATTCATATTCGTGGATGGCATTTAAGTGGTTAAAGCCCTATTGTAGCCTTAGTGCCAAACTATAGTATTATGGAATTAAATTAAATGCTATTGTATCGAAGGAGGCGCAATGAAAATTGGGTTACAAACATTGAAATTTTAAGAAGCACTGTTGTATAATACGATTTTATAGATTTATAAATTTCGTATTTGATTCATTAGAGTAATGTTCCATTGTTATTACTACGAAAATACGCTAAAATATTATAAAATGTTATTTAACTAAACATTTATGATTTTTTTAAAAAAAATTATTACTATTATTATTAAGATCAAAGAAGCTCTTCAGAAAACTAGAAATAAAAAAAAATACGGATAAAAATAAAATACGGATTAAAACCACAGCTAATAATGCAATTATGGTAATATACAGATAAGACAGCAACTAATACAATTGTGTATTAAACTGTCCTTATATTAATATTCCCTCTCTCTATGCACTATTTAAACATATATATGTCGCATTAAAATGATGAAATTAGGGATTTCATCAAATCCCTAAGGAAGATGATCAATTCACGCAAGATGTTAAGATAACGTCAATTTGTGGTAATTTTTCTGATGTAAGTGATTTGATTAAATCCCCGAATTGTTTTGGTGAAATGATGAAATGAACAAGTCAGCATTTGTAGAGCTCTGTCCTCTCATGTTACCACGCTCTTTTACCTCCGCCCTCTCTCCTCGTCCGTGCAAGGGAGCACCGGGCCTCTGACGTGACGCACCGAAACAAAATGACCTATATATCATTTTTTTAGTTTTATTCTTTGTGCATTCATATCTTGAGATTTATATATATTCTTTGTGTGACTGAAAATTAGAAACTCTGGATAAAACTTAAATTGAAAAATGTAAGCAAACAAATTAGAGAAATTTAACACACCTCCTTTATAGATAAAAAAAAGCTTTTTGATAGCAAAAAAATGCTATGTTGAAAAGCGAAATAATAACTGAAAAAAATATGTTACAAATATAAAGCAGGATATTTCTGAAGTACTACACTAATGTATAATTTAGAAAAAAAAAGAAATGTTTAAATTTCTATTAGAAAAATCCTTTTTTTTAAAAAAAAATACCAGCTTTATTACCTAATTATTTTGTTAAATAATTTCGAATAAATAATTAGTACTTCAATGATTATTGTTGTATTAATTACTCTGTTTTTAACAATGCACCATATTTGCTCAACGAAAACTTTTAAACTCTTGACAATATTATTTCATGATTTCATTGAAGCAGATTAGGGATTTGATCAAATCACTTACTTTCCTCAGGAAAATCACCCTACAGAGTTCTTATTTTAACATCTTGCGTGAATAGATCATCTACCTTAGGGATTTGATGAAATCCATAATTTAATCATTTCCCTGCGACATATATATGAATATTTCTGGACGTTTTACTTCTTTAAATGAAAATAAAGGTTTTCTATTTGTTTGTTTGTTTTTACCCTTAGCAGACGTTTCCCGTGAAGCTGTGCTTAAATTTAAGCTACAATAACAATTATTTTTTCCAATATAAAATTTAAAAAAAAATGAAAAATCATCTCAAATCAAGAAAAATTTTACAAACCATTTACTGGCAAAAAGAAAAGTAATGCTCAGCACATATGCAATAACAAGGAAATTAAACTTAAGGAAGAGAAAAATGATGAAAGAAATAAGCGACAATTTCTTCAACGTGTTTGATTAACTCTTAAGCAACGTTCTAGAAAAAAAATCAATTATGAAATTTCACTCTACAGTAAACATGTTATGCAAATTTTATTAATGCTTCGGAGAATTTATTAAAGTAATTCTGATTAGCGTAAGATGTGTTAAATGTACCATACATGATTATATGGTTGAGTAGTAAGCATTTTATCCATACTATTTAAGCTACTGAATTCATATTAGTTGAACCAATAACATATATAATTCTTATAAATATGAGGAAAATTTATTTAATAAAACAAGTATAAGTTGGACTATATTTGTTGCTGATATTATACCTATTCATTAATATGCGAAATGAAAACATTTACATTTTTTTAATTATCATTACTTAATTCATTTAATAGTTTTGTTTCTTTAATGCTTGTTTAATTTCATTAAAATTTTAATTAATATATTTTTTACTCTCTTTTTTGTTATTCATTTAGTTGCTTTGAAGCTATATTAGAAGTTCTTTACATTACTTGCATATATATATAAACGGCTCTGTATGCTTATCTTTTCTTTTATTAAAGAGAAAATAAATGTGTATATATTTTATTTTCTTTATTTTATTTCCAAACTCTTCTACATGTTTTAGTGCATTGTTCATTGTTAATATCGTTATTGTTATTTTATTATTTATAATTTTGAATTCTTTCAGAAACTGAAAATATTTACACAGAATGAGAGTTTAAAAATTTATTCACATACATTATTATGAAGATCTAATTAAAATTCATTTGGCATTATTTTAGAAAACAAGCTCTTAAAAGCCTATTTGTTAGTAAAGAAAATATTTCATTCATTTATCATTTTAGTGAATATAACTATCTTTTAGAAAAATATGTAATGCAGTGACGAGCATTTTAAGGATAATCTTATAAAATTAATACGTATCTACTATTTAAAGAGCATGTGTTATGCAAAATAATATTTCTTCAAAAACCATGCATTTCTAACGAATACATTTGATACTTGTAAGAGGTAAAACGGAAGTAAGTAATATTATCTATTTTTGAGTATATCATTAATTATTTTCCTTTATATTTTGAATTCAATCATTGAAAAAAATAGAAATCTTGCTATCTCTATTGAAAGAAAGAAAATTTTTCTTGGAAATATTATATTAATCCAAGTGTGATGTATTCTCAAGTATGTAGTATTCTATCTAAAGGTCGTTTTATGTAAAAATATAAGAAGTATGACCAAATGTAATAAAGGGACACTCGGGGAAGGGGTTCTTAATTAAGTCCACTAGTTAATTAAAATAAGTTTATTAGACAAAACAAACATTTACATTTCATAACTAGAGAACTTACATTTAGATTAGAATTAAATGGGATCGAAGCGCGCAAGCTCGTACGTTCTTTCAGTTCCAAAACATGGCCATTACTGAAGAATGTTCTATCCACTAGATGGCGTGACAGTATTTCTACTGTTAATATGGAAGGAATCTAAACAACAGGGGTTACAAAAAGAAAAAAAAAAAAATCTGAGAAGTGGTTTTCATGTTAATGTTATGAAAATTGTATTTCAGCAACACCATATCTTTAATTATAAAAAAAAAAATCACAGGTTTCATTTTGTGCATAGATGTATTTTTTAAATAATTTTCAATTACTACGAGTGAAATACGAAACATTCCATGGTGTAATTTATGTAGTATTCAAACAGGCATCCAACAATTCTTGCTGTTCAACTCTCTTATCAGATAATTATGAAGTGACAGGGCTTATATAGACAAAATGTAATGACACACAAGCAGAGTTCCAATTCTGCACGTTCTTCTATCGACTTTTGTTGCCCTTTAAAATGCTCAATTTCCGTGGAGATATAGGCTGAAAGCAGAATTAAATTCATGTATAGAAACGTGAGTATATTGACTAGGGATTGCAATATCGGACCAAAAGTTCAATACCGGTATTCGGTATTTTTTAGATTTTAATACAGCAATACCGGTTTTAATACCGGTAGTAATGAAAGAAAAAAGTAGATGTTTCTATGTTTCTAGAGTGTAAATATCACAAACAAAAAATATTTTTTAACTTATAAATTATTAGAGTATATAAAGAATCCCCCAACAGAGAAGAAATATCTTATTCATTTGAATCACAAAAAAGGTAAATGTAACAACTCAGTCTGTGGTACTATAAAAGTTTCTTGAAACGCAATCTTAAAAAACATCGAGCATCAATTGTAGTCATTAATCCTGAAACGTAATTCTGTGGAAAAATTACACGCTGACGAAAATTCTCTTTCGGTATCTACGCTAGTTGGTGGTAATGTTAGCAATGCAAGACATACTTTTTCAAAGTGGTGGTGGTGGTGGAACTAATCCACATCTGGTCTAGTGAAACTAGACCAGATCCACATGAGTCCATAAATCTATACAAAGTCTAAGAACAGCAGGGAGATGCAACAGCCTCCTCACAGGAAAACCCCAGACATTGTAGAATGTGCTGAAGGGGAAACTGAAAGATATTACATTTGGGACAAATTGGGAAGCTTCTTTTGCCACCCTCAAAATTCATGCACCTCAGGTGACCAGTCGAAAATCGTGAGAATGCCGTTTAATATGATCTGGAACCTTTGAATTATATGGCGGATCCAGGGTGTCTTTGAAAGGACCATGGGTGTACAGGAGGGACTACCCAGGTTCTACATATTAATTCTTTAGCCCTGGGGTAAATCTCAGTCGATGTAAGGACCATGTGGTTTCCCTGATCCACTGGATTGCTTGTGGCCGCCTTCGCAAGGTCGTCCACAACTTCGTTCCCGAGAAGGCTTACATTAGAAGGGATCCACTGTAGTTGAATAGGGTGCCGATCCGAAAGCTGTTGAAAAAGGTGAAGAATACTCCTGCTGGTGCTGTCGCAGATAGATGGACAATTCGATAAATGTTGGATGGATGATCGGCTGTCTGTCAGTATCCAAATTTCATAAACAGCTAGATCTCTTATGTTGTTGATAAATGAAATACCACACATGATAGCTATTAGCTCCTATCTAAAGCCATAAGCATGGTCAGCATTTCTTCTCTGAAATTTGATGACGCGGTCAGATAGTTTAATTAAGACTCCACTGGCAGTAGTATTTGTCTGTTCCTTACTGCCATCAGTATAGATCTTGGCTGCATTCAGTTGAATTACATCCATCATCTCCAGAGCCAATTGCTTAAGAAGTTCGGTGTCCTAGACCGTAAAATCTTGAAATTGAGTAAGCGGATTCCATTCTTTGAGTAGAGATCCGCTATAAGATGGGTTTTGTGAAAATTGTTTCCTAACTGGCGTTGCGGGGGGCTTAAGGTACGTTATTGATAATTATTTCCTTTTTTAAACTATTAGTCCTACACTCTTGAAATTTGATTAGATTCATTTCATGGATTAGAGATCTGCTAAAAAATAGGTTTGGGAAAATTGACCCCAAGAGGCACTGATGGAGTTAAGGGGCGTAATAAATAAATATTTCCGTTTTTCAAAAATTAGACCCACTTGCTTGAAAATTAGAAGGTATGTTCCTTTCATGGAATAGAGTTCATCTAACAAAGAGTTTTGCAAAAACCGACCCCCAAAGGAGTGGGGTTGAGATGGTTAAAGGTGAGTTATAGAAAAAATTCCTGTTTTTGAATTTAACCCACTTACTTGAAATTTGTTGAGCACGTTTCTTTAGTTGAATAGAGTTTCACTAAGAATGCAGTTTACGGAAACAACTCCAGGTTGAAGTGGGTGAGTTATTGGGGCGTATTGATAAACGAAATTCCAGTTTTTGAACTACTAGGACTATAACAATAAAATTTGGTTTGCATGTTTCTTTTGTTGATTTGGAATTGAAATCCGCTAAGAATGCTCTCAACGGGGTTAGAGGCAGTATTACTGATAAAAATTCAGTTTTTGCTCTATTAGATTTATACTTGAAATTTAGCATGCATGTTTATTTCATGGAAGTTGCTTTAGTTGGAATCCACTTAATTATTGAGTTAGGTGTGAACGCACAAAATCTTTCTACTTCTATTTTAGATTTTAGTAGAAATTAGAAATTATAATTTATGTCTTTTTCTATCAAGAGGCGAGAATTACAGCAATAAATATATTTTTCAATAAAATTGAATTCTTAATGCTAGCCATCAATAATTTATATATATGCAAACAGTATATATTTATACAACATCGTGAAATACCCAGTGAAGCAGGTGCGTTAATGACTCGTATATATATACATAATGAATCTGAAAGGTATACAATGTGAATAACACACTCACTAATTCAATAAATATCGTAATATCACCCACTTTCTTCATAACTACGACCTTGTTTTCAGAGATACAAATATCAGACTATGATTCTTGTAAGTGTGCTGTATTATTCTGAGATGTAATAAAATGGGTTTGGTACACCTCCTTTTGTGGATGATTCACATATTTTAACACTTCTCTTGATTGTACGATGTAACTTTATATTCACAGTTGAATTAATTTCGCCCGTTAGGGAGAGATAAAAAGAAAAACGTATACTATTTTGCAATGTTGGCGATCCCTAAGCATACAGTTGAGAGAAATTTTTAAAATTTCTAGTAAATACCGAAAACGTGGTATTTAAATTTAAAATTTTATTACGAATTTGTACAAATAGCTCAAGATACCGCCCGTTATACCGGTATTGCACTCCCTAATATTGCCGTTTTCGTGTATTTTCGAAGAACTAAAAGTTTATACGGCATGTCTCAATGTCTTTGCACTTATCCGGCTTAAGAGTAGTTACACTTTAAGGTTGTCTGAATAGAAATTATTGATTATTACTTTTAATTGTCTAATTTAATATTAAGTTCTTCACATGTGCTGCGACAGTAGGTGAATGGTTATGGTTACAAAAACGAAGCCGGTGTTCGAGTCAAAATCGAGTCCTGTTGCCAATGAAGATTCTTTGTGTATAGTAACTGATGCAAGTTAAATCTGTCGTTTCTTAAAGCCATCATGTTAATTGTGGATTATTGATGACTGAGGTGCCAGATCACAAGTCGCCCTAGCCACTTAACCGAAATTCATAATTACAAGGGTCAGTACCAATAACAATAGCTTTACTACATAATTCATCTTTAACAAGAATGAAATCTAAAAATTTGCTTTCTTATAAATATTAATATAGGGTGTATCTAAACTTTGCGGCAAAACTTTAAGGGGCGAAAGTACACATCAAGAAAAACAATAGTAAATATGAAACTTAGGGCCCCAAACATCTTGCGAAGGAGATAGGTGACATTAAAGTTTAGGGTCTGAAATTTCAAATTAATATATAAAACTCAGTAAAATGGGTCGATTTGAAAGCGGTTTTCGTTAAAAATATTATTTTTGTCAGTATTCTCTTGAAAAATAAATTTTAAAGATAAGCTCGAAAACAGTCGATAAAAGGTGCTTTGAACTTTGAGGTAAAGAACAACTATTTTTTACCGTTGTTTTTTGTATTACATTAAATACTTTCAAAAGCTTAGACAAAAACTTAAATTTTGAGCTCAAAATTTGAATCGTTGGGGGTGGTTATGTAGCGCAAACGGAATTATGTTCAGGAGGTGGAATTTGAAACTCCCTTCACTCTGAACAGAGTTCAGTTATTCTCGATCTTGGTGTCGTAGACCAGCAAGCAACTTCTACCTCCTAATCGTAAAGTAAAAGAGAGAGGTATGATAAAATTAAATATAATATATATATATATATATATATATATATATATATATATATATATATACATAATAGACATGAGCAAATTCTCTGTTCAAAATAAAAAGAAACAATTTGATGTAAAAAGGTAGAAAAGAAGGTTGAATGAATGATTACACGTAGAAAATTGTACACGCATGATTTTGTTGCGGAATCATAAAAGCTACTCGTAAAAGCGCCCACCAGCAAAGATGCAGGTCTCATAACACTGGAGAAGGGAATGTTGAACATTTGCAACAACCCCGGGCATCTCTCGGATTTCGCCTGATACGATGACAATCCTCGCAACCAGGGCCTCGTTGGAGTCGACGGGGCTTGCGTAAACAAGACTCTTCATATGACCCCAGATGAAGAAGCCTAGTCAGGAGAGGTCAGACGAGCATGCTAGCCAATTTACCGGACCACCCTGCCCAATCTATTGCCCTGGATATTCTGTATTCAATGCACCAATGCACTTCGCACCTCTGCGCTGAGATGAACAGATGCTCCGTCAGGTTGGAACTCCATACGTGTCTTTATGTTGGCTGGAACACTTTAAAGTAGAACTTTACATCCTTACATACAATTAGCACCATACAGTTAAAGCCTTGTGTACTACACTTTGCATGCAAATCTGGTGATCTGCATAATCCGGTAATCGGGTCGAAATTTCTCCTGTCTATTATGAATAAATTTTATTTAATTTTTTCATCCCTCTCTCGTTTATTTTACGTTTAGTGGGTAGAAGCT
The DNA here is from genome assembly GCA_019973935.1 of Trichonephila clavipes. NCBI lineage: Eukaryota > Metazoa > Arthropoda > Arachnida > Araneae > Nephilidae > Trichonephila > Trichonephila clavipes. The sequence continues at coordinate 1,142,047 of BMAU01017316.1, read as the reverse complement.
GCTGCATAGTCTACAGCTGAGCATCAAAGATCGTGAATAACTGAACTGTGTCCAGGGAAGTAGGTGAGATCAAATTTCACCTTCTGAACACAGTTGAGTTACCGCTACTTAACCACCCCCAATGATTCAAATTTTGAGCTCAAAATGTAAGTATAATTCTAAACTTTTGAAAGCATTTAATGTGATACAAAAAAATAGCAGTAAAAAGTAGTTGTTCATTACTGCAAAGAGAGTCTAAAGCGCATTTTATCGTCTGTTTCTGAGCTTTATTTTTAAAATTTATTTTTCAAGAAAATACTGACAAAAAGAATATTTTTAACGAAAACCGCTTTCGAGAATCGACCCATTTTTCTGTTTTTCATAATCATTCGAAATTTCAGACCCTAAATTTCAATGTCACTTATCTCCTTCGGAAGACGTTTGGGACCCTAAGTTTTCTATTTACTATTGTTTGTCTTGATGTGTACTATCCCCCCTTAAGGTTTTGCCACACAGTTTAGATACACCCTGTATATTTATCAAAAAAAAATACTCAAAAAATAACTACTATAATACTATGACTTTGATATTTTGTATGATCTATATAATTTCTTATTATTGTCTAGAAATGTACAGATAACCGAACACAAGTTCAGCATAATTTTAATATATAAAATACACTAACAGAATATACTAAATTGCAATCATTTTTCAACGCAAAACTATAAATTGGTATATTATAAATCTTTAGTGGTTAAAAATAAGATTGTCTCAAAGAGTGTGTAAAATCTCTCACTATATGTATTTACAAACTAGCTGGTATACCCGTTCCTCACACGGGTGAATTTAAAAATTAAAAAATACAGACTGAAAAGGATAAAGAAGTTTTTAAAGAGTTAATTTTATGTTAATTGTATAAATTAAACACAAAAAAAAGCTTCTTACATAACTCAGATGAATGAAAGAACCATGTTTGCTAAATTTTAAGTCTTTAGATATAACTGCTGATTTTTTTTATTATTGTTATTAGTATTTATGACCCCCAGTAGCTTTCTTGGGGGTCGATTTTTGAAAACACCTACCTGCTCAGCAAAAGTAATACATTGTTACAAATTTTGTGTACTAAATGCTAAAAATAGTGTAAGTAATTTTTATCCGGATGTGTAATACGTTAATATTACCTTCTGATGCATTTATTTTATGTTAAATGGCTGTTACCCGCGACTTCGTCCACGCGGAATTTAACAAAAAAGTGTTTATTCACTTCGTAGAGTTTACGAAAATTTTTCTTCTACTTTGTGAATCTATGTTTCTTTTTTATTTTATTTTTTATCTTTGCTTTTTGTTGAGCAAGGGGTGAAAAGGACGCATGAGCTATGACACTATCGATGGGTGAGGACTAAAACCTTTAGGATCGAAATAGGTATAAGTAGCAAGTACTCAAGTAGTAGTGAAACGCGAACACGAACGAAGCCGCAAGGAAGGGGTTGAAAGGGACGCAGGACCTTTGACAATGCAGTTAACGAGTGTAAAATCATTAGGATCAAGACATGAACGGGAAATGTCGCGAATGGCAGCAACCTAATCAAAGAAAAAAGTTTGATATAACGGCTGGAAATCGTTGAGACAAAAGGCTCGCGAAATAAAATAAACCCTATTAAATAAAAGTAATCCCTATTAAATAAACGTAATCCCTTTTGAATAAAAATAGTCTCTATTGAAATAAATAATCCCTTTTTTGAATCGGGTATTGCTCACTATTTCATTGGTTTTAATTTTATTTTCTCGGAATTCTAATTTTTTAAAAAAATAAATGTAGCCTAAGTTATTTCTTATAACGTTAGCTATCTGCCAGTGAAAGTGTCGTCAAAATTGGTCCAGCCGTTTCAGAGATTAGCCGGTACAAACAGACAGACAGATAGATAGATAGACACAGAGAGAGAGAGACAGACAGACACACAGATTTTAAAAATCGATTTTTTCATGTAAGTACCGTATATACTTTTAAATACATTTAGTAAAAAGCTGTTTATTTCAATTTACAAACATACACTTCATTTTTATTTATATGTATTGATATTTCAAAATTGATTCTTGATGTATATTTGTATTATTACATACAGAAGAACCTTTGTTAGCTACTATACTGATGCATAAAATAATACTTACAGAATGTACTTATAGAAACTTACTTACAGAAAGATACTTATAAAATATACTTTATATAACTGTATGGTTTTATATGATTTTCTTTAAAATTTAAGTTAAATGATACAAAAAAAATCTTTGAAGCATGTATAGTTAATACAGAGGTGCTGATTAATACTGATTACTAACATGCGACTACACTCACAGACATTTATCCTAAACTTTCTGAGAAAGTTGTTTTTCAGTAAACATAGTAGGAATGAGAAAAACGATATAAACTTTCGGTGTCTTATAAGTGACATGTAATCAAAACGTTTTTCTCTGAAATAGTCAAAATAGAATAAAGAAGAGGTTTTGTATATATAGCCTTAAAGTTTCATCATTTTACTCATAATCTACTCTCCACTGAAAATAGTATACCCTGAAGGAATCATGCAAACAATGTAAAATTTACATCACATGTTGGCGGCGATTGAATATGCAAATCTTTAGCATTATAGCGAGTAAAGATGCACATCATGGGCAACCGCAGCTCCATGCGCAAGCGCTGTATAAGAGTAGAACAGATTGGTGATTTGAATTACGGCAAATGTTGTTTTTTTTATGGTAAATAGTTTTTTTTTTTATGTCGAGCGTCTTTGACCAAGTTTCTGTGTTCGACCGAGGAAGAATAATAGCCTATAGGGATTGCGAGTTATCGTTTAACGTGTTGGACGAAACCAAGCAACTGTGATATGGATATGGCATCGTTGGATGCATGAGAAAACTACGGACAGATGGGGCCAATAGCACCTACTTTGAGGCACCACTGGCCTGTGAATGGCAATGATGGATCGCGCAGCCACATCATGAACCATATTGCAACAGATTCGGTCTGTTGCAAATCATTCAGTGTCTTCTCATACGCTTTCAACGTCATTTGCAGTGCAGTGAAATGTCCACAAGGCCTCCATTGTTTTATTTACAATTGACTGGAGCCCATAGACGTTTGCGTCGTCAATGGTCCGATTAACGGTTAACGAGAACAACGGAATGGAACGTCATTGTTTTCACTGATAAATTTTGCTTCAACCTCTAACTCACGATGGTCGAATTCGAATTTGGAGACACCATTGTGACTTGTTGCTGAACTGTTGCTTTATGCATTGCCATACTGGTCCTGCACCTTGTATTCTATTTTGGTGTGGGATTGTATTTTACTATCGCAACCTTCTAGTACACATTACCAATACACTGAGCAGCCAAAACTACATTTCTGATGTGTTGGAGTCCAACAGGATGATGTTGTCCACTTATTTCAGGCAAAGTTCATAAATTCTCCTTTACCATTCAGATTAAATTGCTTCCTTGGATTGCTTGGTCTGCCGATCAATCACTAATCGGAAACGTGTGGTCCATGCTTTCAGATCGACTGGCTCGAGATACATCACCCGCTGCAACACCTGATCAATTTTGGAAATATGTGGAAACCGCATACGAGTATACTGCTGTACCCAAAGCATACATTCAAAGCCTCTTTGATTATATGCCAAGGCGTGTCTCAACAATGCCGGCTGCACTAATGTTTTTATCATTATCCACACGACATAAGAGATTGCAATTTTAATCGTTTGAACTTCATACAACATGTTATCCGCCAAATAAATGTCGCTGTGATATCTCTGATACTTCTTGGTGCTGCATTTTGTGTGGCATGCAGTGTATTTTAAACAGAGAGAAATTTTAAAGGGTAATATATATGAAAAGGTTTCTGGTTGTCTACTTTCTTTCAGTTTAATGCTATTGCAAACATTTATATCATAGCAGAATAATTTAGAATGAAAAAGAAGGTCATGTATATGCCTGAGAAAAAGCATTAGAAGCAACAAAAACGGAGTGCGAATGTGTTGTGTTCGGGCAAAGAAAAAACCAATGACTGTAGATATCACATGATCATCGCTGCACTTGAACATAGCTCATTGAGCCAATTCAGCAGTTTTCTGTACACTGAAGCAGTTCAAGAAAAAACTTTACCTGATGTGAGTATGGGCGCTCTCATTGGCATTTTCATTAGAAATACTTAATTATAAGTAATTATATAGTATACACAATCTATAATAAATGAACACCTGTCGTGGACGCTTATCTGTTGAAGTGTGAGGGTTCACCAGGAATCCAGGGGCCCAAGGCCTGACTTAAAATAAATACGTATTTGCCCAATTTATAAAATATTAAATACAAAACCTGATTTTCAGGGGTGGGGGTACTAATATTCTCTACTACACCACTGGTATATAGATAGATAACATTCCAGTGGAGCCCAAACCATTGTGTTCTGTGACGTGGGGGAGGGATCTAGGCTTGACTAACTCTGAATACGTACTTACCCAATTTTTAAAATATTAAAGGCGAAACTTAACTTTCAGGGGGCAGGGGGAGGGGTCCTAACATTCACCGTTACGCCACTGGTAAATAGCTAGAACACATTACAGTGGAACCAAAACCATTGGAATTCATACCCCGAATAAAAAAAAATATCACACATAAGAAATCGTACAAAAATAAAATCTCACAAAACAAATTGCCCCAAAATAAAATCGCATAAAAAGAGACCGCTCAAAAACAGGTTATATTATATAGCGAATCTTTCTTTGCTATATATTTAGATATTGTCAATGATATCAAATTGCAAATTTTAGCGTATTTGAATCCATTAAACACTTTATATCAATATTTAAATTAAATTTGGCTTAGCAAGGAAATTCGCGAGTCCCGTGCGTGCGTATACTTTTGGGAAGTGCAGGCGAAACACTTCTTTCTTCTTTTGCCGGTCCTGAACTGGTTAAATATTAAAATTTTTCAATGGGGTAACTCGCTGTCAAATATTGTAAAAAGAGGCATGAAATCTTTGCATATATTATAAAACAAGATATAAAGTTAAATGTATTTTTAAAACATCACTGAATAGCAAACATTTGCTTGGAATTAAACATCAAGTGCTTCATGCCTTATTTCTCTTGATGTCTTCATGTAGTTCAAATAATATAGGTTATTGTTTAAGAATACAAAAACAATTAAGTCATCCAAAAGAATTTTCGATAACTTCGAAAAGGTACTCTATGTCATGTCCCAAAAGAGAGTTTCTAGAAGCTCAAACTATTTCACTATGTCAATACGAGGGGGGTCTTACTTCAGCGGAAACGGTTCCTTAGTGAGATAAATTATCCTCTTCACTGCAATTAAATCTTTTCCGAACCATTATAAGAACAAAGATTGTTGTATTTTCATTTCGGAATAATGAATGAAATTTTTTATGCGTCTTTGCTGCTCTATATTTGACTTCTTTAATTATGATCATTTCGCAGTGGGGATTGTTATAGACATTATGCATGGAATGTTGAGAACATCGTAATAGTTTAAGAAAATGTTGAATTCCTACAAATATACGAATCTATAACTTTTTTATGTATATTACTAGATGAAATATTTAAATTAATTCATGTTTTTGAGAAAAGGTATGGTGACGTCTGAATATAGAAACAAAACAAAACGAAGTATGATAGTACATAACGTTGAATGTATTTTAGAAAAAAACAACAAATATGTCTGTCCATAAAATAATGTCGCCATGTCGACAAAATAAATGTATTGACCATTTTAGTGCAATTAATAAATTTTAAAAATAATTTCACACTGCGTGGATATGTCGCAGAAAAATTATGAAATTAGGAATTTCATCAAATCTCTAAGGGAGATGATCAACTGACGGGAGATAAAACAATATTTCTTCAAGGGGATTTCCTTGATAAAAGTAAGGCATTTGAAGAAATATCTGACCTGTTTCAGTGAAATGATTAAATAATATTGTCGAGTTTAAAAGTGTTTATTTAACAAATATGGTGGATTATTTAACGTAGAAGTAAATAATACAGCAATAGTAGTCAATGAAACACAAATAATTTATTCGAAACTTATATTTAGAAAATTAGCTGGTATTTTTTGATGTGTAAAAATTTTCATCTCGGTTGCTTACACACTAAAATATCAATCACTATGTTAATCCTATGATGCCATTTTTCTAAAGATATGTGGTTGATATTTAGGAGATTGATAATACTACCTGTATGGTTAGGAAGTACAAGGACTAAACCCCCTAAGTGTCTTCCCTCCTGGACAGCATTTTGCCAATGCAAATCCTGACTAGTTCTCTTCACTGAAACAGCTCAGGGATTTGATAAAACCACTTACTTTCATCAGGAAAATGACCTCGAAGAGACGTTATTTTAACATCTCCCGTCAACTGATTATGCTTTTAGGGATTTGAGGATATATCTAATTCCCAGCCCAGCCAAGCTATTCCTCTAGATCTCTCACCCATTGAAACCGTCTGTCAGAGGGTTCCTAAAAGACTGGACTGCCAACGATTTCCAGGCCCTATGGTTATTGAAGTGTGGTCACTAGAAGTAGCATTATATGACTTGTTCATAACTACATTTGTCATCTAAGTCCATTTGAGCTATATATATTCTTTATTGGGTTACAACAGCTTAGCTGTCAAAGCTGGCAACTGTGTCTACTAGTATTAATCTCTGTGCACCGTCTTATTTCTTACAAATGGAATCGTATCTTCTTCATGTTACATTGTATACAGACAATAATAACATTTTTGTTATTTGGTTCCCTTCCTATCGTTGAATAATGGTTAGGAGTCGTATTATTTACAAATGGTTTTTATCGTTTAAATTTTGTTTGGATTAATATGAATAGATAAAAGTGCAGTTTTGTGCTTGAATAAATTATTGCTATTGTGTAGGTATTTTTTATCTTACCAATTACGATCAATGTCACAACTGTGTAAATGAGGAATTTTCCCAGTAGCATTAATGAATGAATACATGAATTATCTTGATTTCTTTATATTCCTTTCTATAAAGCATTTCCCACTTGGCGTTGGTTAAAAAAATTATATTTGTAACAGTCCATAACTGTAACCTAACTGCTAACGCCACCTGGTGTGCGGTATGGTTGTTATGATGTCTGTTTCGCCATCAATCTTGTTGCTGTAAGTAATTGTCTTCGTTCTTGTGTAATATCCATTTTATGTAGTTATTCTGCTTCCTGGAATGAGATGTGCCCGTGTGATTTCCACCCAAAGTAAAAAGGGTTCTCAACCTTCCTGGATGAGAGTATCTAAATTCATATACTCCAAAATGCATTGTAGTAACACATGCAAGACGTTACATATTTAAAGTATATAAAATTGCTTCGATTAGCTTCAGAAATCTATGCGTTGTTTTAAACATTTAATAATTGCTTAAATATGTTATTTTTTCTACATGATCAAATGTGTACTGTTTTTATTTTGATAAATTAAGAAGTTATAGGATTACAAAACATTTTAATATGATTTTTTTAAATCAACAACTACTATTTACAAATGTATTAATATATTGCAATTGTGTATCACAGTAATATTATGCCTTATTAGGGTATTATTTTCATCATTCAAAGAATAATTAATTGGAAAACAAAATATTGCAACACGTATAAAACCGTATTTTTATTTGGTTCTTCAAGGATGTTTACAACTTTCTTAAGCATTGGAATGAAATGATTACAAACTTTTGAAAAAACTCTGAAGGGCACATTTGGGATTTTAAGAAGAATTTGGAGATCATAAATTGAAAATTTCCAATTCAGTATGCACAGAAATACCATTACAAAGAAATATTGGATATATTCTTATTTTCTCAAGTATTAAGGTATCCGACTACGTTCGGAACAGTGATTTTAAAAAAAGCGCATAAATGGATAATTTTGAATACATGTATAAAATTTTGTTTTAAGGACAATTTGACCAAAAAAATTGAAATAGAATATTTTGGCAAAAAATTAACTTAGAATAACCTTTTTTTTCAAATGTTCTCCTTTTACCAAAAATACTTCTATTATAATAAGATTTTCACTGTAAATAGCTCAGACCTCTGTACAGTATATTTTAAAAATCAGTCATTCTATGTTAATTTTTTGTCAAAATATTGTACTTAAACAAATTTTTTATTATAATACTATTCTTATAAAACAGTTTAATATACATTATCTAATCTAAGTGACACTAAATAAAAATAATATCCATTTATAAGCTTTTGCAAAATCCCAGTTCTGAACGTAGTCGGATACCTGAATGAAAGTAGTGACTTCCATAAACGATACAAAATAAAATGCGTTGGTATTATAGATTTATTGGTTTTAGATCGTTTGAAATTCAGTTATTCAATGGTATGAAATATTTTAATGTTACCTTGATTAATGGTTATGTTGAGAATGCATAATACAATTATTCGAAGGAAGTCTTTCGTAGCAAGATACTATATAGGAGGTAAATATTTAAATGACTATATTTATAAGTCTAATGTAATTTACAGTACTCTAGACAGTAATCAAATGTAACAAATTGTTTGAAGTTCATAGATGCCATTCATTTTGAATCTACAAGAATGTGTAACTTTAAATGTTCTGCAAGAAAGTTATAAATTTGTTTATATGTATAACACTCTTTATATGTATAATAATTCTCGATGACTTTATTATCAAAATACAAAAAATATGTTGTAATAAATTTTAAAATATTTTGTAGAACAAAAGAAACACAACAAGCAAAAAAGTAAACTATTGAAGTAATATAACTACTTTTACTTTCTTTACAGAGTGAATAATAATACAACAAAATGTTTAACGGTTTATTGAATTGTATATTCATAAGCAATATGTTTCAACATTTACGCAGATTTTCAATGTGTCTTATTTCACTAATATTTTTTAGTTTATATTAAATAATAATGAATGCAACAGTGTTATTTTCTATATAAATAGAAGTGGTTTCATTTCTAAAGAATTTGATTTTATCGCTAAAGATTCTAAAAGTCACAAACACTAATATTCTATTTATTTAAAAAATATATTATTCGTTCATTAAGAGAAATGATGATTATACATGGTTTTTATTCTGTCGTTTATTTTGACATTTCGAAACAAAAACATTAAGGTATAATAGTACCTTACATATAACAAAAATATCGAAACAATTTCTTTATAATACTCTTATGTCCCATAAACAGTTGAACCTCCATATTATGAACAAACATATAGATAATTTTTCTATTTAGCGAATTTTTTTCCTGTAACAAAGAACATGTCACGATTTTCTTCGTAAAATAAGCTCATAATAGCGAAGTGAATTTTCTATAAAACGAGCTTTTTTTCTTCTGATTCAAATTTTTTCTCCCTATTTTTAAAGTATTGCTGGACATTTCAAGCATTTTCTCTTTTAACACATTTTATGGTGGTCATAAACCTTGGAATGGTTTTATGAGCTGCCTAATTCTCTGAGAGCGAATAACTATGGGTGTTGCATCCGAAAATTGCAACCTTTAATTCACAATAGCCATTTCACTAGAAACATCTTCAATAACCCCTTTCAACTTCAGTGAGCTTGTCTCGTTTCCTCATGTCCTTGAACTAGTCTCCGTTCATTTGTAGTGTTGATCAGTATTACTGGTAACTTCATTTCTTGTAAGCCAAAACGAAAGTCTTTGAGCACCGAAGAAAAAAATTACTTCTTCCAGAAATGGATAAAGGCGTCAAGAAAAAGGAGTTTTGCTTAAAATTTGGAATTCCTGCAAACAGCCTATAAACTAATACAAAAATTCGTAAAAAGCTCCAAGATCATGAGTCATGGGATTATTGTTCAAAACGTTTAAGAACATGTGTTTCTGAAGATGATGACAAGGCCATTTTGAAGTGGATACACACAATCTATACATCTATATATATAAATAAAAATGAAGTGTCTGTTTGTAATTTGAAATTTACAGCTTATTACTAAATGCATTTAAAAGTATATATGGTACTTATATGAAAAAATCAATTTTTAAAATTTTTGTCTGTATGTTTATCTGTCTTTCTGTGTGTCTGTTTGTTCCGGCTAATCTCTGAAACGGCTGGATTACATTTTACGAAACTTTCACTGGTAGATAGCTAATGTTATGAGGAATAACTTATGCTACTTTAATTATAGAAAAAAAGTAGGGTTCCTCGAAAATAAAATTAAAACGAATGAATATCCGTTTCAAATAGGGATTATTTTTATTAATTTAGGATTATTTTTAGTCAATAGGGATTGTTTTATTTCGCGAGCCTTCTGTCTCAACGTTTCTAGCATTTATATCATACTGTTTTGTTTAATTAGGTTATTGACACTCGCCATTTTTCCCGTTCATGTCTGATACTCTAATGATTTTAACAGTCTTCACACCATCGACACTGTCAAAGGTCATGCATCTTTCTTACCCCTTGCTTGCGGCTTCGTTTGTGTTCGTTTCACCCTAACCAGTCCTCACCCATTCGACCGTGCCAAAGGTCACGCTATCCCCCCCCTTGCTTCAGATTCGTCTCACCCAAATGCTACTTAAACCTGTTTTCATCTGTTGCATTCAACGCTTATAATCATTCCAATGATTTCATTCTTTCTCAAGAACACTGAACAACATCAATTTTTCCATAACATAGACAGCATTTAAACTTAAATTAGGAAGTTTTGGGCTTTTACGTCATTTGACTTCTCACAAGTCTCCGCATTTAAATAGAGGTAAGCCAATTTCATACCTCTATTGTTTATTTCATTGCCAAACACTGCACAGAAACACTGCTATGATTTTACAGTCCTCGCCCCATCGACAGTAACAAAGGCCATGCTACCCTCTCACACTTTGCTCAACAAAAAACAAAGAAAAAAGAAGTAAAACAAAAAAAGAAGCATTGATTCACAAAGTAGAAGAACGATGTTATACTTATAGCATAGGTATTTCTTTACGTGGAATATATAATTATTAAGTTTTCGTAAACTCTGCGAAGTGAATAAACACTTTTTTGTTAAATTTCACGTGGACGAAGTCGCGGGTAAGAGCTATTTATCATAAAATAAATGCATCAGAAAGTAATATTAACGTATTATACAACCAGATACAAAATATTTACAATATTTTAATGCGCTAATTACACAAAATTTGTAACAATGTGTTAATTTTGCTGAGCAGAAGGTGTTTTCAAAAGTTGATCCATAAGAGAATCACGGGGCGATATAAGTAAAAAAAAAAATCTTTTTTTATCAGCTATTACATCACCAGATTTAAAATTTAGCAAAGATGGTTTTTTGTTCAGCTGCAATATGCAAAAAGCTTTTTTCTTTTTGTTTAATTTACAATTTACGTAAAATTAACTCATTAAAAACTTCTTTATCCTTCAGTCTGTATTGCTTAAATTTTCAATTCACCAGTGCGAAGAACGGGAATACCAGCTAGTATATACATATAAATAAAAATGAAGTGTCTGTTTGTAATTTGAAATTAAGAGCTTTTTACTAAATGCATTTAAAAGTACATACGGTACTTACATGAAAAAATCAATTTTTAAAATTTTTGTGTCTGTCTATCTATCTGTCTTTCTGCCTGTCTAATTATTCCGGCTAATCTCTGAAACGGCTGGACCAATTTTGACGAAATTTTCACTGGCAGACAACTAATGTTCGATGAAATAACTTAGGCAACTTTTATTTTCGAAAAAAAAATTAGGATTCCGAGAAAATATATAAAATTAAGTCCAATGAAATAGTGAGCAATATCCGATACAAATACGGATTATTTATTTCAATAGGAAGTATTTTTATTCAATAGGGATTATTTTTATTTAATAGGGATTATTTTATTTCGCGAGCCTTCTGTCTCAACGATTGCTAGTAGTTATATCAAACTTTTTTCTTCGATTAGGTTGCTGCCATTCGCAACATTTCTCGTCTATGTCTTGATCCTAATGATTTTACACTCGTTAACTGCATTGTCAAAGGTCCCGCGTCCCTTTCACCCCCTTCCTTGCGGCTTCGTTTGTGTTCGCGTTTCACTACTACTTGAGTACTTGCTACTTATACCTATTTTGACCCTAAAGATTTTAGTCCTCACCCATCGACAGTGTCAAAGATCATGCGTCCCTTTCATCTCTTACTGAACAAAAAGCAAGGATAAAAATAAAATAAAAAAGAAACATAGATTCACAAAGTAGAAGAAAATTTTTCGTAAACTTTACGAAGTGAATAAACACTTTTTTGTTAAATTCCGCGTGGACGAAGTCGCGGGTAACAGCCATTTAACATAAAATAAATGCAACATAAAGTAATATTAACGTATTACACATCCGGATAAAAATTATTTACACTATTTTTAGCGTAAAGTACACAAAATTTGTAACAATGTGTTACTTTTGCTGAGCAGGTAGGTGTTTTCAAAAATCGACCTACATGAAAGTTAAGGGGCGTCATAAATAATAATAACAATAATAAAAAATATCAGTATATATACCTTAAGACTTAACATTTAGCAAACATGGTTCTTTGTTCAGCTGGTTGTGTAAAAAGCTTTTTTTTTGTTTATTTTATATAATTCACGTAAAATTAACTCATTAAAAACTTCTTTATCCTTCAGTATGTATTTTTTAATTTTTAAATCCACCCGTGCGAAGATCGGGTATACCAGCTAGTACAAAATAAAAATTTTCGGATTTTTAGACCTTTCTTAATAGAGTAAGCTCTTCAACTTGCGAAGGCATTGGTGTAGGACCAATTTTTATGTAGGTGTAGGTAGTTAGAAAAATTTAAGAAAAGGCTCGGAAATATACGTCTGACGGATTTTTTGGTGCATTGTGAGGATGTGAGATGAATTATGAAACAAAGAAATTTTTCAAACAAAGAAACTCAATCAAAATTTACAGATTTTATGAATAGTTAAAGGACGCATGTGATATAATGTATGCTTACAATTTTTAATCATAAAATAATGTATGTTAAAAATTACTTCTGTGTTTAATTTAGAAAATGTTCTTAAGATTCCTTGATTTTTATATTAAATTATTCTCTTAATGTTGAAAATACAGTATATTTCTCGACATTCTTTTTTTCTTATTTTCCTTACAGCTTAATTATTATTTTTTATGGATAAGGAATATAAAATAAATAAATATTAATTTACAAAAAGGTATTAATAATTACTTTTTTAATATATAGTGTTTATGAACTTAAAATTTTGTTTTATCTGGTTTATAAAGTTTATTGAACGATGAACGAATAATCTATATAACGAATTTTCCGTATAACCAACTTTTTATCGGGATTTAGTGACTCCATTAAAAAGAGGTCTGACTGCATTTGGAAAACTGGACTCACAATTTTAGGTCTGAAAATTAATTAGTTTTTAAGGTATTTGAACATTTCTGAGTCTAGATTTTAATTTCGGTTTCATTTTGTGAAGGAACTTTTAATTTCTAATTTGAACTAATTAAAATATTTTTTCGACGCAATCCAGATTGCAGGGAGGAATTACTATTAACTGAAGTTTTCATTTTATATTAATTATTTAAAATTTTATATTTAATGTAGAATAATTTCATTCAAATCATTTCGGTTTGCTTAGGTTTTGAGATTTTTGAGTTAATAATTACTTAATTAAAATTAATTTGAACGTCAATGTTAAATTTTTACTCATAGTTTATATAACTTAGAAGATCTTTACTTTATTTTGGTTAATTTTTTTTTTTGGTTGAGAAAATGCTACGGCCAAAACCTACTCAGGTTGCTAAAATATATACTTGAAAGAGATGGAATGTGAGACTGAAAATGATAAATTTAAAAATCCTGCGTTTAGCTGATAATACAGTAAGAGTTCAGAATACTTATGTTCTGTGTGAATACAAATATCGCTGAAAGAGCTGAATAAATTCGTGATGTGTTTAAACTACATTATAGTAAATATGTTCAAGTACTACATTAAAGTATTTTAAAGCCACTTAATAGAAGCCTGAACTTATTAAACTGCTCCGATTTATACTTCTGAAAAACATTGATATCATTGACAAATTTGGTGTGTGTGATTTCTAGCTTAAGTTAGTATCATAATTATTTTGCGTATAAATGATTTGTGCTTAAAAATTTTGTGAAATATAAGGTTAGAAAAAGTTTAGTAAACATTGTTCGTAACATATTCCATCAATATTAAGCAAACATAATTTTGAATTTAATACATACATGTCATAATTAATTAAAGTAGCGTTTTGATGTAGAGCATAAGTTTGAAAATAACATATTAAAAAATTAGAGCTATACAGTAATTATAAGTTTTCGTTATATGCCTTTACAAACTTTAAATGTATTTTTCTCACACTTTTAATTTTGAACATGTAAGTGTTTTCTAATCCGTAAAATGTTTTTTTTATTTTCAATATTGAGTCAAGAAATATTTTGTATGTACTCCCAACCTATGTTCTATGAAAGTAAAACAGAATTAAGTCTGGGATCTAAATAGTTCATTTAAAAAAATGCTAAATGTAATATTTTAAGAATTTTTCCATGTTTTTTTCTTTAAAAATAATTATTAAATTCAACAAGGGAACAAATTCTTTTTTAATCCATACTAAAATTTTTTCCCAATAATCTAAAAAAACATAAATCACTTAAAAATGAATCCAAAATTTTTAGAAATTGAACATCTTATAATTTTTTTTTCAAAAATTCTTAGTTTTTTAAATTACTAAGAAAATGACTTTTTTACTTTCAAAGTCAACTTAATGTAATCTGAAAGTACAGCATAAATTACTTTTGCTATTACTAAGTCCACTTTTTTAAAAAAAGGATGTTGTGTAGCCTTAACTGTAGAAAATAAAAATTTCGGTTGTCAAAGCTGTGTTATAATAATGATTTAGAGGACTGTAAATATTTTTTGCCATTTCCCCCCTTTTAATAAGGACTATTCTAGTGTTCTCTCTCAAAAAGTATCCTTTAGTATATATCTTTTTTCGATATTCAATACATCGTCGATATCCTAACATAAATCTCCTTATTTAATGGATGTCGACCCGATCTGTTATGTGTAATAAATGCATTGTGTTAGACATAAATTCTAGCCAAGGTTTAGTATTGTGCTGTGAGTCTCAAATATGAGATACATGCGATATGTATTATAGGGTCTCAGATTTTCCGGTTATCTCCGTTCCCGAGAATTTTAGTAATAGTTATTTCTCGCATCATATTAAATACATGAAAATACATAGAATGAATTAAATGGTCCATATAATTTGAATTCCCGATGATAATGTTATCAAAAAGATACTGCAGTTCAAAGTCACTAGAATTTAGAAGCGTAGAAGATCAAGGTTCAGATAGACCAACTCTGTGGAATCGGACTTTGGGATTATATGCGAGAAAATCTGTAGAATGAAAACAAGAGATCACTATGGGGGAATCTTCAAAGGAAGGTACTTGACCATGGGCGCTGTTTTTCTACATATATTAATGAGAATGAATCTTTCAAATAAATCTTGATTTTAAGAAAATACAGTTAAACCTCTATATAACGAACCTCTATATTGCGAATTTTTCTATACAGCGAACTTTTTCCTGGAACCTGATTTTCTTCGTAAAATAACCTCTCTATAACTAAATGCATTTTCTATATAATGTAATTTTTCTTTTGTGATTCAATTTTTGTTCTCCCCTTTTTTTTAAGTATTTCTGAAAAAAATTATCTTTCTCTTTTTAACACATTTTATGGTGGTCAGAAATTTTGAACTGGTTTTATTAGATCCTAACTCGTCGAGAGCAATAGAGCTCTGGACATCTTATCCAAGAAGCGCAACCTTTAACCCTCATTGCCCAGTTCACTATAAAAATCTTCGATATCCTCTTTCACCCTCAGTGGAGTTGCCCTGTGTCCCCCGTCCTACTTATAAAATAATGCTTGTTTAATATTACTTGTAAGCTTCAAGTAATAAAATGTCCTCAAAATTCATTAATTTTAGTATTAAGTTGATTTCTTATTATTAAAAATACAATGAATTCTCAAACATTCTTTTTTCTTGATTTCCTTCCAGTTTTTCTTTCTTTCTTGATGGGTAACATATATAAATGAAATATAAATTAATTTTTTAAAAAATTGTAAATAATTACTTTTTTTAATGTATAGTGTTTATGAATTTAGAATTTGTTTTATGTGGTTTATAAAGTATATTAGATGATGAACCTCTATATAACGAATTTTCCATATAGCGAACTTTTTTCCGAAATTTAGCGACTTTGTTATATAGAGGTTAGACTGTATATCCATTAGTGTGTTACAAACGGAAAATTGACAGACATAGATAAATCCAGTCCTGACTCTGCCGAAAAGTTTATCAGATCCGAATAAGTATTACACCAAAGTATTGCGAATAAATGTCTGAAAGTAATACTTTTTAATGGTGTTTTGTGATTCTACCGTAATTTGAGTAAACAAATATTGACTCTTACATTGAATTTTTATCTAAAGTGAAATGCTATACAGTAAATTTGAAATCAGATTAAATTGTCTTTTTGAGAAAATAACATGAATACACATGATAATTTAAGCTTTGAAAAATTTATATAATGAAGGAATAGAGGGATTTATAATTGGCAAATGGGTGTAGTTGAAAATAGTCATAGCGTTTTAAGAAATTAAAATATTCCAAGCGAAACTTATTTTTCATTCTCGTTCAATACGTTATACTTCTCGAGAAACGGTGCAGTACTCGAAAGTTTTTATTCAATTACTATATATATATATATACATATATATATATATATATATATATATATATATATATATATATATATATATATATATATATATATATATATATATATATATATTTATTGAACTTCTTGAGAATCAATATATTGTGATATCGTAGGTGTTGCATTTGTCATAAAGTTCAATATATAAAGGATATTGTTTTTAAATTCAAATGTTTTTTTTTTTACATTTTTAGATGATATATTTGTAAATAACTATCATTCGCTTGAAAAGTACTCGTTTACAATAATTAGGATGTATGTAAGCATACTTACTATTTAAGAGAATGTAAATGCATTTATTACTGAGTTTATATATATATATATATATATATATATATATGTACTGTATTTCATATTGCATTATTGATATAACGAATAAAAATTGTCAAAATATTGGTCCCCTAGTTATTGTATTTCATTAAAGCTAAAATAAAGTTTAATTAGTAGTAGTACTTTATTGCAAATGAACTGAAATACCAAACAATAGTTTGCTGATGTGTTATATTTTCTAAAGGGAATAAAATCATTCAATTTATTTATTTTTTACATTTCAAGCACGTACTTGTAGAAATATAAATTATGGCTCTCTTTCTCCCTCAAGAGACACAAGGGCAAATCAGTGGAGTAAAAATGTTCCATGTATACCCAATGAGTTAATACCTATTGATTAAATAGCTATGAGCAACCCGCACAAATAGTAACGTAAGTGAATTGAAGACTTAGAAAGTGTACACTATAGGGAAGCACATCCAAGCGTTTCTGGTAAAATATGCACTCTACAACACAGGTTACCAAAGTGGTGGTCCACGGACCACAAAAGAACCGAGAGAAAATTTCGCTGGTCCCCAGAAAAATGTGGAATTTACTTACTCATCACGTGAAGTTATCTTTTAAGGTTGTGACGGGCTCACGCGTCTTTTCATTAACATGTCCTTTTGAGTTCTTTGGGGCCAGAATTAATGGTAACTCTTTTCCAACTAAACCCAAGAAGTGAAGCGTGAAGGACAAATGCAAATTAGGAAGCTTTTACGTAACAAAAGTTTTGAGTTAGCTGTGTGGTAATTTGGGGAATGTTATGATAGTCCGTGATTCAAGTGTGAAGATGTTTTGAAAGGTTAAGTGACAATCATCAGACGTTATCCGTGACAGAGAAGAAAGTTAGAAGTTATCCGTGATAGAGAAGAATATCAGAAGTTATCCGTCACTGGAGTGCAATGGTATGCACCTTTGGTCAAGGTGCATAGCAGTGAATTCCAGTGAACCGCAGCTTCAACTAAATCAGATTAATCGCTACTTCATTCGACATTAAGTTTGGAGTGCCTATGTAATATTCGAATCTGTGATAGCATTGGAATTAAGTTTAGGCGAGTTAGTTATTGATAGTGTCCGAGTTACGTTATTTCAGTATTATATATATTGTGTGTTTAGCCACCTTAGATTCTCTCACATATCATATTATTTGTTATCTGTTAGAGATTTAAGTTTAAGGTCTTAATAAAGTCATATTAAGATCATGGCAGCTGCTAGTTCTTCACTTATTCCTACACCTCTGGCTCACGCTGATAATCAAGGAGAAGGGCACCCGAGGAGGGGGGGGGAGCGTCCTTACAAGGTGCATTGGGAAACATAATTCGATTCAAAATAATAATTTAACACTTAAAACATTCTGTTAGTGGTCCGTGGGATTTGAATTACGAATTTACTTGTCCTTGAGGTCTAAAAGTATGGTAACCGCTGCTCTACAGGGAGCTTTACTAAGACAATTCCGATCAACCACAACTGTCGTTAGAGAGAATCATGACCTATGCGTTGCATAGTCACACTGTCTGCAATAGAGGTTGGGACATTGTTAGTGATAGAGCATTTCACAAATTACACGCAATACAGCGTGATGCATATCAAAGCAGTAATGATTACAGAAATAACCTTATCTAACAAGGAGAGGGCACGACTAAGGAAATTCATTTGTGATCGAGAATTAATGTAATAGTAGTACTCTTTTAGGTTGTTCACCCCTCCGTCGAATGGCCAGACAATTTGGAGAAATAAGCCTTCGAAATTCATACTTAACTTTTATACAATTAAATTTTAATTTTCCGTAACAAGTTCGTAGCTTGATTGCTAAATCGTCTGCCTACAATGCGCGAGATCTGGGTTCAATTCCACGCGATCAACTTTTTTTCTTCAATTCATTAAATTATTTTTTTATATTAAATAAATATATTAATGAAAGTTTTATTAAATATGAATGATATTTTACAAGAAAATAAGTTACAAATAGTTTTAATGTAAAATACAATATACTATAAATAAAATATTATACATAATATAAAATAATATATAAAATATATTATTATTATTATTAAATTAATTATTTTATAATTAATATAATAAAATGTCTTTTTTATATATTAATAAAATTATTTTATAATTTTATAAAATATTTAATAAGTTCTTTTCAAATAAATTTATTTAATTTCAAAAATTTATTTTAATAATTTTAATAAATTTATGTAAATAACTTATATTTTAATATAATAATAATTTCAATAATAACTAATAATTTTAATAACAAATTAATAATAACTTTCATTATAAATTAATGATTATTTAATTATAAATTAATAATTTTAATTATAAATTAATAATAATTTTAAATATAAATTAATAATATTTTACTTATAAATTAATATTTTTAATTATAAATTAATAATAATTTTAATTACAAATTAATAATAATTTTAATTACAAATTAATAATAATTTTAATTACAAATTAATAATAATTTTAATTACAAATTAATAATAATTTTAATTACAAATTAATAATAATTTTAATTATATATTAATAATAATTCTTTTTAATACTAACACTTGATAATAAAAAATAATTATAATAAATATTAATTAATTAATTAATTATATTAAATAGTAAATAATTAGTTAATTTAAAAAAATAATAGTTAATTTAGTAATTTTAATTGTTAATAATTTTCATTAATAATTATTTTAGATATTTTTATTATAATAATTATTTTGAATATTTTTAAATAAGTTTACTAATAAATAATATTACTAATAATAATTTTACTAATAAATAATTAAAGTTCTATATTTTTATTATTTTTTTCTTACTTAATAAAGTACAAAATAATAACAAAAAATATCATTTAATATTTGATAAACCTTTCATAAATAAATTTATTTAATTTTAAAAAAATAATTACATGAATTGAAGAGAAAAAGTTGATCGCTTGGAATTGAACCCAGACCTCGCGCATTGTAAGCAGACGTTTTACCAATCAAGCTACGAATTCGTCGCGGAAAATTAAAATTTAATTGTATAAAAGCTAAGCATGAATTTGGAAGGCTGATTTCTCCGAATTGTCTGGCCATTCGACGGAATTACATTGAGGGGTGAACACCCTAAAGGGGAGTACTACTATTACACCAAGTCTCGATCTCAAATGAATTTCCTTAGTCGTGCCCTCTCCTTGTAAGTACAGAAGAAAAAGCGCTTATCGACCGGGGTTTGAAAGGATATTTATTTTCGTTCATCAGTATAACGTATGCACGGCGTATAATAGTGGACGAAAAAATGGTGGTTCATATCAAATATCAAAGCCAAGCCCACAACCTCAAGTAAACTTAGAATAAATATTTCACAGATACAAATAAAATTTTTGTTTTGAAGAAAACATGAATTATATTAATTTCTTTTATATAACTTGTTTTTTGGGAGTTTTATTTATTCTATAAAAAATCTTATATAATAATACAATGTTTTTATCAACTCATGTTAAAGAGCGTATTCACTTTACATGCATTGACATTTAAACTAAAACACGCATAAAAATACCTCCTGACAAAACTTTTTATTTCCCGGTCTAATTTAGATGCCTCAATTTCAAGTAAAAAAAAATGAATTTCGACTTCTGGTTGGAATCTTTTTAAATGATTTCGTAACTTTTTTCTTCGCACATTTAAATTAGATCGAAGTCGCAAAAAAGTCTAAAAAAATAACAACTACCAAATCAGCACATTTTTTTCTCCCATATCCCGGCAAAAAGCTTCTGAATTATTTATCTGGTCTCCTTCAGATTTGTCGGGAACTGTAGCTTTTCTTGGCGTTTTGGGAGGAAGATGACATAAAAGAATTAAAGAATGCCCATAAATGATTCCCCGCGCCTCCTGTCATTTTATATTTACTTTTTTTAATGCAAATACTAAAATATTTTGAACTTCATTTTGTTATATATATATATATATATATATATATATATATATATATATATATATATATATATATATATATATATATATATATATATATATATGGATTTGGATGGAAAAATTCTCTTATTGAAATGAAAGAATTTCTAAAAGTAACATTTTATAGAGTATGAAAAATAAAGAAAGAAAAATAACTCTATGTTGAGAATATGGATTTATATTACCTGTCAGTTTTATTGGTAATATAAGCTAGATTTTCTTTTCAAAGGAAATACCTTTTTTGTATTAAAATAATATATTTTGGCATGAAAAATTGTTTGTGAATAACCCTTTTCCTTATAATAGAAAATTGATTTCAAAATTACACTTAAGAGTTTTATTTCTAATATTGAAGTAATTTTGTATTTAAATTCCTGCCACAATTATACGAAGTTTAAGCAAGGTGTATAATGTCTTTTCCTTTTCAATCGAGAATTGTTCATCAGATATTTTAAAAAAAGATTAACAGCTAACTAAATTGGTCTACCACCATTAGAAAATCAAAGTTTTAATTTTTTTTAAATGCTTTACATAGAGATTTTTCTGCAGACTTAATAGTGTCTTATGCTGTTGAAATTATTTTGACAACTGTGATCGCAAAATTTCCTTAGCAGACAAAATAAAGACATGTAAAAAGGAGAATGAAGTCTTTTTTGTTGGTTCCAAGACAAAAGTTAAAGACTATCAATCAATAGCTATGCTTGTAAAAATTCGTGGATCTAGATGGAGGGTGTTGAATATAAAGAATTGCATTGCAATGAATCCCAAAGCCACTGCTGTGTATATGTAAATGAAAGGACACGTTTGTTGACCAGGGATGGATTTCCAATGACGCAATTAAATCCTTCTATCGCTTTGCCTTTTATAAAACTTTATATATCCTGTTCTATTAAGTATAACTACTCCAGCCCACATGGGACTGACATACGGAACACTCTCTTGAATAAATCAAGAATAATTTCTAACTTCTTTTCTTTAGCAGTCAGAATGGCCTGCATTAGAATTGTTACGGACAAGAGCTAAGTTGCAGAGTAATCTGTTTAGAAAGTAAATAACAAATTCAGATTACTACTCTCTTTGGGAACTTGGTGTACCCATGGCAAGAGACTGTACACTTGGACCATTGTTTTTATCTCTCTACCTTGTATTTGTCATTTAAATACCAAATGTTAGGAGATTGGCAGAAAATAAAAATATTAGAAGTGTGCCAATTCACATGACATATGAATAATTAAAATTATTCGTATATCAACCTACTTTTATGTTGATAAATTTCATGAATCCAAGCTTCATAACTATAACATATATTTTAGATTAAGGTAGATGGAAAACAAAACGCTCTACGAAAAAACATTCCAAATAACCATATTAACTACTATGGAAGTGTATAAACATACCCAATTAATAACAGAAATTATTTGAATATTTTAAACATAAAAGTAGAGATTTGGAATTTTGGATGGACGTTACACTAGTATAAGCATTAAAGGCTAAGGACTATTTTATATAAAGGGGAGGGGATCAACCAGTTTTACGGCTATCCATCCGTTATCAGACATTCAAGGAATAATTGAAATATGATCAAAACAATAAAGAAATTACGATAGTTTAGAGGTTGAAATACCCATCTAAAAAACTTTGTCTTTGTCAGTTATATTTTTTCTTGGAATTACCTCGTTCATACGACTTTTTATTTGAAGTGTTTTTTAGCATAAGACAGCAGAGTTTATGGGAAATTCTTTGCTATGTTCTCCAATACAGTATTTTAGTAAGATGTTCTCCCGTCTTTTGAATTAACCTCCGGGAGTTTTATTTGAGCTTTGTCAAGTAACCGATCTGAAGTAAAAAAAAAAATATTTATGATGCAATTGTTTTTTGAACTGCAATAGTGAAAGGGAGATTATGAGCTTTGATTAAAATTTGTTACTTAAAAGAAAACTTATGTATTAGATGAAACTTGTTATAAATGGAACTAGGCTAATGTTTAGAATCAATTTAGAGTAGGATCTGTATGGTTGTATCTCGAAGCTGTCTGCTAAAATTACGGAAACATAAATTATTTTAAAATTGTTTTCTTAAATTTTATTTCACATCTACTACATATTTACCTTAGACATTCCGATTACATTGATTAAGAATTGTTCAATTATACGATCTCTCTGTATATTTTATCTTTTGATAATCGTCGTAGAATACCACATATAATCAGTGAAAAAAATATAAGTTTTTTTTTTTTAACCACTTAACAGTTTCTTTTTCCTAACATATGTCAAAAAATAAGCATATTTTTTGTAAAAAAATTATGATTAAATTAATTATATAAACTCAAATCTGCACTCAGAAATGTTATAAATATAGAATTTAAAGAATTATTTTTATTTTTATCTTCACGGAAAAACAGATTATTCCTCAAAGTTGGCTTTTTCTTCTGAAGAAATAACTGGAATTAAAAAAAAGATCACTACACAAACATGTATATTAGATTTATAAAGATATTATTGTACTTGCAGTTAATTATTCTCTTAAAATTCTGTTTTTGTGTAGTAAACTTTAAAACAGTTCAAAGACAAGTTTAGTCACTCATCGCAATCGGAATAAAAATATCGTGTTTCTTTTTTCACCCGTTTTCAAAAATCGTCTCTTTTCGAACAATGCACTGAACATTGCCTTGTTGGTCGCCATTTTTTTGTCGTTGAGTGGAATCACTTCTAAAAAGTTTTTTCAAACAATCTTAAGGGATTGGACATAATTCCTGACCATCCTTTTTTCTCATGTCTTTCAATAAGGCGATCTACAATAGCTAGCCTGAAATTCATATATTAAGCCTATATTCTTATATTTATCCCAGTTTCTGATATAAAACAAAAGCATTCGACTATGATGTACTTAAAAGTTAGAAGAATATTTTTTTGTATTATTTCTTACCTTTTTTATGTATATTTTCCCTTTTTCTTATTCGGTAATTTTTCAGATAATGATCCTGTTCGTGAGTGTCACGAGTTTTAATAATTTGACAGACCAAGTCTTTCCGACTAAAATTTTAATAAAAACAAAAAGGTAACATAAGTTATTATGGTTTTTTTTTGTTTTTGTAAAGTAGTTATTACCCACGTCAGCAATAACACAAATCCTTCAGCTTCTCCGAATATATATCATCCGGCTGGCAGGTGCGCACGCAGGCATCTTCACGCATACGTCATACTCGCAGTCATCATTACGCAGGTGTCAACATCCCGTCTGGCCCCTTGCTATGTCCATATGCAAGAACTTAACAATTTGTATCTTAACATAAAATAAGCAATAAATTTTAAACATGAATTAATACTAATAAATATTAAGTGAATATATAATTGAATATCAAATTTCAGCAGAGAATTAGCTTAAGTTCTCAAATAATAAAATACATAATACAGAGAAAATTGTAATATATAGTAAGTAATTTGATACATGAGACAATATCAAAAATTCTAACAATAAATTCAGAGTTAATAATATCATAAAGAACCATACACATATTTAATTTTCAATAGGCAGTTTGCTCAACCTATTGATAGACCTTTTATAAATACCTTTACCAGTTTTAATATCTACAACTCTAACTTTCTTATCCTTCCCCATGTATATTTTAACAACACGTCCCAATAACCATTTACACAAGGAGGAAGATTTTCTTCTCTTATTAAAACCATATCTCCCAATTTGAGATATTCTTTATTATCTTTATTTTTTTCTTTATTTTCTTTATTTCTTTATTGTTGCAGACTATTTATAAATATGAAAGGCTCCACCTTTTCCAGATCGTTTGAACTGATTTAGTTATTCTCTGCCAAACATTTAAACGATTTTATTCGCATTGCAACAGAGACGGTTCCACTATAGCTGTGATCGGTCTCCCGATTAAAAAGTGAGCTGGGGTTAAAACCTCCAAATCATCTACGTCAGATGAAAGTGGTGTAAGAGGTCGAGGGTTCAAAATTGCGTCAATTTGCGTTATTAAAGTCAATAATTCTTCATAACTAAATTTTGAATTTCCTGCAACGCGTTTAAAATGATATTTTAAAGATTTTATATTAGCCTCCCATAAACCTCCCCAGTTTGGGCTTCTAGGGAGAATAAATGACCATTTAATGCCTTCTGCGAAAAACGCAAATAAAGACTTTTCTCTATCTCTTACTAATGTAGACAAAGCTTTTATTTCTCGATTAGCGCCTATCATGTTAGTACCATTATCCGAAAATATTTTATGCCCCTTCCCCTTTCTTGAAATAAATCTTTTCAATGCTGCAATTAAAGCTGGCGAAGTTAAGTCACTGATTATCTCTAAGTGAATGGCCTTTGTTACAGGGCAAATAAATATACAAACATAAACTTTAATTTCAGGACCTTTCCTTTGATATTTATTTTTGATAAAGAAGGGTCCACACACACACAAATCAATTCCAGTTGAATTAAAGACCTTATCGGGAGTTATTCTTTCTTTTGGCAAATCGCCCATTTTTTGAGAACAAATTTTAGGATTAAATTTAAAGCAAATTACACAGTTATGCACAACTTTTCTGCAAATATTTCGCCCGTGAATTGGCCAATATTTAAGTCTAACCTGATAAAGTAAATGTTGGGGCCCAAAATGAAAATATTTCTCATGGTAGTATTTAACAATAATTTCGGTTAGTTTACCTCTCGCAGGAAGCAATATAGGATGTTTACTCGAATAAGAGGAAGTTGAGTGTTTCAGAGACTTCCACTTACTCGAATGATTCCCTTATCATCTAAAAATGGGGATAAATTTAAAATCTTACTTTTATTGCAAATGTCATCACCATTTTGCATAGCTCTAATTTCCGTATAGAATGAGCTAAGCTGTACTTGTTTCATTAAATAAATTTCTGCTTCCTCCATCTCATCTGAAGTAAGAGGTCCCTTTTTCTTGTTAGTTGGATTTCTAATGTTGAATAGAAATCTGTAAAGAAAACTTAACACTCGATTGACAGTTAGAAACCTATTACTACGAGAAAGTAAATGATCAAAAAATGTTTGATTAAAGTTTAAAGTCAATACAGTATATTCTTTCGAGTCCTTTGATTTTAGTTCAGGCAAATAATCTACTTCATTCAGTTCCGGGCACTCAGAGACAGTTTTTGGGAGTTCGTCAGTTCTTAGGAAGGCTGGACCAGTCCACCGCTTGTTGTTGGAAATAAGTGTATCAACACTAAGTCCCTTAGACAAGAAATCAGAGGGATTGTCTTGTCCTGAGCAATGAAACCAAGAATCAGGATCAGTTAGCTTGGAGATCTCCTGCACTCTGTTAGCCACGAATTGTTTCCATCTTTTAGAAGAGCCTTTAATCCAGAATAGGACTATTTTGGAGTCTGTCCAGTGGAACACTATGCACTCCTTTTTCTTGCGGACGATTTCTTGCACCCTTGAACTCAATCGAGCTGCTACTAAAGCTCCCAGGAGTTCAAGTTGAGGCAAAGTAACTGATTTCAGGGGTGCCACCCTCGTGTTTGAAGAAATGAGATTTACGAGCACTTCATTTTCTTACTTTCACGTAAGCTGCTGCACCATAAGCGAGTTTAGAGGCATCGCAGAATATGTGAATTTCAATGAGGTCACTTACCTCATCATTCGTTGAATCAAGAACTAACCTTGGAATTCTAAGATTATCTAATAGGGGCAGTTCTTTACACCAAATTAACCACTTTTCCTTTAACTTTGGGGTAAAATTTCCTCCCGGGTTATTTTTTTATCCAAAGTTCCTGTATGAGACGTTTTATTCTTATAGTAAAAGGTGAGAGCAATCCCAGGGGATCAAATATTTCCCTATTGTTTGTAACATAAATCTTTTAGTATTTTCGTTTATAGAAACGAATTCCAGCAAACCTTTAGTATCCAACGTCAGACAGTCATCTAGAGTTTGCCAAGCCATGCGTAACACTTTTGTTTTGTTTGTTCCTAACCTGATGGATGCATCCATAGGATGTGTGTGGAAACCTTCAGCCGCCCACTGAGCCATTAAAACGGTATCATTGCTGATCAATTTTCTCATCTCCATTCCTGCTTCTTTCATAATATCCTTAGCGTGGTGGGACATAAAAAGAGCTTCCTCTCGTGTATCATGTCCCGTAATCCAATCATCCACATGCATGAAAGAATCTAAATGTTGTACAGTTATGGGATGGATTTCGTTATATTTCTCAATGTGATATTTGATTGTTGCTGCTAGTAGACATGGACTAGAATTAACTTTAAATATATATATATCACCCTGTTAAATATATAAACTTGCAAAGTGAGCTTTTCCCCAATACGTGGATATATTACTATCTGTCCATAAAAACCGTACAAAATCTTTGTTTATCCGCCAAGGAAATTTGAAGAAAAGCCTGACGAATATCCGATGATATTGCAACTCGATTTAGCCTGAAATTAATTAAAACATCTAAAATATTAGGATTCAAATTAGGTCCAGTCCACAAGCAATCGTTCAGTGATAGTTCGTTAGCTTGGTGTGAAGCTGCATCAAAAACAATACGAGTAGAAGTAGTAACACGACCCTCCTTTTTTATCGCTTCGTGTGGTAAGTAATGCATTGGTTTGTGTACATTAATTTCAGTATCTTTGACTTAGTCTATGATTCCTTGATTCAAATAATCTTGAATCGTTTCTTTGCATTGAGTGTAAAGAGTTTTATTCCTTCGTAACCTTCGCCATAAACTCTGGAAACGTTGTTTTGCCACAGAAATGTTATTCGACAATTCGTTCCAATGTTTATGAAAAGGTAATTCAACCACATACCGATTATTATATTGTACAGTTTCCTTAAAAATATCCATAGCTTGGTCATCTTTCCGATAGCAAGGGTCATCTTTTATGCCAAGGGATTCGAGCTCAAAAAACAGCTTTAATGTATCCTCAAAAGAATCATTATCTTTAAAAAAGTAACATGAAAAGTTATTAGTATTGGCTCCCTGGAGTCGTCCACCAGCAATCCATCCAAATTCAGTTTCCCTGAACAACAATTCTTTATATACGTTATCTTTAATTCTAAAGAAAATATCCGCATTCAGTAAAGCGTGAATTTCCTTAGCTTCGTAAAAATAGGGATCTGATAATTCTAAAAATTCAGGAATTTTTATTTCCGAAACATCTAACGTAACACTTGGTGTCAACGCGGTAATTTTTTCAGTCACAAAAAATTCTACGTTTTCTCTAAAAGAACCACTTTTATTAGAAATTAAAGTATTAGTTTTTCCCTTTAAGTTTTGTTTCAATGAATTGAGTCCTGAAACTGAGGAATTTATTTTTTCTATTGCAATACCAAGAAAATAACACATTTTTCTGGATATAATATTAATGTTAGACACCGAGTCAAAAATGACGGGACATTTTAGTTCTCGGCCTTCATTATTTCGTAAGAAAACGCTACCAGTCGATATTAACACGTTCTTTCTATGTTGAGAAGCAGTGCTACTCAAAACTGTGTTCTGTGTGGAAAAATCCACCACATTTGATTCCCGGTCCCCTGGGTTTGTTAGTACTGGAAGCTCGGCGGGGGGAATAACCCATTTTCTTCGGTCACCTATTGCCGCAGTATAGAGGGAGCGAGAATGTTTTTTGCAGCATGGGCACATATACGTCGAAGTACATTGCATCCTTTTGTGGTTTTTTCGCAAACACAGTTCACATAACTTATGCAGACGGACTAGATCTAATCGTTTTTCGGGGTTCAATTCTAGAAACTTTCTGCATCGAAATATCGGATGTAAAGTTTTATCCTTACAAACTATGCAACTCTTGTTTTCAACAGATTGATTCATTAAAAGGTTGGTTTTTGTCTTAAAGGATAAGTTAGGTTTTCTTAATATCGTTTTTGTTTCGACAATACAATTTTTATCTACGGATAAAAGAATGGTTTCGCGTTGTTCTAAAAATGCAATAAATTCATCAAATGTGGGAACATCTTTTGCTTTTAAACTCTCAGTTCGAAATTTTTTCGTGATTCATTATCCAATTTCTTTAGCATAATATTTAATAAAAGTACATTAAATAAATTATTTTTTGTTCATAGTTTAGTAATTTTAGAGCCCGTAAGTTTTTTTAATACAATCAATCATTTCACGAATTTCTTTCGGATTCTCGCGTACTATCTTCTTAAAATTTAATATGTGTTGCACACATGAATATCGACAATCAATCTTTTGTTATATCGGGATTCGAGAGCTTCATACAATGAAGAAAATGTATCGAAAGTGGAGGCAAATTATTTAACTTCATTTGATAGACAGAAATTTAAATAATACAATTTCTGTGACTGAGTCAGTTGTTCGTTAGTTGTAATTAAATCATCAAATTGGGATTTAAATTTACTAAATTGTTCATATTTTCCCGAAAAAGTGGGAAGTATTACAGGTGGAAGTTTTGTTTGAGCAAAAGTTACGTTTTCGTATTTGTTTTTTTCAACTGCAGTCACAGACAATGATACACTAATAGAGTTAATCAATTTTTTAACTCTTACCTCCAAATCGTCCGGACGTGTTTCACATTTGTATAAATCTTCTTCGAATTCGGCTTCTTCTGTTGGGTTTGCGGTTTCTAATCCAAAAGGTAGCTCCTTCAATTCTTCAATATTCATCTGGAGGTGGTCAATTTTCTTGAGTTTGACCTCCAGCTCAGTTATGTCAACATGTTCGGACGCGTTGTCCATGAAGTTTGCAATTATAGTAATACTCCCTTTTAAGGAAGTTTTAGCTTTGTTTAATTTTAAAATATCCATCGCGCTTTAGTTCGTAACTCACGGGCCGACAGGACCAAAAAATGTTCGTGAGTGTCACGAGTTTGAATAATTTGACGGACCAAGTCTTTCCGACTAAAATTTTAATAAAAACAAAAAGGTAACATAAGTTATTGTATTAATCCTTCAGCTTCTCCGAATATATATCATCCGGCTGGCAGGTGCGCACGCAGGCGTCAACAGATCCATTCTATCTACACCACAAGAGAAGTTTGATATAAAACAAACTCTTCATTACTTCCAGAATCGTTTACAGAAATTTCAGACTCAATATCCGAAATATTTTCTGTTATGAGCCTCGCATAATCACTCATTTTTCTTCTACTTTGAGCTGTAAATTTAAAATAAATAGTGTTCGTAGCTTGCGGTACGAACGAAAACTAAGCTTTCGTTCTAGTAAAACGAAAATTCCTGCCTTATCTAGTCTAAAAGAATGCAGTAAAACGTAACCTTCAAACCAGTTTACACATTTTTTTTGTAATCCTAACTTTACTCGACTATTAGAGACATCTGTCAGAAACAATGTATTCTAAAAGAGCAAAAAATACTTGCAAATCAGAGGATTAGAGAAGAAAACAGTGGCGTTCGTTTGGGCAAAACTGGGAAGTGGTTATAATATTGATTTACTAAATGCATCGTTTCATATTTTAGCAAATAAAAAAAAATTCAAAATTATATCTTAAAATTTTGATTTATGTATACATTACTATAGTGTCTATTGCCACACATTATTTAAAAAATTTCAAGCGGAATATTTCTTAATTCTTATTTTTTCGTTTCTTATTTTCCATATTTTTTTATTTCCTTTTCCTTGTTTATATTGAGATACTTAGAACACCATTTTGTAAAAAAATATCTTTAATTTATTACATTTTAATGGCAATGTGACAAAAAGTAGTTAGTAAAGAATTTCTCTTTTTTATAAATCACACAAAGAGAAATCTCATTTATATTACTTAGTTTCATAAAATGAACACTAATATTTGACATTTATAAATTAAAAAAAAATATTTTTAAGCTTTTAACGCTTTTTTTTTCTTTTATTATGTATCTCCTTATGAAAGTATTTTTTACGTGTTATATAAAATAACGCGATAAAGCGTGAGGTTGTATTATTACTTCATTGAAAGCTGCTCAGGGAATAAAAAAAGAAATTCCTTGATGAAAAAAAAAAAAGATTTAAATCTTTTGTTCTAAAAATTGGTTATATACTCGCAAAATGAACAGGATTTTTTGTTGTTAATTTCGTAATACTTCTTTTTAGCTTGTCACTTATAGAGATGGAAGAAGAATTTTTTTTTTTGTTGCGATAATATGCTAACAGACTAAGAACCATTCTTATATTTTTTAGAAAATGAAGTTGAGCTGCTCAGAAAATTTCGACAGGATAAAACACCAAGATGAAAAAGTTACCAAGTTTGTAAAACCTAACATTTTATATCTCCGTACACAATAAATACTTATTGAAGCTCGTAAAAGAAAGAATATGTTTACATTAAAATTGACGAAAATTTAAGAAAAAAAGATCAATAATATAAAACGTAGTAGAATCCTAAGGTGAAAAAAATATTTAACCCCCTAACTGGATACCTTCCTCCTGAAAAGTTATTCCGAAAGCGTTTAACTCTTATTTTGCAATTTCCTTCAAAAATGCAACAGACTTCTTTCCGTTTCCCCTTTTAGATCTTGGGAGGTCGAACGGGGACAATTTTACGACCCAGTTCGGTTTCTTTGTAAAGTAAGAACCAAGAGATCAATCGTTTACAGCTAGCTGTTAAGTTGCTTTGGGCGTCTTTGCCTTCTTTGAAAGGGTAGTGGAATTCGGTGTTTCTTTCTACTATATGTTCAGTCACAGTAAAATTAAAAAATGAAAGGTAAAAAAAAGAGGAAAAAATGAAATAAATAGTATGTTAGAAGTTGAAAAATAATTATATTTTCTTCAAAAAAAATTTATTTTTGTGTCATTTTTTAAAAATTAATATATATATATATATATATATATATATATATATATATATATATATATTTTGGTATTGCGATTTGAACCAGAAAAAAGCATCCTGTATTCATTTTAGAATATGAGAGCAAGAAAACGTGCTCACTTTCCTGTTTTTTAAAAAAGTAATGAGGTAAAAAGAGCAAAGGCCCTATCTCATTTTTAAACAATAACACAATAAATATTACTTACGATGATTATATTTATGAAGTAAAACCGATCTTTCTCTTTTCAGTTATATTTTTAATTTAAAATAGCATAAAAAAGGATTTCAATACTTTTAATTTATTTTAATTAAAATCATATAAAAAATACAAGCTAGCAAACAAACACTTCTTGGGTGCTAAAGAAATTTCTCCCCGATCTTTACGATTGCCCCAGGGTCAAAACACGGGGTTCCCTGCGAGCCATAAAACTCCTGCTGTGTTGCTTCCTCCGTCCCTCATTATCTTTCAAGATGTTAAATCTTAAAAGGGGGAAAGGATTTCAGAAAAGTGCGGCTAATCCGCTTTTGAAAACGTTACTTGAAGGCAGAAAACTCCGTGCAGTCCATTTTCGAAGCATCTTTACACTGACGGAATTTTCCGTGCTATCCGGTTAGAGGGTTAAACTATTTACTAATGTATACAATGTATTTTGAAAATATTATCTCATTTTTTTAAAAAAATTAAGCACCATTTATATTGAAAAATTCGGATTTTTTGTAAAAATATAATAATAATAATATCTAAATTCCAAATCTTATCTATCGATATATTATGTCTGGGATTTACGAAACGTTGGTCTCTTCCTTCTAAATGTTAGAGTGCAATAATCTAAAGACCCTTCGCGTCCTTACATGCTCGATAGTTGAACGGTCTGGTAACTTAGCTGATTAAATAATAGAACCTTATAACAAAAGCATCCCAGAAGTATCAGAGTTAGTTCTAAGCAGAATCTTATTTAACGTGATGCTACAAACGAACCATGAAAGGGGACGAAGCCAACAGGACCAATGATTAAGATCATCGTGCTTACGCAAGAGTTACTGCTCCATATACTTACAGGAAATTATGCATCTTCAAAATAAAGGATAATTGGATTCGCTAGTCCACGGAACAGATGGTCATCTGCTTTAAGACTGAAACAGAAAGTAATTATGCGAAAATTAACTCAGATGAAAAATGAATGTACCATGTGTGGTACGGATAAGACTGCTGAAAGATAGGTAACAACAATGATGTCATTCGAGTAGTTCAGATCTGTTATGCAGTAAACAAATATAATTCATGATCCTTGGTCTTTTCGAGTGGGGGGGGCGCGAATCTTTATGGATCAAAGCGGATTGTTTTTTTCTAACGAAGTGTTTAATGAAGTATAGACGTGCTGTCAATTAACGTTGACATGTATTTATTGGGAAGATAATAGAACTAAATACTAACAAATACAAACCTCTACTTACTACAAAAAATGCATTTCGCACTGTATAGTTATAAATGTGTTAGTTCTACGTGTAGTTCAGATTAAAGTTACATTAGTGTGAGTTTTGTTGTCACAAATTGGATGACAAATAACTTATATTAGGATTGTGAGATGTTACTTTTGGTAGAATATATACTGAATTGGATTCATCTACCAAACGGTGTCTAAGCAATTAATTACTTTAGCTTTGGTTCACTCTTTTTAACAAGAGAGTTTGTGATTTGTTTCAAAATACCGTTTTACAGACGATGTTCTGCATATCACCAATCCAGAAGACACGTAAAACACATACCGTTTTGTCGCCTTTACTAACACTAGATTGCACAAGAAAGTCATTTTGACTGCTTTTTAATTTCAATTAGAAAAACAATGGTGTACATAATGGCACAATTTCTTAGACTTTTTTAGAGTATATTTGTTTTCCGAGTGAGGTAAATTTCTTTTATTGTTAATATTTACGAATAACTTGTTTTATATGACTTTAAATAATATAAAAAAATATTAAAAATTAATTTTAAACAAATTTATTTACACATTAGTTATTGTTTCACAATGCAGTCACTCTGACTGTTTTGGGGCAATATAGGTATATACTAAATTTCAGTCTTTTTAGTGCTAATAATATCATGTTTCTCGTTCCACCAAATTTGAACTTTTGATACACTTTGCATTTTTTGTTCTTTTGCTGAACTAGAATTGTTAAAAATCGTAAATATATAACACAGATAAACTTTAAAATACAGTTGTGTCAATGAAAGTGACTAGGCTTTGCGTAGGCAAACTTTACATCATAAGCAATTGCATTCTACGACGTAACTAAAGAAAGGCAATAACAAACGAGTGTGCACCCCACCGCCCCGTTAACAATCCCTCGCGTTTATTCGTAATACTTCATAGTGAACTTCGTAGTTTCGAAAAAGAATGCAAACCATTTTGATGACTGGTATGCTAAAAATATTGTGTCGCTTGCCATCAATGGCACGCTTGACACTGGTTCACCATACCTGTTCTAGACTCTTCATGCATCGATGAGTTACTTTCAACAACCATTATTCCCGAAACTTTTTCGCACCTATTTTAGAAAATACACATTTTTTTCAAAAAAAAAAAGTTGAGTTATGGATTTGTGAAATGTTGCAGTGCAACAAAGTTTCTTTTTATCCTTAATAAAAATAACTTTTTAATTATAATGAACCATAAAGAAGACTATCTTTAAAAAAAGGGAGCACACTGGCTTATTTGTTCGGAAATTATACAAACATGAATGCATCTCAATACTTTTTTTTACTATGCATAGATTTAACAAATATATAATGGTGTTATAAATCCCAAATTGCTATCAAAATCAATAATAAATAATGTACTGAAACATTTAAAACATTGCAAAATCCAGACGCTGATGTACTGAAAAGTGACAAAAAAATGCTTTTATACGTGCTTCTGAAATAAATGACTTTTGACAATTTTTTCAGATCATTTATTATTTGGACATGAAAGTCATATTACCATTTAGTCATGCCAACATGTTCAACAAGACTAAATAAACGGCCATTTCAAGTTTCACAACTTGAAAATTTATCTCGTTTATGTCTACTATACCATTTAACTCAACATCTGACAACCACCATTTGTAAGAATTGGTCACGTAATCCGGATATAAGACAGAAAAGTTGACTATATATATAAAAGTCATGCTTATAGTGAGTGTCCACGTACACCATAAAGGAAGGTCAAGTTACTAAAGAATCATACTATTGAGTTCAGTGGAATTGTTAAAGAAAAGTCCAAAAAAATATTTAAAGATTTTTCCCATTTTTCACGAAATTATTGAGAATTTTTTTCCCCTTCGTTGAGCAGTTTTTACTCTGAAAAAAGAGTACCGTTAAGTAAAATATTGACATTTATGTCCTCTAAGAAAAAAGTTTATCATCTTTTCAAAAGTGTATGGGGGCTCTTTTTTTTAACGTTTTTTGTAACGGACGACCGTATATAGTACGGATAAAAGAAATTTGAAGTACAATAAAAGGAAGTTTATTCTTGGCTATATATTTTCTATTATTTAACAAAATGTTGTAGGGATTAATTTTTTGTTAAAGAGGAAAAAAAGTGGCTTTCATGATACATTACTTAATGTATTATAAGATTAATGAATCAATACTAATATAAAATAATCAATAATAAAATACTTCTTTCTTCTGGCGCTTTAAAAATATTAAAATGACTCTTTTTAATGGTGTATATTGAGAGCAGGACTTCCATTTTAATCTTATTAGATGAAATTCAATAAATATATTTATGAAGCCAATAAAAAAACAGCCATTATTTGCTACCTTTTGGTTTATGTATATATATATATATATATATATATATATATATATAAATAAACGTATATATATATATATATATATATCCATACATATAAACACATATATATATATATATATATATATATATATATATATATATATATATATATATATGTGGCATGCAGCCAAAACCAAACAGTCTTCGCGCGCAGGCGCATCAAAGTAAAAGCAGAACTGAAACTTGTGAATTAGTGAAAGTGAAACCAAAACTTTTGGACATTAGAACAGAAAGAGCAGAGAGAAAGGAGAACGCGAGAGGTGCGCGAGCAGGCGTTACCTTCTGAAAATCATCGTCAATCTTATCTGTAAAAAACTTATCTACCTTTTTAATTAATTTTTGTTTAATGTTAAAATAAAATAGATGAAAGACCAACGTCTTGGACCCCTTGTTGTCTCCCACAAATTATGGGGGCTCGGCCGCGATCGTTAAAATTTCGATTTTGAACCAAAGTCTGGACAATGAACAACAGCGTCCGTGAAAGAGACGCTCCGCCATTTTTCGAAAACTTCGTTCAACCTGTGTAGAGGTTAAATTTTTCAACTTCATTCCGCCTGTGTAGAGGTCGGAACAAATAACAAAATAACCTGTGTAGAGGTTTATTTTCAACGAACCATCGACGAAAATCCCGCCTGTGTAGAAGGTTCCCGCCTGAACTAACTTCAGTGTGAATAATCCGCCTGTGTAGAGGCCGGAACCACAATTTCAACTATATTACCTGCGAAGAGGTGAAATCAGTGGAATCGAAATTTTTTCTTCATTGGATACATCGTACGTGCGAGCAACAAGGGAGCCAGAAAAAAAAAAAAAAGGTAGGACCTTTCCAAATTTTTATAAAATGTATAAAAACGCTCTTAAAGAGGATTTCATAAGAGTTGTTGAGAAACTAAACGGTACTGTGGAGAATACTGACACTATAGTTAAACTAAAGACTAAAATTGAGAACAGTAGTACATTTGAAAGTGATCCAGATTTCGTTAAAACTTTAATTCAAAACAGTATAGATGAGAGAGTATCGCAAAACGAAAGAGAGGTAACTTCAGAACAAAAAATTGAGCTCGCGAAACTTCAGTTAGCAAAATTAGAAAAAGAAATCGAACTGCAATTGGCTAAAAATAAAGCATTAAGTTTAAATCCTGCAGCTAAAGTCGAAGAAAAACAGTTCGAAACTAACATAGAAAATATGATAAAAAGTATAAAAACTTTATCTCTTCCTGTTCCCACCAGATCTGAAAATTTTAATCTGTTCTTCCAATCATTAGAAAGCGCATTTTTAACCAAGAAAATAAATGATGAATATAAATCTGAAATTTTAATAAATCTTCTGGGCGAAAGAGCTCATAACGTTTTACTGTATATTAAAGAAGAGGAATTAAATGACTATGAAAAACTAAAATCTATAGTACTCAGAGAATTCCAATTAACCCCTCGCGAGTGTTTAAACTCATTTAAAAATGCTGTAAAATCATCAGGCGAGACATACATCCAATTTGCTGCAAGATTGACGGCAAACTTCCAATATTATTCTTCGTTAAGAAAAGTTAATTCCTTTGAATCTCTATGTGATCTTATAATTTCTGATAAATTATATGAAACTTTAAATAAGGAAACTGCAACTCATATTGGCATTCGAGAAGCAGAAGATTGGTTTAGGCCTATTGATTTAGCAAAAGAGTGTGATATTTATATTTCATCTAGAAGCGGATCACATAAAGAAATTCCCATTACTTATGGATATACCCAAGACCCCTTTAAAAATAGATCACAAAACTTTAAACCAAAGATTAAAGAGAACTATCCCCAATATCTTGAAAGAGAAAATAAAAATTGCTTTATATGCGGTGATTCATCTCATTGCGCAAGAGACTGTGAGAAGCGTTTTAAACCTAAAGAATCTAATGATCACATCCATAATAAAATAAATGTGAATACTTTGAAAGTCGAGAGCGAAAAACAAAATAGCGAAGAATGCGCAAATCTTCAATACGTAAACATTTTTGTGGAAAATCAGCCCGTAACAGCATTGATTGATTCAGGTTGCCAGATCCCAGTTTTAAATTCCTCACTAATTAGAGTGCAAACACCTTCCGAAGAAATCATAACATTAAGCTCATGTTTTGGCGAACAGCGTATGGTAGAAGTTAAACCCATAAATATTTCTCTTAATCAACACTCTCCTAGCTTAAGTGTTGGAACGGCAATATCACCGACCTTGACCGAAGAATTTATTATACATCCCAGTGTATATTCTGAAATAAAAAAACTAGGCCACGCAAAGAGCGATGTTTTATTGAATGAAAGTGAATCCTGTTTAGGTGCTCATGCTTGTGTTCATTTTAATTCAAATGTTTCTGTTTCAAATGTGATAGAAAACTCTAGTTATGATTTGCCATATGTTGAAAACTTTAATAATAGAAATGATTCGAGTTCTCTAATTAAGGATTATAAATGTAATAAAATTAAGAGTACTAAGTTAAAAATGAATATTAAATTGAAAAATGATATTCCTGTGTGTCAGAGAGCCATACGTTTATCTTGTTCTGAGAAATTACAGGTAAACAATCAAATTGATGATTGGTTACGACAAGGTATAAAAGAGAGTGTTTTTGATTATTGTTCTGATATAGTATTGTGTAAGAAAGCCAATGGTGCCATGAAAACGAGTTCCGTGGAATTTATCTCCCGCTCACCTAACCCTTTACCTATGAAGAGTAAACATCATCGGTTTGTGTTGCTCCAAAGGATCTTTCAGCCCTGGCAGTGGAAGCGAAGGAAAAAGAGAAATCGTTTTGAACAGACGTCCAGAACTCTACAGAGGAAAATATCGATGCGTTCAACCAAAGATCGACTTGTTAAAAAAGACGTTTTCATGCCTGTGAAACGCAATGTTTTCCTGTGGAACCTTCCGGATGTCGAAGAGAT
This sequence comes from Trichonephila clavipes, assembly GCA_019973935.1. Lineage (NCBI taxonomy): Eukaryota > Metazoa > Arthropoda > Arachnida > Araneae > Nephilidae > Trichonephila > Trichonephila clavipes. The sequence goes on along the minus strand of BMAU01017316.1, from coordinate 1,103,444 downwards.
GCCTTCACATGATGGAGAAACTGTCTAGTTCAGAAATATTATGATATGTTTAATCTCTATATATTTGTCGTATAGTCCTTGTCTGTTCCGTTTTTTTTTTGTATGTTTCAGATTCTCCTCTGGTCTCCATGGAAATACCGCTGCGGACAGCGTACGGTCAGGCTGGCCGTTGTGGCATGCAGCCAAAACCAAACAGTCTTCGCGCGCAGGCGCATCAAAGTAAAAGCAGAACTGAAACTTGTGAATTAGTGAAAGTGAAACCAAAACTTTTGGACATTAGAACAGAAAGAGCAGAGAGAAAGGAGAACGCGAGAGGTGCGCGAGCAAGCGTTACCTTCTGAAAATCATCGTCAATCTTATCTGTAAAAAACTTATCTACCTTTTTAATTAATTTTTGTTTAATGTTAAAATAAAATAGAAGAAAGACCAACGTCTTGGACCCCTTGTTGTCTCCCACATATATTATGAATCATTGTTTTCATTATCTGACATAATGATTAGTTAGTCATTACTCAGCTAGTTTAAAGAGATCGTCTCTTAGTCAAAGACGTCACACAAATAAATGCCAATCCAAAAGATACAAAAGAGAAAGAACTATCCGAGAAAAGTAAGTTTTGTTTTCCGATCTGTCTTTTTTTCTCCGGAACTCAATAGTCATCGATAATGTGGGTCATTTTTCTCTTTGAAGGCAATCAATTTTTATTTGGTATGTTTCGTTTTTTAGAGGTTTGAGCCAAGAATGTAATGGTGTTCTTCCTTCGATTACTTTGAATGACCTTGGATTGATATTCAATCCACTTTAAAAGATCCTATCAATGTGACAGGTGCATTGAGAAAATATATTAGGAAAACACTTTTATACCAATATATATATATATATATATATATATATATATATATATATATATATATATATATATATATATATATATATATATATATATATATATATATATACAGAAAATAAGAATATATTATTCGAAATCGGGAAGGCGAGCGTTTTCCTAAGTTTGAGAACAAATAAATTGCATCATAATGAAAATATATATTTAAACATATTTTAAATAAAATTAATCTTAAGGAATCTTTTTGCTGCTTTCAGACGCATGTCAGTTTGCATAATAATTTATTATAAGTTTTAGTATAAATTAATGACTAGTTTAAAATGAGAGCACAATTAATTTATACCATGATGGGACATCTGCTTTAATCATGGATCATTTAGCCTATATTAGTGATATTTAGATTATTACTTTTTTCAAAGAAAAGTTTGATAAATGAATAAAAGAATTCATTTCAAGAACTTTTTAACAAAATATCTTTGAGTACAAGAGTATTGTTGATTATTTAATAACAGATTTAAATCATACTGTGGCAAAATAATTATTAATATGATTTTTTTTTTCTTTTTCTTCTTATGAATTCCTTGTTTTTTCTCCTTCATAGTTTTAAGATAAATCTGATACCAACTGTTCAATATTTATAGAGTTTCATCTTTTACTACCTTATTCTAATATTTGAAAACAAATGATATGTACCTATATTTGTGTTGCGTATATAAAAATATGTTGCTGCTGACATTTGTTTGAAGATACAAAAGATCGGATTAACGAGCTAGGAATGGAATGGAATATTTAATACAATTCTTACATTTTGTAATCTTTGTAACATTTATTTTTAAATTGTTTCAACGTTATATCAACTGATGCTATGGATTAGTTAATTTCTTGTATGTCTAAGAACCAATATTCAGACAGCGATTCTCCAAAAATAAGTAATTGTCAGACGCAATAAAATGTAAAGGTGATAATAATAAGGGTTCATTAGTTTTTACATATATTATATGTACTGTACAATAGATTATAAAATAAATGGATTAGACGTAAACAATATAAGTCAAGTATAACCCGTTTATACTCAAGAAGGCACATATTTTCAGAATTTTAATCCCTTGAGTCCAACACAAGACTGGAACTATACTATATTTATCAGTACGCACTTAAGTAAGGATCATTACCATCTGATGGTACAGTTGTTTGTTGAAACTATTCGTTACAAAATAACATTAAATTGAAATCTGTTTGAGGGTAGCAAAACAACGATTTATCAAAAAAAAACTTATTTAATTTTTAATTCGACAAAAGTTTATTTTTAGAGGCCTTGCTATTTTACATAATCACGCCTATCCAAGCTTTGTCCGTATACCAGTGTTTCTCAAACTGTGGGGCACGCCCCCTGGGGGCGCGATAACCCTACGAGGGGAGCGCGAGCATATCGAAAATAAGAGATTTAAAAATAATTAATTTACTGGAATGAATTAAAACAAAACACTTTCAGACATAATAAAAAATACACTTTTCTCTGATATAATTTATAGGCGCGCGCGCGCGCGATATTAAGTCAACAAAAATAAGAACTTCAATACCTAATTATCTATCTTTGATCTTATAACCAAATAAAAACATTTTATTTGATTTGTTGTAATCCCATGATGAGAGATTTTTTTACTACGCTTTCTGTTGAAACCTAACATATAACTCTTTCAGAGAAAAACAGATCCCAGACGCAGAATCGAAAAAATTTAGGAACATAAAAAATTCATCACTGTCATTATTTTTGAAATACTGTACATTATAGCTGCAATCTGTTTAACCTTCTAAGTTATTGAAACAGTTAGTTATGACTCATCTTTTATGTGTTTGTTTCTCATTTAGGGAAGTTGTAAGTAATGTATTTCTCTGTTACGCTTTTTTCCATGCAAAAGTGTTTTATTATATTTGGAAAACCATGGAGAGAGAACACTTTGAAGAATTACTTGGCCAAGACTTATTTTTACGAGTATTCTATACATATAAGGCATAACGCGTAAAACGTTTTACACAATTTCATATAATCATAATGAATACACTTTTTACCTGGAAGTAGTTGCGCGGGACGCACAAATTACGAAATCGTTAATTCTGGCAAAACTGTTTAATTGTTACCAAAGAAAAATTGAAATGTCCTTGAAAGTAGGTAAGTAAACTTTCTCTTAATTAAATTATTCACTGTAATCATGATTTGTATCGTGTAAAATAAAATAATTATAAAAAAAGGGATTAGGGTGACTCAATAACCCCGCTCGACCGTATCGAGTGCGCGCCTGATCCCGAGTTAAAACATGTTGAAATATTTTCGCTTTAAATATTAAAAATAATACAGATATTCTTCATCGTAATTTTATATTATTGTTCATTATTTAACATCAAATATAAATGCTAATTCTGTGAGGATTAAAATTACCATTCGTTTAAAACTAATTATAATTTGAGCAACCATTTTAAAAAAAAATAATTTTACATTTTTGTAAACATTGTCGAGCATTTGGCTTTGCACTCCTTACAATTCAGAAATTAGATCAATAATGTTCTATTTTCTTATAAATGAACTCGGGCAAAGAGTGGGCACATCAGCCGGTATACATTTATTGTATCAGTGCTGCACAGAGATTAGTTATTTTATAACTAATTAATTAATACTAAATTAAAAACAAGTTTAATAAGTATTAACGACTTCATGGGCTTGTCTTGCAAAGCAAAGATTTTATAAGGAATGCTTATGATTAGAAATTGAACCTCTGAGTTATTTTTCTATATTTAGCAGATATCTATATTTTGTTTTCTAAGCAGCCACCGCATTTCGCAATATGTTCAATTTAAAAACTAGAGTAAGGAAAAATAACATAATAATTATCCTATTATTTTTTTATTTATTTATTTTTTGCTTAAATGTAGTATACAAAATTTTAATAAAGAGTGTTTTTTTTTCCAGGTATAGAAGTTTAAGTTGGCATTACTTTCCAAGATGGCGACCGATTTAACAGCTGTCAAGTGATTTATTCTCAGTTTGTGGTTTGAGAATTCATCAAAACGATAATCAAGCAAGGCGTAGATTCGTCGAATGGGCCCAAAACGAGATTGCCATTGTTCCCGATTTTCATAAGCGAATTTTGTTTAGCGATGAAGCGCCCTTCTGGATGAATAGCTACGTCAACAAACAAAACTGCCGCATTTGGAGAGAAGCAAATCCACAAGTGTATGTCGAAACACCATTACATCCAGAAAAACTGACTGTTGGGTGCGCTTTATGAGCTGGTGGAGTCATTGGTCCGTACTTCTTCAAAAACGATGAAGGTCACTACGTTACAGTCAATGGTGATCGGTATAGAGCCATGATTACTAACTTTTTCATTCCTGAATTGAATAATCAAGATATCCAGGAGCTGTGGTTCCAACAAGACGGCGCAACATGTCACACAGCTCGTGCCACAATCGATTTTTTGAAAGACACGTTTGGTGATCGCCTAATTTCCCGTTTTGGACCTGTGAATTGGCCTCCAAGATCTTGTGATTTAACACAACTTGACTATTTTCTGTGGGGCTATGTAAAGTCATTGGTCTATGCGGATAAGCCACAAATGCTTGATCATTAGGAAGACAACATTCGCCGTGTTATTGCCGATATACGGCCACAAATGTTGGAAAAAGTCATCGAAAATTGGACGTCCAGATTGGACTACATCCGAGCCAGCCCTTGCAGTCATATGCCAGAAACCATATTTAAAATGTATTGCCACAAGATTATCTTTCGAATAAAAATAATTCATGTCATTCGAATAATACATCGTTGTTTTATTGCAATTTAAAGTTCTATACCTCTAAAAAAAAAACCCTTTACTTATGTCATCAATTTGTATGCTTTATAATTAAGATCGCCTATTGTAGCTTCAGCGTCAAAGTGCATTATTATGGCATTCAGTACATTATTAATGTATAAGTGGGGCCGCGATAAAAATTGTGATCGAAAAGGGGGGCGCCAGTATTGAGAAGCACTGCCGTATACAATTCGTCAGGAGATGTTATAAAAATAGCAAAGACATAGGAAATCAAGCAATGATTGCTTAGTCTTTCTATATTAAAATTGTAATGGTTATTATATATATTTATATCAAATAAATAGAAAAATGTGTTAATGTACTTTAAATTAATGTTAAGCGATATATTATTGTCTTTAACAAAATATCACTTGTGAGTTTTATTAATATATTTTTTATAACCAATATAAAATTATATTCTTGAAATCTCATTGAAAATAAAAAAAAAATACAAATAAAAAACTGACCACTGCCCCATATACACAAATTCACAATGAGCAAAAAAAAAATTAATACAATTAAAATAATTCTAAGTACAATGCACAAATATTTTATAAAAAAATGTGCTGTGACAGAAATTTGTCATAAATATTCTTGGAAATGTGTTAGCGTATCCAAGTTAAAAGGGAAAAATTACTTTTTTATTGCTTAGCAGAATTTTTTTTTTACAAATTTATTTCTGATAATTTTAGTATACAGGTCTAAAAATTCTTTATTATCGATGTACAGATGACTTGATCGGGAAGAACGTTTTTCCGCGATGCAGTTGCAAATGTAGTTAATATAAGTTGAATTGCTCCCTCTAACCGGGAAGAAAGTTTTCCTCGATGCTGTCGTAAATATTGTAGATATATATATAGTCTTGTTTCTCCTAATAGGGAATAGAGTTTTATCTCGATGTAGCCGAAAATATAATAGACATATATTTTCTCGTTCCCACCAATAGGAAAGAGAGTTTTTTCTCGATGCAGTTGCAAGTTTATTGGTTATATGTAGAATTCACCCTGCTAATCGGGAAGAAATCTCTTCTTCAGTATAATAGTATGGAAACGTATGTGACGAACTGCACCCTCAAATAGGATTGTATATTTTACAGAGACAGACAAAAAAAAGTTGACAAATATTGAATGTTTTCTTCTCAATAATTACAATAATTATTGAAAGGTGCCCAGAAGGTGAAAAAATATATATCATTAAGTGATGAATAGCTGGTAAAGTTTTAAATGTACGCGGAAATTCAAGCCATCATATAAAGTAATATTGTATAATATTGCTGTATTTTATATGTAAATTTAAATATGAGCCATTTTATAGCCTTCAAGATCAATGCCAAGATTCATTGAAAAAATGGCAGTTGAGTTTACCACTGAATTTGGCTTGTTCCTCCATCTAAAATTCGTTGTTAGATGGGTCTTAGAGTCGCAAGTAGTAGTAGAAGAGGGAAGAACCAGAGCATGGCATATCTTCCAAAAGGAGAATGCTCCTAGGATAAGAACTGTAGTCATTTGATATACACCTCTGTGTGAGGTTCAATGCACGACTTTTGCTCTCGGCATGGTAGGATTTGTAGTGCCGGGATCTCAAAATACTGGATTCCCGGTGTTTCTTCAAATCTTGAAATTCCGGGATTTTCCTAGTTCAATTGACTAATATTTATTTGTAAGGGCAACGTGCCGTAAATTAATAGTGGACCTGCTGGAATGACTTGACGCTTCAAATCCTATATTGCTACTAGCTCGTGCAATTGGCTCTTCTATTTCAAATACACTTGACAAAGTAACACTTACAACTGAATCACATTGTGAGAGAGATTCAGTAAATGAATCAATTTGTACATAAAAAACACAATAAGTTTAGCTGAAGAACTAGAAACTGTTATCAAAGAGGGATATGCACTGATGCAGCCTGTTAGATTTGAAACAATGTCTTAAAAATTAAAAAAACAATAAAATCCTCTTTTTAAAAACGGGGGGAGATGCGTTGGCTATCTGGAAAAAAAATGTTCCTATTTAATGACGATAAAGCCTTCTAGAGTAAATTCCGCACAATAATTTGTTCTGCTAGGACATTTTGTTACAAAAACAATTAATATATATGTATATATATATACATAAACAAATTGAGCTTTTTATACCTGGTAATTGGATAATCAATGTATACTGTCTCCATCTATTGCTTTCATTCGGAATTAATTAAATTTGTTCTCACAAATAAAAATAAATTAATTCATTAAGTTTGATTTATACAAAAAATTGAAAAAAAAAACTGATTTAACATCAAGTGTCATCCATTACAAGTTTAAAAAATGCATTTAAACCTGAGTGTATGATTGAAAATTGTTTTATTAACGATTGAAAATTTGAGGAATATATATATATACATACATACATACATAGGAAGAGAGTGAACTAATAGTAGGAATTGAATAAGAAGCCGCTTGAGCGATGAAACCTTGGACGAGTTGTTTTTTAAAATCTTATTTACAGAAACACATTAAATGAAGACATGTTTTTTTTTTTTTTTCATTTCATTACACATACTAGATTTTTTACTATATATATATATATATATATATATATTTCATACTATATTATAAACTATATTTTTTAATGATGAATTTAGATTTGTGTTTGATTTGTGTCAATATATTATAATATTAAACTAATTTTTTAATTATGTTTTCAGTTTCATTATGTAATTTCAACTATGCTAATGTGTAAGTATTTGTAGTGATTTTTGATTTCATCTATATCAGAGATTGCCTAAGTGGTTGTCCGCAGACCACTAGTGGTCCACAAGAAAATTTCGCTGGTCCCCAGAAAAGTGTGTGTGAATATATTTATTAATCATATTAAACTATGTTTTAGAATGCATTGTGGAACATAACTTATTTCATTGCAATGCTTGAAAAGTTATAAAAGCACTACTTCACAAAAATTACGCTATTTCATACGGGAATGTATAATGGTTAAAGTTTAATACACTTAAACCTTTTTTTTTAATTGTTTTGTTTTTACACACAGTTTTTTTTATCTTTATATAATTTATTTACGAAGTTCTCATAATTTGATAAAGTACATAGTTTCATTTTATTAACTAGGATTATTTTGTGTTCTAGATCATAATTTTTTGTTATAAATATATTTAACACTTAAAAAGCGTATTAGTGGTCCGCGGGATTTCAATTATCAATTTGCTGTCCCGTGAGGTCAAAAAGTTTGGCGACCGCTGATCTATATAAGCCAGTAACAGCCTCCGGACAAGGATGAATTCTTTTGCCTAGTGGTATGTTGCGTTCTTACAGATCAGAAAGTACTGAGTTCTATCCTCCTCATATATTTTATAAATAGTCCCAGACCAAGGATCCCGGGATTTGGATCACGTAATCCCGGAATTGAAAATATTTATGCGGAATTGCAAACCCTATGACAGGGAAATAAATTTGGCCTTCAGGTCAATGATTTCGCACTTCTTCCAGAAGGTGAAAGAATGGGTAATTAAAATGCATTCATCTACAATAGTCACAGGTAGAGCAGCAAGGGAAATATCAGGTGCGTTTCTAATAGTATTGATTCGGGGAGTAAAGTTTGACAAGTTCTGGTAACAAATCCGAAATTATGATTTCAAAGAAGGTGAGGATATCCTTCCGAAAAACCAAAGCTCACTGAAGAAAGTTAAGAAGCACCTCGAAGTTCGTAGTGAAGATGATTCCGTAAAAAACATTAAAAATAATAATAAAATAGTAAAGATAATTTGTGCGAAGAAGATTATTAAAATCTCTCGGTTTAGCATCCAAATCAATGTTTGAATCAGCAAGTGACTTTTTAAGTAAATTTGCAATAATACTGTGTTTTTTCTTTGTAGAACTGCCGATGATTGTAATGTTTCTAGACATTGTTATGGGGTTCGAAAATCTAATTAAACTATTCATAATCAATTTGCTGTATTTAATATCAAACCGGCTGGGTGGCGTGGTTGGTATGCTGCTGACTTCCTGCACCTAAGGATCCAGGTTCAACTCCGATCCAAGTCTATGGATTTTCATAATGCAAAAATTTGATAGACGCCACGTCGTATTATTATATGGTATGTAAAAGATCACTTGACTGACTATTTGGTTTGGATACTCTCGTCAAAATTAAGTCTTAGTACAGGTTTGCATCGTCAGACCCCAAGTGCCTCCCTCTAGGGAGGAAGTTGAGTGACGGCGATTGGTATCTGCCTATATGGTGCCACACTAAAAAGACATACCAACTTCCGGGGAATGTACAAGGTCTGCGATGGTTAATCACCAATCCACAGCCCAATAGAAATAAAAAAAAGTTTGTAACAAAAAAGAAATATTTTTTTCACTGTTCACACAATTTGTGATGCTATATATATATATATATATATATATATATATATATATATATATATATATATATATATAGTTCATATGAAGTTTGATATGTCACCTACCAACTTTATAGCATTATTTGAAAGAAAGTACAATATTTCTATGGAGCTGATCATTATAATCTTGAATAATGTAATGGAGATATACATATGAATTCATTGCTTCAACTTTTATATAGATAATTAATTGATTTAGTACACATTGGTGAATAACTTCACTCTATACCCTCTAAGAGTACTACTTAAATAAAAATGACAAGGAACAAAAAAAATAGCCAGACATATAAAACTTTATTAGAAAGCTAATTTTCCTGTCATAAAATATGTTTAAAGTAATACTAATTAATACAAACTACAGAATTTCAAATTATTTCCTCATGCATTAAATGTATCTGATACTTTACTTGAATATATCAGTGGAGAATCATGGTTGCTCAATAATTTAATTTAGAAGAACTATTTATTTTCTGTTAGGCGGTTTCTTAATTGATATAGTTTAATTCTCTGATGAATTCCGTAAAGTCCTGACTAAATTTTGATGTAGGGCGAGATTGTTAATGTTTGAAGAATTAATTGAAAGTTGCCATGCATGATGTTTGAGTAACCTTTTTCATAGTAAATCAATACATTTTTCCATAGTTCCTCAAGTACAGCCATCTAAATATGAATTCAATTAATACAGTATGATACTCACATTCCAACTCTTTTTTTATAGAAACTTCAAAATATATCCTGAAAATTTTTAACTTAAACTTTACTAAAGAATGTTTCTTGTTTCAGAAAGTTATGATTAAATTAATAATTATTTCACAAAGTATGAAATTCCCATGAAAGCATATGAAATGAAGCTTTCATAAAAATACACTGGCCTCAAAAAGTTAAGGTACAACATGTTTTTCGAAGCTCACCATAAAAAAAATGACAGTAACAATAAAATGCATAGTTTACATGAATGATAATAACGAACTTTAAAAACATTAATGCAAAAACGATTGCTACCACTGTTATTTTATAGAAAAGAACGTATATTTATGAGTGAGAGAAAAATATGCAAATATCAAGCTTTCGTACTTTTGTGTGTAAGGTGTGTTGATTTTCAACAGTTGTTGGCAGTTTCGGTGACAATAGTCAATAGAGTTTAGAAAATGTCTCAGAGACGTCGTTTACCCAATTCGTTAAGGTAGCGGGCAGTTGGATGGATGGAAATGAGATTGTCGTAGGCTGATGCTGCTAGACGTCTCAATGTGTCTCGTAGTGTTGTTCAGCGACTTTGGGATCAATACCAATCCGAAGATTCTGTGTCCAGAAGACCTGTTCCAGGCCGACCACGAGCTACAACACCTGCAGAAGACCGTTTTCTAGCTCTTTCGGCACGAAGGAGAAGAACCACTACTGTGCCGCAGCTCGTTGCAGACCACTTTCAAGCACCAGGAAGAAGAATCTCCGCTATTACGGTGCGAAATCGTCTTCACAATGCAGGTCTGTATGCAAGAAGACCAGTTGTGTGCGTTCCCCTCGACGGACGACAGCGAAGGAACCGCTTATGCTGGGCAAGAGAACATGTTTCTTGGACGCAGCAACAATGGGCTTCTGTGCTGTTCACAGACGAGTCCAGATTTACAATGGAGAGTGATTCAGGGCGTCTACTGATCTGGAGGGAACAGCGCACTAGATACCATCAATCCAACACTGTTGAAAGACACAGTTATAGAGGTGGTGGAATCCTGGTTTGGGCAGGGATCTCGCTCGGTGGCCACACTGACCTGCATGTGTTCCATGGAGGAACCGTAACTGGTCTTAGATATCGGGATGAGATCCTTGATCCATATGTCCGCCCATATGCTACTGCTATTGGTAACGACTTCATTCTGATGGATGATAATGCACGACCTCACCGAGCTGGGATTGTTGAGGAGTATCTGGAGGATCACGGTTTGGAACGAATGGAATGGCCAGCTCGATCTCCAGACCTGAATCCGATAGAACATCTTTGGGACTATCTTGGCAGAGAGGTTGCTGCTTGAAATCCTCCTCCAAGGTCGTTACATGGGCTGAAACAAGGCTTACTCTGTGTCTGGTCTTCGCTTCCTATTCCGGTGTCCGACAACTTAATAAACAGCATGGGAAATCGATGCCGCCAATGCATTCAAGTTAGGGGTGGACACATTCCTTATTAGAATCCATTTTTGTATTGTTTTTATGCCATTTTACCACATAACACTGTGATGTGCTGTTTTCTCCAAGAATGGGCTTTTCCGCAGAGATTGCTTTTTTTGTTATAAATCGTTTTTGCAATACACTTATACAAATATCTATGACGCATTCAATAAAAAACTATTTAATGCACATATCCTCCAAATTTTTTGTTTCTACATTCATTCATTTGCAAATTAGACACAAAAACCCGGTTGTACCTTAACTTTTTGAGGCCAGTGTATTATACTGTGATGACTATTTCCAAATATTGTTTAATCTTTTTTTATTTTGCTTTTATATGAAAGAAAACAACTGTTGTATTTATAATCAATTATTCCTCTTTTCACCATAATAACCACCTTTTAAAAGGTCTCAAAATTATATTTATTATGCTACTTAACATTTTCAAGCGTCTTTCTTTATATTGTTATTTTTAAATTTTGGGGAAAACTAAGTCATACTTATATCACTGGATTTCGTTAGCGTTAAAAATATAAATCGTTCAATAAACATAAACTGAAAGGTAACACAAAACTGCTAATCATTCTAAATATATTGAATTAATTTGTTAAAAAAATGTAATTTCATAATAGATTATGAAATGCAACGTATATTAAATAAGTAAAATATTTTAAAGTAAATTTGATTTTTCATAAAAATTACTGCCCAAATCTGTTTTTAAATTGGTCTTCTGTCTTAAATAGGTTATATTATGCAAATAAACGTTGAATATTGATTGCATTCATATATTTAAAATGGATTTTCAGCTGCCAAGTTCCTGCCAACAATGTTGTTGAGTCTAAAACAACGTTCAAATCTTTGATTGTCTTAAATCCCCATAAGCTCAAAAGAAACCCCTTGTTAGGAATAGGACAACTATTTTGTTCGGTTCTTTCTAATGATATGGATTACTGACATTCTATAGAACATAAATTTCATTTGAAAATCAGGGAACCAGATAAATTAATGGAAGCTGAGAGTAGAAAGCCAGCAGTAGAATGTGGACTGAATTGAGTAAGTGAGGTTTTGCAACGTTATCCAGTTGCACAAACATTTGCAGACTTATATTGAAGAGGCTTTAAACATAAATGCGACCAAATTAAATGGAATTTACATTCATATATCATTTAAGGTTATTGGATATGTCATAACCTGATTATTCCTCTGTAAAAGCATGAATAACCAATAATGATGATACGAGAAAGCAGAAAATAAACTTTAGCAGAAATAAATAATATAAAAAAGCGGATTAAGGTATCCAAATACTTCTGCGACAACCTTTTTTGAAAAAATAGAGATATAGGTATTTTTTGTGATTTTTAGATTGATTAAGTATATTTTAATTAAAAATTCCTAGAATTGAACACAGAAAGAAAATTATTGTTTTTAAAATGGGAAAAAATTGTTGAAAATGTACAAAAAATTACATAAACGGGGACTCTTCTGACCAAAAATTTTAAGAACAAACTTTTAATTTTTCAATTTTGATGGGTTACTTTCTTATTCATGTTTTAAATAACCTTCAAGGTGAGAGATATTTGAATTTTTACAAAATTAGAGCATTTTAACTTGGCAATTACATGAAATTGCTTAAAAACAGTGATTATATTCACATGAAAGACTCTAAATATATTTTGAAATAAAACCAGGATTGATAAATCTGTAAGTAAAAACTATTTTATTGTTATACAAAAAATAACAAAAAATTTCAGAAAATTATTTTCAAAACTTTTTGATTAAACACCGGCCTCGTCTGAGCATATCGAAAAAAAAACACATTTCGAGTAAAAGGCATCTTAAAGTTTGACATCTTGTGTAAAGTTTTGGCATTTGCTTTTACTAGAACACTTGCAGTTTTGGTTCTAGTGAATGGAAAGTAAAAAAAAAAAAAATGGTATTTTTACTAAGCTAATAAGATGATCTATAAAATAAAATTATAAACAAAATTTATAAATTTTTGAAAAAAATCATGATTTTGGGGTAGTCGGATATCTTAAGGGGGAATAGTTTTTTCATGTTTAAGTGATTCAGATTTCTTGCGTCCTATAATTTTGTAAATAAACAGGTCAGTCGATTGTACATTTTCCTATCAAAAATTTACCAGAAATTAGAAAACCATATGTAAGTGGACTTGAGGAAGAAAAAATTCTGATTTTCAAGCATGTCGTAGCGAGAGCAAAAGTGCTGCCGAGTGCGTAAGAAAAATGGAATACTTTCTAATTAAATTGGTTTAAAGAAAACAACAGTCGACAATAAAGATTGTTTTATTTTTAACCTTAGACGATGCTAACACATTTTCTATTTATTTGTTACTTTGTGCTCAATCTAGATCAGTCATTTTTTTTCTACGCCATTTTTTTGTTAGGAAGGTGAATTTGAAGGAAAAGCTGTATACACTACGTGATCACCGCGCGACCAATGTTTCAAGATCTCGAAGAAATTTTCCACGCAGGGTGATCATATGTATTCAGTCGTCCCACTGAGTGAATAGAATTTTTTCGAAACTTGTAATTCTGAAAATTATTTTGAAGGATTTTTTTTTTTTAGAAGAATAACATTTTTTGCTATTCAAACCACTGAAAAGGTAAGATTATCACAATCAGTTGCCAACAGCTAAAGCAATTTATTAACAAACTATATTTCCAAAGCTATAATTGCCCCACCCCCGAGATTAACGAAATCTTCTAAAAAATGCGAACCCTTTACTTTAAATTCAAAACCTAAAAATTATCGGCTGATACAGGGATGATTCGTTATTGTATCATATTTAAATATTTATAAATTATAAATTAAACATTTATAAATCAAAAAATATTGATTATAAATATTACACCAATTGATAATCAATATTTTAATGTAAATTAACTTACGTACCAAAATTATGAAACAATTACTCTATGTGATACTAAAATTGTTCACAAGCAAATCAGTCCTGAAATTCTTTAGAAAACCAATAAAATCTACTCGAACTAGAATGAAGAAAATTTGAGTTCGATAAAAAAAACATCATCTCTAAAGTACCAACATGCTTGTGGAACGTTCATATCCTAAACCATTGATGAACTACTTCTTTAGCTGCATTCCTTTTGTTTAAAAAATTAAAAGAATTTAGGTCAAGCTAGCTTAATTTTATACACTGAATTTTATGCACTGAAAAGTTAAAAACAAATAATATATTTTGAAAATATTTTAATACTTTTATAACGGATTTGGTATATTCTCTACATCTTGTAGTTTCAATAGAATATAACTTAAATATCAATATAAATAAGCCTATTTTGAAAATTGTCCACAAATTGTTTTAAGTAGTCTACCTCAGTGTTTTTCAAAGCTGCAGCACTCGCGACCCAATATTCAATCATAATATTCATCGTACTCCCCCCCCCCATATAATAACAATATACTGAATTCAGTACTATACTTTGACGCTAAAACTACGACACGACTTTTACCTCTTAAGCAACCTCCTCCCCTCGTGTACATAAACGTCTCGCTAAACCAAAGTGTTTATTTTCCCAGACGTATATATACGTCTTTCCAAAGTACGATCTTTTCTGTGCACTGCTATCTGTAAAATTGTTCCGAAGAATTTGATGTGCAATAAAAGAACCTTGACAATGTTTGCGAAGGATTTACTCTTATTCCAGATTATTTTTGCGTCTTTATTCCTCCTTCCCCAACGCGTGCCTACGTGGAAAACGGTTGGCATTTGGAAGCGAATCGTGAAACTTTTGATCGGCAGTCAAGCTTTAATTATAAACCATACAAAAATTGTCAAGATAATTGTTATAATTTTTGTTTTAAATTATATATACATATATGACAAGCCCATGGGGTCACTGGTAATTAATAAACTTGTTTTTAGCTCAGTTTTGTTAAATTAAATATAAAATACATTCTGTAGCACCAATATATTTATAAGTGTGATATATCAGTGTAAATGGATATTTTATTTTTTATTATGTCAGAATTTACTTTGCTTGTTTAGTTTCAGAACATTAATATTTTTTTAAATCATGTTTTGTTCTCAAATTTTCAATATGCTCGTAGAGTTGTTACACCCCCCCCCCCAGGGGAGCGTGCCCCACAGTTTGAGAAACGCTGATCTACCTTATTTACGCATGCAAACATTTTCAAATGATTTTCTATAAAAACTTTCCCAAATACATTTTCTATGTGCAAACAATAAGCGTTTAATAATAATTTTTATGCAAAAAATGTAACATATTCTTGAATGAGTTTTAAGAAAAATAAACTGAAAGTTTTTATAGATTTTTTTTTCAGGATCTGAAGTATAATAAATACAGAATCTCTGGGTGGGCCAAATTTACTCGTTGTCCTGTCGAAAAATTATCTCAAATGATAAATAGTTTTGTTTGACAACAAAATGTACTAAAAGTTACTTGGTGTCTTTTAATTTCAGAAAAGCTCCCTGGAATTAAGAAATGTCATTTTTTGTAGATAATCGTAGTTTATATTCTGAAACTATCTAGTAATTATAAGAATTAACGGGAAATTCGTCTTAGAACATATAAAATTCGTAAAACACGAACTCACAGCAATACTACTCACAATGTCATATTAGGCCAATGAAAACGCACATTCACTCTCAGGCTTTTACTTTTTATTGCTTCTCCACATTTTTCGAATACAGACTAGAGAAACCCTTGTAGATGCTTCTAGATCTTTCTAGCAAAATAATCATAATAGAATTTCCCGAATTTTCCATGTACATCTATTTTAGTGGCAAAATTTTTCTCCTTAGTAACATTTAGTCATCTAATTTGTCGAGTGTTTTTTTTTTTTTTTTTTTTTCTGTTTTAAGGCAACGCTTGTATAAAGAAGCAGAAATAATGCATACAAAGAGTGAATCTTTTCATCTTTTTTCTTTAGATTTGTAAACAAACTTATTTATAAATTTTATGCTGTAAATCACGTAAGATTTTTTTTCTAATTGTTGAAAATAGTATTATTGACTCCTATGGTGATTTATGTGCAATGTAATTATTGATGAAAGTAACTCTGGACTTTACATAAAAATAATAAGTTTCAATAAAAAAAAAGTAACGTAGCTTATCGATACATTAACACAAAAGCAAAATCTGTCAATGAATGCATTATATTTGGTAATTGTAATTTTTTTTTAAATATTATTAATTTTTCTTTCTCTTTGAAAGCTATGAATATTCGATACATTTATTGGAAAAAAAACACTATGACGAAAGAGCAACTGCAGCCACAAATAATTTAATTATGGCTAAAGTTTAATTCATGTCATATTGCCAATAAAATAAACGCAACACTTTGTTACTACACAATTAAAATACATATTATTCATCTGACTGATAATATGTCTTGATAAAACAGGACAGAGAAATTTGTTTAATTAAAGACATCCATGTGAATAGATTTCTCGGTCCGTGGCTTACTACATTCCTCATTCGGAGTCTGAAGTGCAAATCCGTTAATCCAAGACCGCAACGACCTCTAATGGTGCCATATTTCACCTTCTCTTAATCCAACCAATAGAAATTCATCCAGCTCACAGCTTCTGTTTAATGGCGTCATCATTCTCCCTTCGCCAATAAGGTCACGAACCTACTAATCTACTTTATGTCACAGCTTGTTCGCGGTAAAAGACTCTACGAATGGACACCCTGCACTTATCGGAGCCATGTACTTGTTTGTGATGATATTTTGCAGTTATTACATATATACTACTTCAATATATATATACTACTTCACCTTATAAATCTAATACAGTATGCTTAAAAATTCGTAGTTAAGAGAACAGATTAATGTATTTATTTATTGTTGTTACTAATAAATATATAATGGAAATGTTTAAGAAAATAAATTAAATAATTTTACAAAATTTTTTTAATTTAGTCAGAAAAATATATTTTTAAATTTAATAAAATTAATTGCAATGCTTTTTAAATAAAATATAACAGGAACTAATAATTGAAATAACTACATTCTTCTTGAATGAATAATAGATTAAAAAATATATTAATGTTTTTCTTTTTGCATGATCCAAAGTAAACATTATTAAAACAAATAATGTTAAAAAATATTGTTTTTTTTTTGCATTTATTTTGATATACTCAAGCGCGAAATTCAATGCGGTAGTGTAATATTGATTTTCTTTTATTAACAATCAAAACACGGTTTCTTTTATATAGGCTTCGTTCTTCAAATTTTGAGAATATGTGAAGCAAATTTAGCACATATAACTACAATAAAGGCAGTGAATTGAATTATTTTATGATGTACAAATTATTTTTCAAACGGTAATGAGAAAAGTTTCGTTGAAGTTTCAAAAACATATTTATTGCTTTTCTACAAATCTATACCTCCGTGTTTTTCTTTTTAAATAATACATGAATCGCGTATGTCTCAAAAATGAAACATGTTTTTACATAAAAAAACGATTTCATTGAATGATGAAAGTTAATAAAATAATAATGATTATGGGTCAACCAAAGTAGAAAAAGAACGAAAATTAAATTCTATTTTCCACAACACTTACGATTTGAAATAGTTAATTTAAAATATAGAATAAAACTTAAAAACAAATTTGAAATATACTTTCCAAATTGTATTACGAACATAAAGAAGAAAGAATTTCTTCTTGGTGAAGCATTTACTCATCCGAAGAATTACTCTGTGCTAAGCCCATGAAAACAAATTGAGATATAAAATAATGTTGGTGACAGTTTCGTTAAAACTTATTGGCTGAACCCAAAATGTAATGGTTTCATATCACTCAACCCTTATCGAAAAAAATGTAACACAAGACGTGTATTAATAAATTATACAATGGACGTTTTTAATCATAAATCAATAAACCAACTTTATTGATCATAACTTTCTTCTAAAATTATTTTTTTTTTATTATAGCGGTTTGTAAGACAAAATATTTTTGACGCTCATTTCGCTCATTATAACAGTTTTCAGTCCCACTTTTAATACTTTTTACTTAAACATAAACCAGTGGTAAATGTTCTTATTATATTATTGTTCTTATTTTCTTCTCTTAATTTAAATATAGGCAAAATATAGACTATATTTAAAAATAGGCTAAATCATTGTTCATTTTATCAGCATTCATTTTAGTCTAGATGCTTTAATTACTTAATGTTTAAAGTCATTTCTCACATCAAGTTTGCTTGTAACTATTGGTTCGTTGGTGGCAGAATAAAGCCTTGCTTCAAACATCAATTTCTTAACTGCAGAGATATCTACCTATATTCATGTATAAGGGAATAATACAGTTTGAAACAATAAAAACCCCTTTTATTTGTATGATTTTTATCAATTTCTTATGCACTTAGTTCTGAGGTTGCTTAGTATAAAGCAGTGTTTCTCAAACTGTGGGGTGCTCCCCCTTGGGGGGCCTGAGAACCCTACAAGGGGGCAAGCTTATCAGACTGTCGAAAATAAAAACTTATTTAAAAATATATATATTAATTTACTGAAAACAAGCAAAAAAATGCCTTCTGATATAATAATAAAATACACATTTACGTTGATATAATACACTTATAAATGTATCAGTACTGCATAATGTATATTTTATTATTAATTTAATAATACTAAGTTAAGAACAAGTTTAATAAGTACCAGTGATCCTATGGGCATGTAATAAAATTATATACAAAATTTAACATTTATCTTGATAATTTTTATGATTTATAAGTAGAGTAGCATTGTACATTTACGTCAAAGCATATTTTTTTAATTCAATTCATTGTTATTATATGGAGGGGGACGCGAGGAAAAATTATTATTGGAAATTGGGTCGCAAGTATAGAAAGTTTGAGAAGCACTGGTATAAATCATTATATCTAATAGGACTTACTCCTGAATTACTTCGCTATATGTATACTTAAAATTCTAACCGCATAGGATTGTTATCATAAGAAAGAAAAAAAAAACTGTCATGTGATAATATTTGAAGTTTGAGAAGAACCTCATTTTCTTTCCTCATTATAACAATTAAGTATACATATTGCATTTGCAGCAAGACATTTACTATTTTGCACAGAAATGTAATTTTCTACTACTTAAATAATGTTACACAAAACACATGACACACACATATGCAAGTGATAACTCAGGTTAATTTTCTTTTGAGTGCTTTTTAAATTTGTAATTGCTGTAAGTCCCCTAGGATTCCATGTAAATAATCAACTGTTAATTTACTCACCCAACTGGATTTAACCTTATCTTAAGCGCTTAAGTTGTCATCGTTTTTGATTAGTGATTATATAATGCATGCCACTCTAAATGCTGTGACGAATCTGTACACGTACTTTCACAAGTCCTCTTGGGAAATCTTTGCGCTAGCATTCGCGTTTAATTCATAGTCATCCCTCTCAATAAGAAACCGTATTATTCAGATTAGTTCGACTATATAAACGAGGAGTTTTGTGATTTTAAAGAAGGAAGTAGGAATCAAATACATTCGCTACGAAGGTGAAATTGAATAAGGTTTACTTTCGCATGTAAAGATAAGGAGTGCTGTTTTGCCCCTGTGTTGAATTAGTAGATTTGAGGTTGGTAATCAACGGTAGATTATATTGAATAAAATAAGCTTATTACGCATATTTTCTTTATAATCATGTGGCATTCACTTCGTGAATAGATTGTTGTTGGTTAGTGTGTTTGATAAAATAAATAATTGTGATTATGGAATTCTCTGCTTCTGCTTTCATTCCTCCCACACCCTCAGGTAGGCAAGACTTTGAGAGAGAAACTTCGGGAGCGCAAGTTGCTCACAATTTGTCAACCAATTCTCTTAAGTCATATGAACATTGGAACTTCCGGTTAGTATTTTGAATAAAAGCTTCATTGTGCTGGAAAATTCACGCCCCTTATTGTCAAAGCAACGCAACTGCATGCATCTGTCTTTTGCTTTTTGTGTTCTGTGTTGTGTCGTCTCCTACATGTAAATTAAAAATGAGTACTTTTCCACAAAATGTGTGCCCATTAATCCAATCAACATTACTACTATCAGAGTATAATAAAAGTCATCAGTAATTACTAATTAATGTATGATTAAACTCTCGTTGTCACGATATATATATATAAATATATATAGTAATTCGCTACCAGACCGACAAACAGCTATCCCAGTGGCTAGTCATGTAATTCCGTACGTTCTGGAAAATCATGGAGTGTTACGGATCCTCTCGGCAGCAACAAATATTCGAACCATGATGTCTTCAACAGAAAGATTGAGCGCCTTATACACTATGCGATTTATATAACCACATAAGATGAAATCCATGCATATTCAACACCCGTTGTAGTATAACTTTTCAATAAAATGTTTTCTGTCCTATTTTTTATACTTATTTGCACCACGTCTCGCAATTACGGCATTTAACCAATCCTACAAACCTGTGTGATTCTGAGCCGTCTTTGTGCTACTTATACATCCTGTAATTTGGTCGAACTGTTAGAGAATCACTCTGAATATACGAGGAAAAGTCAAAAAGAGTAAAGAGTCTTAACAATTTCTTTTTCCAAAGTTTGGTAACAGTGCTATACAAGGTGTGGCCAGCAACACTTCTATACAAAGCGTGACTCGTCTTCCCTCGTAGTCGTTGGAAAAAAACAAATATTCCCATATGACACCTGTTTTTTATATGTACCAAGGATGAAAGAAGGGCAGTGATTCGCTTAATCTAGCATTAGAAAAAGTGGTAAGAGATTGAAATATCAATACCAGAGGAAATATCTTTCATAAATCGATACAGTTGTTGGCTTTTGTCGATGCCATTGATATCATCGCTCAAAGACCCAACTCACTAAGACAGGCCTTCTCTTTAAAGAAAGAAGCCCTTTAGGAGGAAACTGAAAATCATAGAGAATAGGCTCAAGTGTATGTCTTGCACTAAATCATGTCTTAACAATTCCTATTTCAAAATTGAAGTGTATAGTTTTGAGGTAGTTGACAGCTTTTCACATATTTAGGATCGAAAATTAACAATATAAATGATTGTACTACTGGAATCTAAAAGAGAATTACTATGGTTAATATATGTCTTAATGAAATATGAAAATATATGAAATTAAATTTTATGAAAAGGTAAAGAAGGTCATACTATATAAAAGTCTTTTAAGATCAGTATTATATATATAACTTCTGCATATGAAAGCTAGTCCATGTCTCGAACAGATGAGAACATGATAAGTATCTACGAAAGGAAGATTTTATGATTCATTTTTGGAAGAGTTCTGGAAGATAAAACAGGGCGAAGAAAATCTAATTTAGAGCTCTATCAATCATATAAAGAATCTGGCAATGCTAACTTCATCAAAATATAACGAATTAAATGGGCAGGTCACGTTATAAGAATGAACGAAGACCGCATCACTAAAAAAGTCCTCAATGCTCAAACAATTGGCACTCGAAGAGGGCAGGCCAAATCTCAGATGGATTGATGGCCTAGAAAAGTATATCCTAGTTTTGAGAACTAGGTATTGGAGAAGACTAGCAGGAAGAAGGATGGCCGGGAAAAGGCTTCTAGAGAAGGCCAAGGCCCATCCCGGGCTGACGTGCCATTGAGGAAGAAAGGAAGATCTACGAATTAATAGAGCGTTTTTTAAACAGAGAAAAGCTCCTTCATGTGTCAAATTCGTTCCAATTTTAATGCATTTTCATTTGTTTGTAAAGTTTGGTGCTATATATTCTCAGTGCAAAATATATGTATAGTATTTTCACATCTCTCTATTTTTCTGTTACCCTTCAGTCTGGAATTATTTTTCTGAAAGGAAAAATTATAGTTTGGTTTGAAGCAAAACATTAAAATTAAGTTTTAGATGTTAGAAAAAAATAATTTTTTAAAATAATGTTCCTATTTTATTATAATTTCACAGAAATCCGGCAGTATAGTATTGTTTAATTATCTATTATAAAAAACAGTTTTAATTATTTTTTTCAATTGCGAAATTTTAATTAAGACATTAAATTGCATTTATATAATGAAACTGTTTTTAAGTTCTTATAAAAGAAGTAATTTAATGAAATTTAATTCCATTTTTTGTCGAGTGCATGATGAGAGCTCTAACGTTACAGATAAGTTTATTTCTCGCGACACACCTCAGTTATTATGCATTTCCTTGTTAATCAAATATGTGTCCTTAACGTATTTTCATTTTAATACATACATGTACTTTATAATAATTCTAATAACTAGGTGTTCTGTTATTAGACATAAACTGAGTTAATACCATTTCAAATAATGTAAGCTTCCCTTTTGTGAGTGTGCTTAATTGAGTTTTATTAAGTTCTTTTGTGTAAGTTAACTTCAATGAAAATTTTAATGAAGTTGTTAATTAAATTTAGAATAACATGTCTTATGCACTTAAATGACAGGACCTTACTCCCTCTTTATATGTTTTATGTCATTATTAATTCCTTTGTCTCACGCATTTACTTGCATCAAATTTTATATTACCTTTATAGAATGGAGGAGAGTTTTACTTAGTTGACAAAAACAATTTAGATTGATGACTTTTTTTCAGTATTTTTGCTTTATTACGAAAGCTCATTTCTAATTCGTAATCCTTCTTCAAGTTTGAAAAAACTAGAAACATTAACACTTTGAATTAATAAATGTCTTTATGCAAAAAAAAGAAAAAAATATTTAGTATGATACTCTCAATTAACCCTGGGGAATTCACGCACTCGTTATTAACGTCAGTGGTCACGAGGGGTAATAGAGTCACCTCAAACCTTCTTTCTTTATCATTATTTTCATTGCATGCGATGAAAATCCTAATTCCAGAGATTAATTTAACTAAGAGAAACTATATTTACTTACTTTCAAGGACTTTTCAAATTGTCTTTGTTAATTTGAGAAAAGATCCATTTCAACTGAACTAATATGTTTATAATCTGTGTGATTTTAATAAAGGACAAACATCTCAAACACCTTTCGGAAACATTGCAGGAATGATATTTACAAGCAAAACGTCATATTTCAATCAAGTTATTGTTGTTTCATTGTTCTTTGATGATCGACAAACATCATGTGGACTTTTTTTTTGTGTCTTTTTTGTGTGACAAAGCGCAGCGTGTCTTCATAACATTTTTAATGGAGTTCTTTTGTAGCATTTGAAAACCTTTCAACTCAAACGTTTCATGATCATCCCTTTTCCGAAATTTGTTTTCGCTATCATGATTAATCTATATTACTACATCACTAGATTAATTGTAAAGAACAATTTCCAATTACAAAATTCTGCGAGCTGCATCTACCCGATGCTCGGTGTTGGAGGAAGAAATTCAGACTGGAGTCAGTCAATTCAAATAACTGAGTTTATTCAGAACTACCGAGTGAGTGTGAGCACGTGTGGCTCCACCCCTTTTATACACAGAACATAATGACGTCACACAACCTGTTCACAGTTACAAAAACGTGGCGCCATGCTGCCACTCATTCACACAAATCATTTCCATTTACAACATACTCCCCCTTTGAGACTTGGGGAGAGTCTCAAACCTATAACAGTTATAATTTAAAAGATCAAGTCTCTTCGGTTCTTTAACCAAGCTTCCAGAAGAAGTATATTTTTTTTATAATTGCATCATTAATATTCAAGACCTTTTCAGGTTTAGTACTTTTAACAGAAATTGATTTTCCAAGAGAACGTCTCAATAGTTTCTTGATAATGCGAACCAACCCTTTCCACCAGCCTCCCCACCATGCGGCGGTGGGTGGTATACATTTCCAAACTATTTTTTGAGTTGATGTTTCTCTCGATATTTTATGCCAATCCAATTTCGCAAGGTCATTGAAAGCACCTCGGAAATTAGTACCGTTATCACAGTAAATTATCCTGGGCCTCCCGCGCCTGGCAATGAAACGCCTAAGGGCTAGCAAAAAGGCATCAGAAGATAAAGCGTTTACTAATTCAAGATGTAGTGCGCGATAGACGGCGCAAGTGAACAATGTAATCCATACCTTTTCGCCAGTTTTTAAAAACAGAGGTCCAGCTAAGTCAATTCCTACAACTTCAAATATCGCGCAATCATTCACGCGGTCTGGTGGTAAGGGTGATGATCCGCATGACAATGATTTCATTTTAAAACGAGCACAAATAAAACATTTATTCAAAATACTCTTAATAGTTTTTCTAGCTCTGATAATCCAGAACCTTTCTCTAATTAATGATTGCATTATTTGTATTCCTGCATGACAGTTCTTTTTGTGTATAGATCTAATCAAAAGTTTTGTAAATTCACATTTATCAGGTAACAATATAGGATACAAAAAATAACTTTTATCATTTCGTTCAGTTATTTTAGATTTTACTCTTAAAATATTATCGTTATCAATAAAAGTAACAAATTTTAAAGATTCAACATCAGTTAAATAATATGTCTGAGTTAAACGAATCAATTGTTTCTCAGAATTTTCAATTTCAGCAACAGAAAGTTCATGTTCCTTACATTTGTTATAGTCTTTGTGACAATTATTTACAAATCTTAAAATCCATGCAAATACTCTTATCATAATCAGACACATTACATATAAGCAAGGGAAGTGCATCGTTTGCTAGATCAACATTCGCATTTTTAGTTTTCTTTCTTTCTACTTTAACTTCTTGAAGCTCGCAACTGATTTCACCATCTGGCCAATATTCCGAATTTTGTTTCAACCAGGAAGGCCCCTCCCACCATCTAGAACTAAGCATTTGTCGTGGAGAACAACCACGAGATAGTAAATCCGCGATATTCATGTTTCCTGGAACATACTTCCATGACTGAATTTGAGTTAGTTGTCTAATTTCCTTTACCCTATTAGCTACAAAAACTGACCAATTTCCATATTCTTTAATCCACCAAAGTGCTGTTGTGGAATCGGACCAAAGAGTAACTTTCAAGTCCGGCATATTAAGCGCTTTCAAGATAGAATTTACAAGTCGAACACCTACACAACAAGCCATTAGCTCTAGACGCGGTGTACTCAAAAGTTTGAGAGGAGCTACTCTAGACTTCGCTCTAACAAGAATTACGCCAACTCTAGAATCAACTATTGATCGAGCAAAGACGCATCCCGCATATGACCCCTTGCTTGCATCAACAAATACATGTAATTCAGTAAAAATATCAATTTTCATACAACGTGGTACAGTTACATCTTTCAAAATTTGAATCTCATTAAACCATTTCATAAATTTGTTTACAATATTCTGAGGTAGTTCCTGATTCCATGCTATTTTCATCTTCCATATTTCCTGCAATAGTAATTTTGGGAGCAATGTAGACGGTACCAACATTCCAATGGGATCGAAAACTTTTTGCACCGTAGACAAAACTAATCGTTTCGTTATTTTCATTTCGCACGTTAATGAGTCGAAATTCGTGCAACATTTCAAAACATCATTATCCAAGTCCCAGATGATACCCAAAATAAAAGTTTCACCTGAGTGTTTATCAACACTTTTACTCGCCACATTGCTCTCAAAAATACGTAAATTAAAACATCCTTCCGACATAATTAATTTAGTCTTCTCAATAAATATTTCTATTTCATCAGCACTGAAAACACCAGTTACACAATTATCAACATAAAAGGAAGATTTTAACTTTTGTGCAACTTCCTTACATTCGGAATTACAGTTTTCCAAAAGATGCATAATAGATGCATTCAATAAGTAAGGGCTTGAAGACACCCCAAACACAACTCGACAATGCCTGTACACTAATTGTTTTTCATTGCATGGGAAAAAAAATCTGAGATAATCTCTATCTTTTGGTGCAACAGATAGCATCAAAAACGCCTTTTCAATATTGGCAACAATTCCGACTGGATAAATTCTAAAACGATCTAAAATGTCAGGTATCAGTTCAATAAGGTTTACGCCTTTATATAAACAGTCGTTCAAGTATGGTTTCCCTTTTTCATGGGCCGAAGCATCGAATACGGGTCGGATTTTTGTAGTCGCACTATCTAATTTAATCACGGGTCTATGCGGTAAATAATGGCATTCATTGTTCAATTCTACTTCCGGCACACGTTCAATGATATTTAAATTTTCCCATTGCCTAAACACACTTTTATAATCCTCAAAAAATTTACCGTTTCTTAATTTATTCATCATCCGTAGATGTCTTTTCCATGTTAGTTCTTTGTTACTGGGCAAATTTTCAGAGTTACATTTCCATGGGAGTTTAACTTCATATCTTCCATCGGGAAGAATTTTCATTTTATTCTTAAAATCGGTTAATTCAAAATGTTCTTTCGTATTCTCATTAAGTAAGAGATCAGTTATTCCTAAAACATCAAGTTCCCATAATTCTTTAACGCTAACATTCCGAACATGAAAAGACGAAGTCGTTAACATAACGTTTTTATCGTTCGAACATACTTTTCCAATTACCGTCCATCCTAGTTTAGTTTCAATAGCTGTTAAACCCGAATCGAATTCAATTAAATTCCCAGTCAATAATTTTCCTATATTATCAGCCCCAATCAAAAGCCCACAATTTCCGTTTCTTTACAATTTAAATCCGATAAAATAATTTCTTTATTTTTTAACTCATTTAAAATACGCTTATCCTCAATCTTATAAATAAATCCACATATTTTCTTTTCAGATAGCACTTCAAAACAACATGCATAAGAGTGTTTCAAATCACTGTGATGTTTCGGTTTAGTTTCATTGCCCCCGAATAGAGAATGAATTATAGTTTCTTCTCTAAGTGGAGTGGCCTTCAAAATACTAGTGACACACACACTTTCACTAATGTAACTATTTTCACAAGCGGTATCAATCAGAACTCTAACTTTCCTTTTTTTCCTGATCTTTAATGCGAATGAAAACGCAGAGAGTTTGAAAGTAAATACTTTGGTTTCTGTTGAAGTTATTTGATAGAGAGTTCTCAGTTTTTATGGAACACAATTTTTGATCATACTTCTTATTTAATTTTGGACACATAATTTCAAAATGAGAATAATTACATTTAGAACAATTAATATCATTTTTAATATCACAATTTTTACTCAAATGTCCAGATCTATTTAAACAAATAAAACAAGCACCTTTTCTTAATAACAATTGTCTCTTAGCATTTAAAGACATTTTTCTAGCATTAAAGCAATTTTCACTGGGATGATATTTCTCACAAAATATACATTTATTGATTTTCTTACCTGTGGACTTTACGGAACTCGCCAGAGCTGATTCAGTCGTTAATTCGGTCGGCTTAACACTTTCAGTTGGGGAATCTTTTTTTCGGATAGGAGTTCCAAAACCGGATTTTGCCAGCTGCACCATCTCTTCCCCTTGGACTTCCAGGCGAAGGAAAGTCATTAAGTGTTCTAGAGTTCGTGATCCTTTAGCGTCTGTTTCAGTATTCCGTTTTCTTTCCCAGGCCATCATGATTTCCTCGGGTAAGCAGGACTCTACCAATGGTGTAAGGAAATCTCCATATTTTTCTTGTGTTCGTCCAAGGCTCTCCAACGATCGTAATTCCCCTTCAAGTTCATCGTACAAGGCCGACAAATCAGTTTTCGTTCTTCCAGAAACAGCGTTCTTCATTACTAAATTTAAAAGTTCACGTACGTAAATTTGTACTAACAAATCTTCACGACCGAATATCTCTTTTAATTGATCAATGGCTTTGGGATAATTTTCCGCCGTTGCAGGGAAACTCAATACTAATCGTTCTGCTTTCGATTTCGGTTCCATGGATTGCAATAAATATTGCATTTTGTCTTCTTCCGCAATGCTTTTATCATTGTGAATTTTCTGAAACTGACTCCAGAAGGCCAAAAAGTCTTTAGCTTCACCGCTGAACTTCTTCAGTTCGATTTTCGGTAATTTAAAGCTTCTTTTTTCAGTTTCGGTAGGAACAACGGTTTCTCGTATTTTCAAATCTACTCGAGTACATATTTCGATGTAGCGGTAACGGTAGTTTTCTGCATCTTCCATATCATCTAAATATTCTTGCACGGCATCTTCTGTACCCAAGAGTTGTTCAGAAATTTGATTCTGACAAGTGTCGATTCTCTGAAATTTATCGATAAATTGAGTTTTCAGAATCGAAAGTTGATTCATATCGATGTTTTCTTTTGTGAGTTCGGTTTCAATCTTTTTCAGACTGAGAGAAAATGCTATTCTCAGGCCTTTTCTTGCCGCTTTCAAAGCATTCACTTTCATTTTATAATTCAAAAAGTTAAGTTCAAAGTTCAATAATTTAAATTCGGTTTCAGTTTCGCTTCCAACCAACAACCAGTCCCGCCGAGGGTACCAAAAACTTATGTAAAGAACAATTTCCAATTACAAAATTCTGCGAGCTGCATCTACCCGATGCTCGGTGTTGGAGGAAGAAATTCAGACTGGAGTCAGTCAATTCAAATAACTGAGTTTATTCAGAACTACCGAGTGAGTGTGAGCACGTGTGGCTCCACCCCTTTTATACACAGAACATAATGACGTCACACAACCTGTTCACAGTTACAAAAACGTGGCGCCATGCTGCCACTCATTCACACAAATCATTTCCATTTACAACATTAATACTTCCCTTCCTTGATCAGTTTCCCCTTAATCCAATAGAGACTGCTGATGTCCTTTTTTTGTATTCTTTTAATTTACGTTTATGAACTATATTGAGTGGTACAATACAGCTATCAAATCAAATGTAGGGGCAAAGGGTTCATAGAAAATATTTCGGAGCAAAAGTGACCGTGTGAGGAACTCAGTTCCCCAAGTAGGGGAGACCGGGGCAAGATGACGAACGTCATAACTTTTGTTTTTGACTTTTCAATATGTTTGCGCCCCCTAGTAGAATTGGCACGCCCCCAAGGGGGTGCACCCACCCCACAGTTGGAGAAACGAACCTCTACGTGACGTAATTTTCATGGCTCTATTGTCAGATCATCTGCTTATTATGGTTTCGGCCAGGGTTCGTTTCACGCTATTGGTTATTTCTTTTGTACTTTCAATTCATTTAATATTATTGTTATAATTTAATAAATTTATTTAAAATGGTTTATTGAATACCAATTAAATGTAGTTTAGAAAATTATTTTGCGTTTAGAAAAAATAAAATAATTATTGTAATTATATTTTACAAATATAATTAATAATAAATAATATATTTGTAAAAATATAATTATGATAAATATTAAATGCAATTTTTTATATAAGAATTCGTTACAAAAATTGTCATAATATGATGTACAATATATTATAATTAAAATATTATGTTTAATCTTGTAATAATACATATAATACATTATCATTATTTACAGAAAAAATGTCTTTAATTAATATAATAAATATATATAAATATCTTACATTATATACCTATTTAATTCTATTATAATATTTTAAAATATTTATTAAGTACTTATCAATAAAGGATATTTTCTCTTTCAGTGCTACTTCTTAAGCAAACTGTATGTCACAATTAATTGCTAAATAAACATATTTAATCAATTTTATTATTTAAAAACTTAAGAAGGAAATATAATGTTAAAAAATGAATAAGCTATTTTTGTATAATATACATTTTTTTTGTCAGATACGTGTTTAAATAATTTACTAAGCAAAGTGGAATGATAAATTATAAAATTAAAATAACGTGTATCAAAATATTTTTATCAGATATTTTTTTTTCTTTTTGAATGTTTTTTCACTAAATATAAATATGTATATATATATATTTATATATATATATATATATATATATATATTAAAAAGTATTACTTCCATTATTTCATTACTAAATTAATTATTTGTTAGTTAAAAAGTACATTTTCTATTATTTCGGGTAAAAATACATTTTAGATACATTTTTAAGCTAACTTTATGTAACTATTGACTGAGTAATTAAAATCTGAAGTATATTTATTATTTTATATTCTTTGAAACTATTATTAAAAATGATGAAAGTATTTGTTTTACATTTAGCATTAGAATCGTTTCCTTTTTATTGTTTTACATTAATATTTTTTTAACTATAACGCAATATTGTTTTTAATAAGTCATACATCGAAATTCTAAGATAAATGTTATCTTTGAGGAGGGAGGAAGAGGGAATAATATTTTTACACTAAAAAATCATGTTTTGCCAGGCTATGGGGAGGAAAAAAGAAATGTCTTAAATCGGAAATAAGCAATAATAAACAAATAACAATTTGGAAATAAACAAATTCTAAAAAGGGAAATTTAATAGCATAATTGTAGAAATCACTCACATTGCCCACGTACAAACACACACACAAAGGAATGCTGGCATCATGAGGGGAAGCGAAAGCCTATGCAGCTAGTATCTGCAAAATTAATGGAATTGCATGTATATGGGATATAATAACTGGATGCACATATTGGATAATAATCCATTAATTTTACTAACCCAAACACTAATCAAGCTAATTTCTTGGGAATTTTAAAACAGTTAAAAGATAATTTAATTCATAGTAACATTTATTCGAAGACATATAATAGTATTAAAGTACCTAAAATAGAAAGCAATATACACTGCTTAATGTTCAGATACATTATTGTCAGTTAAACACTTCGTAACATATTCTTAGTGTCATATAATTCAGGAGAATTCAAGAAGCTAATAATGTCATCGAATATTGCATAGAACAAAAATATCGAATTCGTTTTAATTTTAGAATATATATAAAGCCAAACCAAGCAGTCTTCGCGCGCAGGCGCAGTGAATTAAAACTGAAACTTGAACTAGTGGAAGAGAAACAAAAACTACATTAGAGAGAAAGGAGAACGCGAGAGGTGCGCGAGCAGGCGTTACCTTCTGAATATCATCGTCAAACTTATCTGTAAAAACTTATCTACCTTTTAATTAATTTTTGTTTAATGTTAAATAAACCATAAGAAAGAGAAACGTATTGGACCCCTTGTTGTCTCCCCACAAATTATGGGGGCTCGGCCGGGATAGATAAAATTTCGATTTTGAACCAAAGTCTGACACAACAACAGCGTCCGTGAAGGAGACGCGCCGCCATTTTTCGGAAACTTTCAACCTGTGTAGAGGTTGAATTTTTCTACTTCATTCCGCCTGTGTAGAGGTCGGAACAAATAACAAAATAACCTGTGTAGAGGTGTATTTTTCAACGAACCATCGACAAATATTCCACCTGTGTAGAGGTAGGAACAAATAACAAAATAACCTGTGTAGAGGTGTATTTTTCAACGAACCATCGACAAATATTCCGCCTGTGTAGAGGTTGGAAAACCCATCGACGAAAATTCCGCCTGTGTAGAGGTTGGAACTAACTCAGTAATAATCCGCCTTTTCAACTATATTACCTGCGAAGAGGTGAAATCAGTGGATTCACAACGTTTTTCTTCATTGGATACATCGTACGTGCGAGCAACAAGGGAGCCAGAGAAAAAAAAAAAAGGTAGGATCTTTTCATATTTTTATAAAATGTATAAAAACGCTCTTAAAGAGGATCTCATAAGAGTTGTTGAGGAGCTAGACGGTACTGTGGAAAGTACTGACACTATAGTTAAACTAAAGACTAAAATTGAGAACAGTAGTACATTTGAAAGTGATCCAGATTTCGTTAAAACTTTAATTCAAAACTGTATAGATGAGAGAGTATCGCAAAACGAAAGAGAGGTAACTTCAGAACAAAAATTGAGCTCGCGAAACTTCAGTTAGCAAAATTAGAAAAAGAAATCGAACTTCAATTGGCTAAAAAAAAAAAAAAGCATTAAGTTTAAATCCTGCAGCTGAAGTCGAAGAAAAAAACAGTTCGAAACTAACATAGAAAATATGATAAAAAGTATAAAAACTTTATCTCTTCCTGTTCCCACCAGATCTGAAAATTTTAATCTGTTCTTCCAATCATTAGAACGCGCATTTTTAACCAAGAAAATAAATGATGAATATAAATCTGAAATTTTAATAAATCTTCTCGAAAGAGCTTAACGTCTTACTGTATATTAAAGAAGAGGAATTAAATGACTATAAAAACTAAAATCTATAGTACTCAGAGAATTCCAATTAACCCTCGCGAGTGTTTAAACTCATTTAAAAATGCTGTAAAATCATCAGGCGAGACATACATCCAATTTGCTGCAAGATTGACGGCAAACTTCCAAAATTATTGTTCGTTAAGAAAAGTTAATTCCTTTGAATCTCTATGTGATCTTATAATTTCTGATAAATTATTTGAAACTTTAAATAAGGAAACTGCAACTCATATTGGCATTCGAGAAGCAGAAGATTGGTTTAGGCCTATTGATTTAGCTAAAGAGTGTGATATTTATATTTCATCTAGAAGCGGATCACATAAAGAAATTCCTATTACTTATGGATATACCCAAGACCCCTTTAAAAATAGATCACAAAACTTTAAACCAAAGGTTAAAGAGAACTATCCCCAATATCTTGAAAGAGAAAAAAAAATTGCTTTATATGCGGTGATTCATCTCATTACGCAAGAGACTGTAAAAAGCGTTTTAAACCTAAAGAATCTAATGATCACATCCATAATAAAATAAACGTGAATACTTTGAAAATCGAGAGTGAAAAACAAAATAGCGATGAATGCGCAAATCTTCAATACGTAAACATTTTTGTAGAAAATCAGCCCGTAACAGCATTGATTGATTCAGGTTGCCAGATCCCAATTTTAAATTCCTCACTAATTAGAGTGCAAACACCTTCCGAAGAGATCATAACATTAAGTTCATGTTTTGGCGAACAGCGTATGGTAGAAGTTAAACCCATAAATATTTCTCTTAATCAACACTCTCCTAGCTTAAGTGTGAGAACGGCAATATCACCGACCTTGACCAAAGAATTTATTATACATCCCAGTATATATTCTGAAATAGAGAAACTAGGCCACGCAAAGAGCGATGTTTTATTGAGTGAAAGTGGATCCTCTTTGAGTGCAGATTGTGGTGTTTCTTTTCCAAATGTTTCTGTTTCAAATGTGATAAAAACTGATGATTTATCACATGTTAAAAACTTTAATACTAGAAATGATTCGAGTTCTCTAATTAAGGATTATAAATGTAATAAAATTAAGATTACTAAGTTAAAATTGAGTATTGTATGAGAAAAATGTTCTGATATAGTATTGTGTAAGAAAGCCAATGGTGCCATGAAAACGAGTTCCGTGGAATTTATCTCCCAATCTCCTACCCCTTCACCTATGAATAGTAATTATCGACGGTTTGTGTTGCTCCGAAAAATTTTTGAGCTCTGGCAGTGGAAGCGAAGGAAAAAGAGAAATCGTTTTGAACAGACGTCCAGAACTCTACAGAGGAAAATTATCGATGCGTTCAACCAAAGATCAACTTGTTGAAAAAGACGTTCTTATGCCTGTGAAAAACAATGTTTTCCTGTGGAACCTTCCGGATGTCGAAGAGGTGCCTTCACATGATGGAGAAACTGTCTAGTTCAACAAAATTTTGATATGTTAAATCTTTGTATATTTGTCGTATAGTCCTTGTCTGTTCCGTTTTTTTTTGTATGTTTCAGATTCTCCTCTGGTCTCCATGGAAATACCGCTGCGGACAGCGTACAGTCAGAATGGTCGTTATGGCATGCAGCCAAAACCAAGCAGTCTTCGCGCGCAGGCGCAGTGAATTAAAACTGAAACTTGAACTAGTGGAAGAGAAACAAAAACTCTTGGACATTAGAGAGAAAGGAGAACGCGAGAGGTGCGCGAGCAGGCGTTACCTTCTGAATATCATCGTCAAACTTATCTGTAAAAACTTATCTACCTTTTTAATTAATTTTTGTTTAATGTTAAATAAACCATAAGAAAGAGAAACGTATTGGACCCCTTGTTGTCTCCCACATATATAAAGAAGTAAAAATGTTTAAACTAAATTATTTTTAGATAATTCGAAAGTCTTTATCAAGAATTATTATTTAAATATTCATATATACATATATATATATATATATATATATATATATATCATATATATATATATATATATATATATTTCCAGGAATTTTCTCTCTCTCCATTTAATTATCCATCTCCACAAATCATTATTACTTAATGTTACTTAGATGAGAAAAAACTACAACTATAGCTCTAAATATAGAAAAATCGTGTTTTAAACTAATACAGTTTATAATAAAGGGATATAATGTAAAATTTTAAAAGCGAAGAATGTATACTAATTGCAAAAATATGTTTATATTAATTTATAACTATTTGTTTGTAGAAATCAAGTAGGATAATCATGTTGCAAAAAGTATTTACAAAAGTTTTTCTGTATGTGCAGTTACTAATTCTTCATTTCTTTGAAGGCAGTTAATAATTTTACTACAAAGAATTGAGATTATTTGTCTAATATTTAGATTTAATAATGTTGAAATTAAAAGCTCTTATTTTATCATAAATTTCAACATTTTTCTTATAAAAATATAAATTTCTAAATATTGTTTGGAGTTTCAATATAATTTAAATCCAAATTATTGCTATACTATTACCAGATAATGATGCTACAGTCAGTCCTCATATTTTAGCTATTGGCTTGAAAAATTGATCTAATGATAAGAACACATTAAGTCTAATATGCATTAAATATAATGTGCCCAATTCATGCATGTGATACTGACTACTGTAATGATTTTTCATCATAATTTTTCGTTGGGGAATATGTATATGCATGTCTGCCTTCAGAGCATTTTGGATATATTTGAGTTTGCCCTTAACAAAAATAAACAAATATAAAAAATAAAATTTTATTGATTTCAGTTCATGTTGCTGAGGTGGTTTACCAGAGACATATTGAAAAATTGACGAGTTTTTAATTAGTTTCAAACTCTGTGTTTTTAACTATTTAAATATAGACTTAATTAATCTTAATTAATTATAACAATACTAATTCTTATTTATCTTCGGTAAATGAAGCCAAACTGACCCTCGGGCTTAACAAACATGTATACCTCTTGACAAAGATAATAAGTCTTATCAAGCATCAATCCGAAGCCTAATCCCGAAATATTTTGCAATATATCTTTCACAGATATAATTTAACTAGCATCATTTGAGATTCATTCATTACTAACTTCCTCTGTGAATTCATTTCACTCAACTTTAATTGACAAGATTCATTTGCATGCCATACAATTCCGTCTCAGAAAGAATGTCTCATATCAGACATTTTATTGAAAGAATTTCCCCTTAAGAATCACTAGAAGCGAACATGTTGCAAGTTATCTGACAAGCAGGATGTTTAACATTTCAGTCAGTGAAAAATGCTTAAAAAGCTTTACGACAGTCATTTGAACCATTGAGGATGAATTTGGATTCATCTGAGAATAAAACTGTTTTAAAAGGCTCTCGTACGTCGTATTCGCATATTGTTCAATTCCCTTTAATCAATTCGTTTCTATTTTTGCAGTTAGTGAATACTTGAAAAACATTTTATTGATTCTTTGAAAAGCATGCACTTACGAATAATACTACCGCTTTATTTCACCTCAGGGCTTGATTTTCATGTCATCTTTGATTCAGTATTTCTATGTTTCTATATGAGAGATGTAGTAAATGTTTTTCGGTCTACTTGTTCAGACTTCTTTTTTTGAGCCAATGTCAAAGATATTTTGTCAGAAGAATACTTTACACAGATGATTTAATACAGCTGACTTTTTTGGATAATGCACGAGCATGAAAACTTATGGTAATCAAAGACAGTGCAGTCTGTTTATGTATGTTAGCTACAAAAAACAAGCCATTACCTAAGATGTACAAATAACAATATTCATGGCACTGTTACAGAACTGCACGTCTGATGCAATCATTAAGAATATTTCAAGTATCGGATTATCTTTCAATTAATATTAAGCGTTTTTTTACGAATTTATACAGCGATGTTATTTTCTTCACAGTCTGCATGCTATTTTTTTATTCAAAAACTTAAATATTGAACACAATAAAAAATGGATACAAAGCGTAGCATTTCCTTAAAAATTCCAAAATGTGCATATCACTATTCGTAAATATTTTCAAAAATATCTTAATATATATATATATAGGACACATTTTGAAGTCCGAATCAGAATAAATTTTAAAAAAAGTATCTTTATTTGATGAAAATTCGACATATTCTGACGCTAGTGCAGACAGGAAAAAATCATGCAACCGTGAAAATCTAAGTGGGTTACCACTTAAAATACAGATGCGGTAAGAATCGCGGATTTTATAAGTGTACTTGGAAATTAATGCTGATATATAGGTCTATTAAATATAACGATCTGTAATTAGACATGTTTATTAGCTACGCCATATGATCGGAAGAAATAAATGGGTGATTAGTTCGATACTTTAAGATCAAAGGAAAAATATGAGTTAAGTGCTAGATAGGGAATTTAATTTTTAATCCAATTTATATATCCTTACATATATATATATATAAACACGGATTTTTCTTAAACGTTTTAAACATTTAAATTAGTTAAAAGCTTAAAACCAAAATAAGAAACATAAAATAGATGGGTTTTTTCCACAATTTAAGAAATGTATTACATAATTGTTGCTTACATTTTAACGAAAATCTTATGGATTAAATGTAACTGTAACGGAGATTGGTTTTTAAATAGCATATCCTTCTTTAATCGAATTCCATTATTTGAAAAACTTCAGTTTTTGACAGAAAAAAATACGAAATTTATTTAATGAAGGATTATAATACTAGAGGAGCAGCTGATGTTATGCAAAAAATTGCGCTTATACTCTTTTTAGAAATCATAGTTATGAGAAACATTTGCATTTAAGTGCTATTACAAAAAGTCTGGAATGATTTAATCTGGACTAGCAAGAGTGTAGAGGGAGTTTAAGAAAAAGAGATTTCAAGAAGCAATTGAAAACAGGATTTTTTTTACGTCGAAGATAATCTTTGAGGTTTTTTTTCCATAAAATATCATTATTAGAAGTGTTTTCACAAAAAATATGTGATACATAGAAGTTAGTTATAACTTTGAAAAAAGAGATTAACTTAAGAGTAATTACATAAAATTAAGATTATTTTTTATATTAATTAGATGGACAAATATGACTACAATATGTAGAAAATTGCTACATTTAAATCAGAAAGTACAATTTTTTACATGTTCCTGTTCGTTCCAGTTAAATAAGAAAACTAAAATCTAAGGAACCTTTTAAAACACAGTTACATATGCTTGAAAATTTTGTTCAGTAAAAAGTTTTAATTAGCGATCCAAACTAGTTATAATTGAAAAAAAAACATCACTAAATATATATATATATATATATATATATATATATATATATATATATATATATACATATATCATATATATACTTATATAACACAAATGTTAAAAATTAAAATAAGAGAAGAAAATCCTAAATATATATATATATATATTTAAACCATAAATTATTTACGAAAATATATTTTTGAATATCATGAAGTTTTATAATTTAAACAATCAAGCTTTTAGATACTAGAACAAAAATTATATATCCTTGAAAAATTTAAAATACAACCATAAATGATACAAAGGTATATACATTTTTTTTAATCAAACAGTGTATTTTTAACTAAAAATTCTAAAGAATTTCGTCTTTTCACAAAATATATAAATTTAATACTCGTGCACACTCATACTGATTTTCTAAGTGAAACATTAGTAAATTAATATATTCCTCAAATTTTTATACCAATATATTGAATCAATGAAAAGGATGAAAAACCTAAAAAGAAAGTAAAAAACTATCTTTTGATAAATATCAACAAAACTTAGTTAAAAAAAAGTTCTATGAAGATAGATTCGATTTTTTTCATTCGTAGACAAAAACATATATGATTTGTAGATTAAGAGACTAGCAAGCCAACAATGTTTGTTAAAATTAAAAATTGTTAATTTACTTTCATAACATTCCGTTTAATGAGATTCAGAGTATTTTCTTTTTTAAAAGAAAATAATTTT
This sequence comes from Trichonephila clavipes, assembly GCA_019973935.1. Classification (NCBI taxonomy): domain Eukaryota; kingdom Metazoa; phylum Arthropoda; class Arachnida; order Araneae; family Nephilidae; genus Trichonephila; species Trichonephila clavipes. The sequence continues at coordinate 1,065,219 of BMAU01017316.1, read as the reverse complement.
TTCCAACACCACCACAAAATGAAAACACCTTTAGACATGTTTTTCACCGTTTAATCAAATCTTTCGTAATTTGCAAATTTAAAGATTAATTAATCTAAAAAAACTACTTTATGCATTAAGTCAAGATAGCATACTTTTTTAACATGCAATATGATAGGTTAGTAGCGAACACAAAGAGAGATTGCTAAAGTTTTAAATACCTTTGAAGAATCGAAACAAAAAAATCATTTTAAAACTTTTTTTATGGATAAATCTTATAAATATTCAACAATTATAAAATTCTAATTTATCTTTCTTATTAGTAAATTTATCAGTATAAATATGTATTCAAAGAAATTTAGCATGACTTAGGAAATTATTTATCCCCAAACTTGTAAAATTATATGAACCCTATTTAAGAAAATGAAAACAAAACATTTAGAAGACATGTTTCAGTCTTATTAATAGAGTTAATTTGCTTAAGATATACGATAATCTTTTACAAGGGATTTGCTTAAATTAAAGGCGTAGAATCACCTTTTTTAACGATTTTTTTTGTTTTTGTTAACTGGGATCCCAACTCCTAAGATTATGACCTAAGAAATAGGACGTTAATTGATTATGTTTTAGATTCTTTTAAAATTAAAAAAATTTAATTCATACACACACAATCGTTTGAGTTTGTTTCTTTGCAAAGAGTTAGTACCCTCTGGGGGTAATATACGATAATTTTATCCAAAGTGTGTTGCCTATATGCAGTTTATTCCATTGTTTTGCTTTGGTTGCTGTCACTGCCAAAACCCTGCTTCACATAGATATGTAATCGTGGATAGAAATGAGAATTTAAGTGCTGAGGTGGCAATTTGAGGGTTATCAAGCTTGACTTTAATCAAAAACACCAGCAGAGTTGCTGTCTCGAACGTAATTTTAAGGTCGGCATCATTTGCAATCTCTAGCAGTTGATCTTCTTGCACTGACATATGCTAGATTCACTAGATTATTGATAAATGGGTTTTGGCTCCATTCTTTACCATTTCGTGGGTCTTGTGGTAGAGAAGTAGCGATATTTCACAATTGTGGTTCACTATATTTTCCACATCCATGGTATTTGTTCGACTTAACACTATAACATGTGTGTGTGTATGTGTGTGTCTGAGATTTCGATTACTCTTAAACGTTTTGACACCGCGATGCAAAATACATAAAGTGATTGATTTAACTAAATAATTGCAGAACTAATGTTCAATAAGATTTAGTTTTAAGACATTATAATATTACTTCATGTAATTATCCTATATTATGACCCTTCATATACAAAATTGACGTTGACATTAGGTTTCGTGAAGGTTGTTGGACCATTGCTTTGTCGCAAAACATTTCGAGTCGCAGATCTGCCAGGAACATTGCTATTATGCGGTATCCTTTCTGAGCCATCACTAACGACATATATATATATATATATATATATATATATATATATATATATATATATATATATATATATATATATATATATCGCAATTTACTGGAATATTATCAATTGCATCTGCACTTTCTTCAGATTCTTCTCAGTCACTTGTATTCCATCTTATGTTTTCATAGGAAATTAATTCAAAGCCAATTCATTCTCAGGAAGCTCTCGAAACAAATGAGCAATATCAACAGATCTTAGACATATTTTACGAATCGTTGTCTCAAGGCATCTGCTTTGTACATAATTCGAAAATCGATTGAATTTTTTTTGGAGTTTTACTTCTTTCAGGGCGTCAGAGAAATAGGATGAGGATTAATTTTTACGATGAGCCCGCACACCGTCACGGATGCGAAGTTGCTTTGTCTAGAATTATACAGAACGTTACAGATAATTGCCACCTTCGAAATTCTCAGGAAAATATTTCTCTTCACTTCCCTGAAAAAGGGGACACACAGGTTTGAACTGGAGACCTCTCAATCTGCAGTGGAATACTTTAGCGCTGAGCTATACACCCGAGTCAGCAAACCTTTGTTTTGCGTTCCGTAGGAACGGATACGAAAATGCTTTGTCTACAAATATACAGAATGGGTCAGATCATTGCCACCTTCGAAATTCTCAAAATAATATTTCTCTTCACTTTCCTGAAGAAGAGAACACACGGGTTTGAACCGAGGGCCTCTCGATCTACAGTCGAATGTTCTACCACTCAGCATTCGACTCTACCCTCCATGTGTTAGCGCACCTTTGATTTGCGCTTTGTGGCATCATTACTAGTAGGGAGAGATCGTCCTTCGCCTACGGAGCTTCTCTGATGCATTTAATTGAACACTTTTTGTTATTCAAACAAACATACTTACAGGAAATTTAAAAACAAAAAGTAAATTAATTTTTAAATTGTGTTTCATGTATATAAAACATAAGAGTAAATATTAGTTTACCTATTTAAATAACAATTGCAAGTATATGGTAATAGATGCATTTACTACGAACGCATTGCGAAGAACATAAACACATTTGCTACATTGTAAAAAATTATAATAGGGTTTTATGTATTCGTAATTTTTTTTTCGAAGTTATCCTTCTTTTTGCGCGTTAGGGTGTTGTCTAATATTTTAACATGCCACTTTTTTGGTGCCATGGGACTGATATTTGGGAGATCATAATAAATATTGTTATAGACCATATTTGTTGGGACGCATCACCTCTGTGCATTCCCCCCTCTACAGCTTCTTGACCAATATTTCGGCACTCGAGTCTCACAGTCCATTAGGATCTGGCTCATTCGATCACTCTTTATCTGCTCTTCCAATTATTATAATTTCATGCGCTCATAGGGCTATTTCTTCCAAATCTTCTAATGGTCTTAAACTTTTTATATTTATTTTTTTAAATTGACATTTTTGCTCCTGTTCGAGTCTCGGACATGAAGTTTGAAACAAGTGTTCCACTCGTCGAGACCCATCTGTTTCATTCCCATTGTGTAAACATGTGAGGGCTTAAGCACTAAAATATCATGCTCACATGTTATTTCTATAGGGACTGGAAAAAATTTCACCTCCCCTTCCTAAGGAATTGAGATTGGAACTTGATTTTTGCAGGTATGCCATATTTTCGTATTAGCTTGAGCTTTACGTGGAACTGGCCCCCTTCCCACCTAATGGGTTTTCCAGAAATAACTCCAATCCTATGCCATCTTGGTCAACCACACCGGCAGGATTCGATTGCACTTCCTATGAGCATCTTAGATATATTTTTTCAGAAACATAGCCCCATTTCTTTACCCATATTTAACATTTTAAAATTATTTTAAAGTTATAATTTTTTTTTAAATCCCGTATAGCTCCGATGATTTTTGAGATTCGTTAACCCGCAATCCCTCACGTGGGGTGTTCTGTACACCCCATCAACACGAAAAGCCTCCTAAGATTCCTAAAAGAATGTGCAGAACCACGCTTTTTCTGCAGCTATAAATCTTAGGTCATTGAACCTTTAGGCCTGATGCAATCACTGTTACTCAGACAATTGGAACATAACTACCTTCAAAAGTTTATTTGGGGTGCTGGGAACTCCCTGAAAGCAGTTGAGCATATGGATACAGTCAGCTCTGAATGTTTGGAAAATGTGATTAAAATATTATTTTTTCTTATTTCTACTATCCTTATCATTAATTATAAAGTATGTTTATTACTGGTATATACGTTTTACTTGTGGTTTATGAAAAAAAAATATAAAATTAAGCATTTTAATTTGAAAAATTTGTAGGTTTAGTGTAAATTAATATTAGACTCATTTGTATGCAACAAATTTAATAATTTTATTTGTATAATACAAAAAACATGTTCTTTAAATATGCATCATAATTGACTTAAATTTTTTTTCATATTTAAATACAAATGTTAAAAGTTTGGGGTGTTCCCTACATCCCACGAGTAACCACGGTAGCCAAAAAAAAGGCGCGAGTGACCCCGGGTTAATGAAACTCGGACCATAGGTTCTCCTCGTTGAGCTGTTTCATCTGTTATAGTTCGTGTGTAGATAGTGGGCTTAGTGGGGGGGCTTTATCACTAAAATTCGAATCCTCATGTTTTTCCTATGGAGTTCGATCTTTTGATGACGTAGCGATATTACAGAGATAGAAGGGTGAAACTTTGAGATCACCTACTACTCTTTGTATCGTTGGGATGTACGTGACCATTTACGTCACTGTTGTTTCACTCAGGGGAGATTTAATTTCGTTTTCATCTCTCGAGCTAGCATCACTCCATTTGCAACTACATACTCAGGAACACTTCTAATGGATTCCTCTTGAGTTTGCTCATAACCAGGCCCATATTCGAGTTGATGGGTACCCTGCTTCTATTTTATTTAGTTATTTAAAATGTTATTAATTATTTTAAAATGACCATAACTCGGGGGCTCTTCAGGCGGATGTCTTAATTTTCGCAGGAACGATTCTTCCCGCCGAGGCATTCATTATAAGGTCTGAGATGTCACATTAGGCTCACTTCATCTCCAGATAGAGTCTGATACTCCCCTGTTATTGGTCCTATTGTCCCTGTGCGGGGGTGTTTAAATATTTTTAAATTGTGATTATTTTGACTGAAAGTTAGTATCGTTCAACTCTGTTAATGACCGCCTTTTGCACTGGGCCCAGCTTTCACTGCTAAAGATTTTTAGAAAGATTTTCATCTTGTTACGCCAAAGAAGTATAACTTCTTACATGCGTACATAAGTGCACACACACTTTCTTTTCTTTTTCTTTTTTTTTATGAACAGGTAAGCTAATGCTATGCAACGAAACACTTCCATACAAGGCCTTTAGTATAACTGATCCATTTCCGCAATGAACTCCATAACACTGCATTCAAGGTCAAATAAATGGGCAATATTACTTTAAATGTGCAGAAGTTTGTTTTATTAATGGTATCTACATGGTGAACTTTCTTTTGTTGAACAACAGCTATTTATAACGATAAATTGCGTTTGTGTCGTTTCGACTCCAACGGATGTTCTAAGTATATTCAGTTGTAAAATATCTCCTAATTAACCTAATGACTCAATTTTTTTCTGTGTAATCACCATGGGAAATAAGTCTCGAAATAATAAAGTCACTAAAAATTTTCAAATTATCTGCAAAAATGTGGAAAGAACAACAAGCTAAAATTGCTTCGGTGTCCAATTGACACCGACGTATGTTCCAGTGTAAGTATATGGTAATCACAGTTTTACAATTTAAGCAATGAATATGAACAGTTGCACAGTTTGTACAATAGGGTCCACCGTTAGGAGAATGGGCATGTCCTTCCCACCTTTTTTTTAAAAACTATTATTAAATGTACCGTAATATATGACGTATAAGGCACACCTATACCTTCAAGCTACAATTTTAATTCTTAGATATATTTTGCGAATAACGTGCACCCTTTATTTTTGCGGAGAAGCCTGAAATGTACATGTCAAATGCTTTTAGATTTTGAAGTCATTTCTTCGAAGAATTATTCTAAGCTTTTGAAAAAAAGTAGCATACTTCTAAAACCTTTAAAATTAAAAGAAATGTTATTTCTTTAAAATAAATAGTATTGCGATATTTATAGAAGCCTCACATTGTTTCAATTATTTTTAAAGCTCTCCTTTTTATACCCAGCGTATAACGCTCCACCGAAAATTTCGAGCTTATTTTTGTGTTAAAAGAGCGCGTTTTAAGCCGGATTTTACGGTATATAAATACTGTTTCTCGAAATAAATTATTGAGTATTCTCTTGGAGAAGTTTGTTATAACAATCACATACAGAAAATACACAATATTTTTTAAAAGAAAAAGTACCTTTTGTCCAAGATTTATTTTTTAATCTGCTTTTCATCCCTACAAAACCACTTTTTATGCAAAAAATTAATGTAATTCAGTAACACTTTAATACACTAACTTAGACTGCTAACGATGATTCTTTCATTAGGAGTGATTGTTTACAATTAGTATCAAAGCTTTCAGCTCAACATTGCAATGTGATTGATAGTTTGAGGTTACGTTAAAGCTAGCTTCAAATTCCTTGTCTCTCAATATAATGAAAGCTATTTTAGGATCTAAAACTAGATGAATGGTAGCTTTAAAAGTCATTAGAACAATGTTATAGTTCACCTAGTAAATAAAATCCTTTATGTACAAGATCATTAATTTTTTAGTATTTTTAATTTAATATATGCATATATATTAACAACAAAATTATTTCAAATGTAAAATATTCAGTTTAGATCATCAAATTTCTGTAAAAAAAATTACTGTATTAATACATGCACAAAACTTAAGTTTAATAGTTAAAATATTAGATAAACGCTTCATAAAAAATGGAAGCTAATCTATTATATGTCTTCGTAATTAAAATATGTTAATTGATATGAATTAATTTAATGTCGGAAATTTGAAAGAAAATTATGAAACCATTTAACGAAAATTTCTTAAGGAAAACAAATTGCATTGCAAAAAAGCAATATTCCGCAAAGATTTATTGCGCGCGTTAAATAAAAGTAAAAATAGTGTTACAAATTTGTAATTACACCATAAAAATAATACATAAATTCTAACTTAATTATATAAGTTCGAAATAATTCTATAATTTAAATTAATAAGGTAGTTAAGCGAATTCGCATTTTCAATGTATCTTTCTTTTTTTTTATGTTTTAGAAATACATGCTCAAATATATTTATATTCTGAATACAAACAATTAAAATTCCATTTGATATAGGTATAGTGTAGGAACATATATTTGAAAAAATTTCCAATTTTTATACGCTATCAACCAACGAGTATTTAGACACCCAAGCGAATGAGAATATATGTATTCCTCATCTACGTTACGCCTTCTGTATTTAAATACCATGTAGGAAACATCACTGGTATTACTCGCTTTCAAGATACCACAAGATTCACGGTTATGTTACTTCAAGAACGTAGTGGTCGGATATCATGGAAACGGTTGATATTGAAAGGATATCTCAAATGAGACTTAAACATTCCAAAATCTACAGGGGCTTTCGTATTTAAAAAGTGGAAGATTAGTGGTGATGGTTGGAATGTTCTTCCATCCGACAAACCCACGAAGCTAATGAATAGATAAAAACGAGTGCTGTCCAAAGAAGTTTTGAAAAACTCGTTTCAAAACGATGGGTCACGTGATCCAAGAGTTACAACACGCATCCTTTACCGTTACTTCGTTAAATACCTTCCACAAAAATTAACATTTGCTTCGTTTCCATGGTTGTCCTACCACACATGTCTTTGATGACAAATTCCAACCACGGTGCTCGGTTGAGGTGGAGCGGCACTTCGAAATCAGGCCGCAGATGATTGGAAAATGTTCTCTGGAGTGATGAATTTAGGTTCAATCCCTGCCAGCTGGGTGACACACTGGGTTTGGTGAACGCCTGGAGAGCGCCTTTTGTCAGCATGTATTGTGTCTACAGTAAAGTTTGGAGGAGGTGGAATTATGGTCTGGGGATGATTTTTATGGAACCATTAATCTTAGTTTGCGGTTAGCGCTCTATGCCTACTCATACTAAAATAATCCAGACAACAATGTGCTTCCTACAGTGCTACAGTTTTACTGGTTGAATCATTATTACTTCGAAGATAACAATGCCGCTTGTCAACCTGCGAAGTTTACCATGGATTGGTATGATGCTAATGGGTTGAACTGACTGGATTGGCCTTCCGAGAGTCCAGGTTTGAATACTATAAAAACATCTGGGACAAGTTGGATCACCGAAATAATGCGTGCAGCAACAGTGCAAAATCAATGAAAATACTTGCATGTTTTCTCCAAGTAGAGTGGAAGAGAATCCAACTGTCCATCACTTAAATACTTGTGTAAATCCTGAATCGGAGAATTAAGTTTGTAGTTGCCTCGGTTGGAGGATCTACCAACAATTGAAGAGAAAAGCAATAAAAAAGTTAATGAAATAATATCTTTCATTTAACCACAAGGAAAAAATAGTTTGTATTTTTTTGTGAAATTTATCTCAAATGCGTGGAAACAGATAAAGTAGTTATTATTATAATCTTACACTTTTATATAAATTGCTATAAACAAAATTCTGCTGCAAAATTTAAATGAACTGTAGCAACCAAAGAATTGTATACAAATTTTAAAGAGACATGTTATTTAGAAAAGCGTGTACACATACATGCTTTGAATGCAAATGAATGACTTGTATTTACAACTCTTTTTAAAATGTATCTTGTTATAATTTAAAGCACGTTCCCAAATTCAGTATTTATTGAATTCACTCCTTTCGAAAGCTATGAATTATTCTTCGAGTAAAAATGAATTCCAAGACTCCAGTATAAATCTAGCTAAATTTTCACAGTCATTTATTACTTTTGATTTACTACATACTAAACAATTCAATAAAACTCAGGTTCTCTCTCTGTCTCGTTTCTTTTTCTTATTTCAGACACTTAATATTTTTGTATCTTGGTTCACTTCACTGAATGTTTAAAATTCATTAAAAGTTTCAATTTTTACTTCATATATGCGGATTAACAAACTATTATTAATTCACGTACACACAGACACATACTAACAGACACACACGCATACACAAGTATGCACTAACATACACATATGCACACATGCACACAGACACACACTAACACACACATGCTGTGTGTGATAGGTGTCTCTCTATATGCAAAATGTTTCAAAGTTTTTCATAATTCAAATTAGTTAGTTTTTATGCCACTTTGGTTACGTTGCGAAAACACAAAATTTTGTAAATCTCATAAAATAAGTTCAATTTTTTAAAATCTCTTTTATTGCGTTAATTATCCACAAATAAATCCAAATATTCAGTTCTGAGCAATTCTGAAAGCACAAACTTGATGCGATGCTTAATGGATTAATCAAAAATTATATTTGCTCAAGAAATTTGAAACTCTATTTGATTTTAAATAAAAAATGTTCTGTTCATATTTTCATACATACAAAGACCAGAAAATATTTTAAAAGAGGGAAAAACTTGATCAAAATATTTTAGAGTAAATAATTGCATTAAATTCGTTGGCATGTTAGTTAAAGTTTAAATACGATTACTTTTTACAACTGGCATTTTTTTTTCTTCTTTTGATTAATTTATGATTAAAAGCTTAATTTGTAATATAAGTTCTTAAACTTCAGTCAGAATTGAAAATTATCTGTAAATGAAGCAATTAATTTTCTAGAAATATTTTAATTAAGCACTAACTGTCTGATTTGAATTTAAGTTTTAAATAACTCCCTTCAAGTGTAAGACTTTATCTCAAATTAACACAAGAAAAGTTTTAATGACTTTTCAGTAATTGCTCCAAAGTAAAATATGATTCTTTAGAAAAAGTGAATTATAGGAATCCCTGCCCAATTTAGTGTGTGCTGGTTTCATTCGATGCCTTATGTTATCAAATACTCTTTCATGTATGAGAGCTAAAATAAAATGAGACTTCATTTTTAACATGAATATATTGAATTCTTTTATTTACAAAGTTTTATTTACAAACTTAGGTCAAAGTTAAAGTTTGGATCTTTAACTTTGGTTTCAGTGCGTACACGGGGAAGAAAGATGTGCTCAAAAATGATCACGTAGACATACTCATTTTGAAATTAGTATGTTTGTATCAGATTTGAACCCGAGACTGTCTCAAATTTGACGCAGGTGCATGTACTCAAAATCTCCTAAAACACTCTCAGACAAATTAAAAAATATTCAGAATTGCAGAAGCTGTTTTAATATTCTGGCTAGATATTTTAAAAATTGGGGTTCAACAACACACTTAATTCTCTTAAATCTACCGAACTATGTTTCGTATCCACCACGCTACACGCGGAAGAACACATCAGTATTAAAATGAGTATAGATTATTTGTTGTTATTTCTGATTTTCTCTTGCTTGTATATATATATAAATCGAAAAGTACGTGGCTTGTTTTTAATATAGTTCAATATGCTTGTTAAATTATTAATTACGCTCTCTTTCTGATTGACAGCCAATTTAGCTATGTGATAAATGTTTACTTTATATTGGCAGATTATTTAAAAAAAGACTAGTGTTATTAGTTTAATGCAATTTACTTGATTCATTAGTCAAATGTTTGATTTATTCAGATAAAAACTAAACGACTGTAAGCAATATTCTTATAAAACCCATCCTAGGTGCAAGTGTAGAATAGAGAGGTGGGGCTTGGCAAAGTTAATTTTGAAGCAACCAAAATTGGTGATAATTTCTCTTAATTTAGCCATAGGTGTTACTAAAAATTACGAAGCGGATTTTTTTAAAATGAAAATAAATAAATGTTAATGAGAAATAAAAAAGTTACACCAGTAATGAATTTGAATTAAGTTTATTGGTGATTCATCGCCAAATACAAAGGCCCATAATTTTACACTTTAACCCAAAATTGGAAAAACGTTTATCTATGTCATTACACATAGCCAACTACTAAAACCCCATTTTTGATTCTGCTTTGAAAGGTGGTCATCCAATGATCATTATGTCGCATGAAGTTCGCAGTAGTAGTACTATTGTTTTGCAGCAGAATATACTTGTGTGTGAATTGTAGCATTAACATGTTTGAAAATGCAATTTGGTTTTATGGACTAAACATAGCATTACATTTTTAATCAATCAACACTGTTAGTAGAAAGTGCCTTGAATGTGGGAATAAATATAATTTTAGACAACTCACATATAATCCAAATCAATACTAAAAAGATTCAGGATTTATTTAAATTTTACTACATTTTTTCCAACTCCACAAAAATTACTTTACTTCTCCATGCATTTATTTATAGACAAATAATTGAAGTATTCCTTTCTTAGTTTGGAAAAATTTTAGTTTTATTTTCATACTGAACTCTAAAATGGCTCGCACGTTGCCTTGAAAAAGGCAAGTTTACAAAATATGTTTTTGTTAACATGGATTAATCTTTTGAGGAAACTAATTTCTTGGAACTTTTAAGTACTTTCTTTAGCTTATTAATTAAGATATGGAAAATGTCTTAAAAGTTCCCATACAGAAATTATTTAAGAGTTTCAAAAATTTCAATACACTTATTTTGTGATTCCTTTCAATTTCCAATATTGAAAGTATCAAAATTAACGGGACAGAAATTACTGAATGAGTAAAATTAGTTTGTAAAATTAAACACAATACTTTTCAATAATGATTTTTAATTTTCGGTATTAGACATTAAGTATAAAAATTAAATTTACTTAACTACTAATATTCAACGAATATTTTGTCTTATTTATAATTGATCTGCAATGTTTAAATTAGATTTATCACAGTACTTACACATTATCACAGCCTTTTGGTAACATTATGGGAAACGAAACACATGAAATTGCCAATTCAGCGCACACAACACATAAAAAAATTGGTATTGCCAACTTGGCGAGTTATCTTGAACGTTGGCAGCTTTTACCATGATATGTAAGTACCGATTTATCTAATAACATAGTGCAGAAAGGCAGTGGCATAACAGAGAAATATTGGGCCCCACTGCAAAAACGGGTTTTGGGCCCCCAAGTTGGATTATGCAAATGGTAAACTTCTAACTTTCTCTCAGAACCAGCTATCTATAAATTTTTCAGTATATAATTGAGATGACTCATGTATCCTAACATGTAATTCATTCGAAACACTTTTTAAAAGACATTTTCACTTGTATTTAGTAAGACAAGCTATTTATTTCATAAAAATAAAAAAAAAAATCTGCTTAATTATATATTCCTTTACACATTAGAAATTACTATATTTAAAATGATCATTTGATGTATATTGCATTAAAACATAAGCTAAACTATGCTATACAAATAAGAATTTAGTTGACTATAATATGAATTATATAGAGAGAGATAGTTTTTTTATTAAATAAATTCAATAAAAATAACTCTTAAGGATGAAACCATGTTGTTTTAAAAATCACACTTATATCATTGTTGTTGTTTTTTAATGTCTGATATGTATGTGTACAATTTCCAGATTAAATATTTCAAAGATATGATTTGTTTTATTTTTCTTGTTTACAGTGAATCAATTAAAAATGCTGTACACTAGTGAAGTGGCTATATTATGGTTAGACTGGTCCTTAGATGTGATTTTTTCTTCTAAAGGGGCGCTGAAAACTTCTCTAAAAACTCTTTCCAGTGTGTTAAAAATTTGTGCATTTTAAATGTTTTGTAAATGCAAAAATCTACTGTTTTAGTTGTTTTTTAGCTCTTCTAAGGACTAAACTTTTTAAATATTTTAATTTTTGATTTAAAAGAAACATTAACTTAAAAACTACAATATTTATTTTCTTTGGTGATAGAGTATAAAATCAGTTAATATAAAAGTGAGCTTGATTTTTAACATATATTACAATGAATCACTTCCATCTGGATGGATTAAAAGGGAGTCCTAGTAGTTCGGTTGATGAGAGTTGAGAGCAAAGGCTGTGTATGTATCGATTTAAACAAAACGATAAAAAAATACTTTCTCACCTTAGGACCTAATGAGACTTATTTTAGTTGGGTTTCTAAGTTTTAGAAGTTTTTTTTTTCTTTTTATGTTACATAATATGTAAAGAAACTATTCTTTTCTTACTTTGTGTTTAGAATTTTTTAATATGAAAAGTCTGTTATTTATCTTAAATGTTTCCAATACGCTTCTTAATGAATAATGTTTTCAAGATACTTATTGAATAACTCATTTTAAATAAAAACTAATTTTCTATTTGTATAGGATTTTAAAGAGACAATATATTGCTTCTAGAAATATAAATATAACTTTTAATAAGCCAAATTTCTTACACATTTGTTTAACTAATACATCGAATCTAATTTTGTTATTTGCAAAGATTTAAATTTGAGGTATAAGTTCAAAAATAATATAGTTTATGATCGCATAGTAGTTACATTTGTAAAACGAAACATTATATTTTTGTTTGAACTTGCGTATCACCTCAGAAATATTAGCGATATTACATAAAACGAAGTGCATGGTTGTTAATTCAGTGCGTACGAGACATGGCGAATTTTCTAGAACATTGACACTTAAACGATGATACGGAAGTACCTTTTTGTAAAACAATAAATGCAAAAATAACTTAGATTTTCCAAGTTAAGTGGTAAAAACTTCATAAAATGTAAATTAAATAATATATAAGATGGGAAAAGATGAAATTTTTAACTTAAGTATCATATATTTAGATCCCTTTAAATTTGATTTGATGTATATTTTTATGTTAAAAATTCGTATTGGATACAACAATATCGAAAATAAATAACATACATACTCCTATTTGGCCCATAATTATAAATGAGTGCATTACTTACTCATTTAGCTGTTATATTCTCAAATTCGATCCAGTAACTGGTTTAAAAATGAGTATGTGATGTTTACTATTTTGAGAATGTAGTCGTTGCCAAAGATGAGAATGGTGCTATTTTCAAATCTGAGTATGTTTGCATCGGAGTTGTTCAAAAGGTGACGTATTCAAAATAGAGTATTTTGTACTCAGTTCTTAATACCGGTTTTTTGCAGTGTAAACAATACTTTTCTTGATGAAATTTATTTTTTTAAAAACAAATGTCTTAGAATTTTGATTGCATCATTATTTTCCGTGACTATTTTAGAATAAGAGATTTAATGCGGATTTCATGAAATACTTATTTATAATATTATTTAATAGGGATTTCCTATTGGTTAAATAAAAATTTTTTCACGTGACATTCGCATTAACTCCTACGCGCTATCCAATAAGTATACGTAATTAAAGACTATTGAATTATATGCGGCGTAACGTTGCAACATATAAATGGACGTAACTCTGATAACTCGAAAGTACCGATTTGAGTAAGATATAGAAATGCTCTTGTGTAAATTATTTTATTTCCTTGTTTGAAGAAGGTAAGTTCTTTTTCCAAAGTTATCATACCTGACATACATTTTAACCCTTGGTATTCCTTCTTTTTTAAGAAGTTTTTTCTCATTATTTATTCTAGTTTTCATGATAGTGATAAGATTAATTACCTATTGACATCATATACGAAGCAACGCGAGAGCTGTTGAATAAATACTCATAAGAAACAATTTTTCCCATTAAGAGTTTGAGCTAAAACCTTAGCCATCTTTAAGGAAAACCTCTACCTCCACACTCAGCTTTGATTATAAATATTTTCTTTCACACAGGAACTATTAAGTTTTATAATGATTTTCGTAAGCAAAAATAGATTCCGAAGGCTTTGGATTGCAATTAAATTACATTGACAGTGTTTGCGAAGGATTTAATCATTAGAGAATTTGTTTGCTGCAAATTGACTCTTCCTCCAATACATCACATACGTGGAAAACTATGGCATGGGGGAGTGAATAGCGTAACTTTAAATTGGCAGTAAAGTAAACACGTAAACATTTAAAACCATACAAAATATCAAGATAAGTATTAATTTGGCAAATCCGTAGGGTCACTGGTAATTAAAAAACTTTTTCTTAAATTAGTCTTGTTAAGTAAATTGTAAAATACATTATAAAGTACTGATATATTTATAAGTATATTATGTCAGTGTAAACGTGTATTTTATTTTTTATTTTGTCAGAATGTATTTTGTTTGTTACTTTCAGTATAAAAGGATAATATTTTCAAATAAACCTTTGGTTTTGACTTTTCAATATGCTCGTGCCATCTTCGTAAAGTTATCACGCCCCCTTATTGGGTAGCGCCCCACAGTTTGAGAAACGCTATGCTAGATGCATAATTTACAAATAACAAAAAAAATGTAAAACATGCACAGTAAGTACCGATCAAGACAAATGCAGGGGAAGAAGAAAACATTATTTTCATTTTTTAAAGTTTAGATATACAACAGTTATCTCCAATATGGGTTTATAATTAGAACTAAGTACAAAGAGAAATATTATATAAAGCTGAAAAATAAAAACATTGTCCTCAAATACAAATACAGATTAATCGTTTTTTAATGGCATTGATACTTTTTGTTAATATTTTAATCTTTATATTTTAAATAAATCAATCACTATTCCCGGAATTGTGAATCTGGTCAGCCAAAATTGTTAGAACTATTAAATATGTTGTATACATCATGCATTATTTATAGTTTATACGTACAAAGTACCAAGTTCTTTGAAAAAGCAAGTACAGCAATTAATGAGTCATTTAGAAAATAAAAAAATATCCCCAAAAAGATAATTAAAATAACTGTGTGTCGGCTCTGACGTACAACTGGAGTTTAGTCCTTGAGTACGGTTGTTTACGCAAACAGGGTAAATAAATACATCTCATATAATACTGAATCCATGCATGTATTTTCTGTGTATTCTATTCACATTTTTCGTTACAAAAATATATGTTATTCAAAGTACACGATTATATTGTTAATAAGGTTGATTTATACTTCGCTATCCATAAAACTGTGAGTATTAATTACATTCTCACGCCATTATTAATCACTGTGACAAGAGATTTGTGGTAACTAAAGTATGATACGTGAACACGTCGGTAGATACGTAATTTTGGATTCGTGAAAACATCGCATCAATGGTTGTACCATACCTATTCTTCCCGAGTGCTTTACCAGAAACAAAATCCAAAGTAAGCTTTGATTTTAAAAGTTTTAATAATCTCAATCCTTCATCTTTATTGAAATCAATACTGAAATCGCCACCAAGTATGAGTGAAATTACCTGGTACTGTTTCCCCGTAGCTTAGAATCACCTTTTGTAAATGCTAATAATGTCTCGGGGATATTATCTATAATGTCAGTAACATTTTGATTGACAGAAATATAAACTGTGACGACAACGATGGTTTTACCGTTATGTAAAGTGCATCTCGCGGCACATATATCTACCATTCATTATATATATACTGTGCTATTCAACGCACCAAACTAGTATTATTAAATGCACAATGCTAAATTTGGTGATTTTCATTTGCTATAGTAAACTTCTTTGTCAAAAGAGCTAAGGCATGAAATGTCGTTTGGCTCAAAAACAGGTTTTCGACGCCAATTACGCTAAAACGTTTGCAAACATAGTTTGCAAATGTTTTTTAAAGCTTTAATTTTTTTTGAGGGTTTTGTTTTTAAAAATTACTTTCCAAATTTCGCACACATATAATAAATAATGGTATTTTTTTAATAAAAAAATGTAAAAAAGAAAACTGCATAAATGATTTTTTGTAAAAAGGGTAGAAGACGAAAAACACAAACACTTTTTTTTAAAATCCGTAATTGTTCAGCAATTTTTCAATCTTTGAACAAAACATGGATAACAACATTTAACACTTGGAAAAAAGTTTTCGTGTGATTACGTTTATAAATAACGAGGTTATTGAACGTTTAGTTAAAATTGTGTAAGTATTTTTTTTTGAAAAATCGCAAAAAAAAAGTTGACGGTAATTTATATTTTAAATCATTGATTCTAAAAGAACAAAGTTTACACTTTTTAGTACAGGATATCAATACATTACAATGGTAAGAAATCCACTCAGAGCGATTTAAAAAACTGTTTTTCATAAAGACGTATCAATATCGACTCATTTTTGAAAAAATCGTAAACAAGGCAAAAGTTCGTTATTTTGTAAAAAAAAAAAAATGATACAGTATCGTGGCAAAATAAGTGCGATTCTGTAATTATTTTTGTCTGATTTCAGTAGGAAAAGAATGATCGCAATTTTAAAAACGAAGAATAAGTAAAAACTCTTCTTTCTTTCGTTGGACATAGATTTAGCACACGCGCAGAAGCGTGCGTAACTCATTTTTGTTAACGCTTTTTTTAAATTGCACTCCTCATAATATCTTCATACCGGGGGTTTTAAATGAAAATTGATTATTAAGCAGTAAACTCTAAAATGACACAGATTCTGTCTCAGAATAAACCTGTGTTCGTCAACGTGTACTTTAGAATGTCACCTTGAAAGAGACGCATATGTCAGAAGATTTGGTCAACACTAATCCCCGATAAGTGATGTATTTATCTAAAATATAGAGACTCGCCTGTCGATTCGGCATAAGATTCCTCAGCACTTCTGACGTTTGGGTGTTTCAGAACACCCAAACGTCTCTTTATCTGATGTAATTGGGGCTAAATGATGTCTCTATACCTGCCTCAATAATATTTGCTGCTGAGAATCGATGTTCAGACTGAAATGACTTTCATCATCAAGCAAAATATGAATACCTTGATAATGTGTTCATGGCACCACTGTAAACGAGGGCATTGAAGGCCTGCAGGAAATTTCACATAACGCTTAAAATAATTGGTGAATAGGGTCATCTTTATGTAGACGTCTGACTCTAACAAACTATGATACATGTCTAGTTACCGTTCGCCGCTGCAGAGTAATGTTACTCGATGTCTATTTCCTAATGTTTTTTATCCTAAATAAATGATATATCGGTCTTTAATTGACATTTTTTTCCTCTTGAAAGTGGATTTTTGTTAATTCCAAATTCATGTGCCACATTCGTCAAACTAAGACCCTTTTCAAGATTGTTGAACTTTCAACCACAAGTAAAGGAATCTTGATGGGTTATCGTAGCTATTATGAACGTACAGTTTCACTTTTAATCACTGATTATGTCTGGAATTGTGTGGGAATTTATATATATATATGTGGGAGACAACAAGGGGTCCAAGACGTTGGTCTTTCTTCTATTTTATTTTAACATTAAACAAAAATTAATTAAAAAAGGTAGAAAAGTTTTTACAGATAAGTTTGACGATGATATTCAGAAGGTAACGCCTGCTCGCGCACCTCTCGCGTTCTCTCTCGCTGCTTCTCTCTTTCTCTAATGTCCAAAAGTTTTTGTTTCACTTTCACTAGTTCAAAAGTTTCCACAGTTTCGGTTCTCATTAGCTGCGCCTGCGCGCGAAGACTGTATTTTGCTTTTGGCTGCATGCCACAACGGCCATTCTGACCGTACGCTGTCCGCAGCGGTATTTCCATGGAGACCAGAGGAGAATCTGAAACATACAAAAAAAAAACGGAACAGACAAGGACTATACGACAAATATATAGAGATTAAACATATCATAATTTTTCTGAACTAGACAGTTTCTCCAGCATGTGAAGGCACCTCTTCGACATCCGGAAGGTTCCACAGGAAAACATTGTTTTTCACAGGCAGAAGAACGTCTTTTTTAACAAGTTGATCTTTGGTTGAACGCATCGATATTTTCCTCTGTAGAGTTCTGGACGTCTGTTCAAAACGATTTCTCTTTTTCCTTCGTTTCCACTGCCAAGGCTCAAAAATTTTCCGGAGCAACACAAACCGTCGATGTTCACTCTTCATAGGTAAAGGGTTAGGTGAGCGGGAGATAAATTCCACGGAACTCGTTTTCATGGCACCATTGGCTTTCTTACACAATACTATATCAGAACATTTTTCTCTTACAATACTCAATTTTAACTTAGTACTCTTAATTTTATTACATTTATAATCCTTAATTAGAGAACTCGAATCATTTCTAGTATTAAAGTTCTTAACATGTGGCAAATCATAACTAGAGTTTTCTATCACTTTTGAAACAGAAACATTTGGAAAAGAAATACCACAATCTGCACTCAAAGAGGATCCACTTTCACTCAATAAAACATCGCTCTTTGCATGGCCTAGTTTCTCTATTTCAGAATATACACTGGGATGTATAATAAATTCTTCGGTCAAGGTCGGTGATATTGCCGTTCCAACACTTAAGCTAGGAGAGTGTTGATTAAGAGAAATATTTATGGGTTTAACTTCTACCATACGCTGTTCGCCAAAACATGAACTTAATGTTATGATCTCTTCGGAAGGTGTTTGCACTCTAATTAGTGAGGAATTTAAAACTGGGATTTGGCAACCTGAATCAATCAATGCTGTTACGGGATGATTTTCCACAAAAATGTTTACGTATTGAAGATTTGCGCATTCATTGCTATTTTGTTTTTCGCTCTCGATTTTCAAAGTATTCACGTTTATTTTATTATGGATGTGATCATTAGATTCTTTAGATTTAAAACGCTTCTTACAGTCTCTTGCGTAATGAGATGAATCACCGCATATAAAGCAATTTTTATTTTCTCTTTCATGATATTGGGGATAGTTCTCTTTAATCTTTGGTTTAAAGTTTTGTGATCTATTTTTAAAGGGGTCTTGGGTATATCCATAAGTAATAGGAATTTCTTTATGTGATCCGCTTCTAGATGAAATATAAATATCACACTCTTTAGCTAAATCAATAGGCCTAAACCAATCTTCTGCTTCTCGAATGCCAATATGGGTTGCGGTTTCCTTATTTAAAGTTTCGAATTGTTTCTCTTCGAATTTAGCTGCAGGATTTAAACTTAATGCTTTATTTTTAACCCTTTGAAGTTCGACTTCTTTTTCTAACTGTGCTAACTGTAGTTTCGCAAGCTCAATTTTCTGTTTTCCTGAAGTTACTTCTCTTTTGTTTCGCGATACCCTCTCATCTATACAGTTTTGAATTAAAATTTTAACGAAATCTGGATCACTTTCAAATGTACTACTGTTCTCAATTTTAGTCTTTAGTTTAACTATAGTGTCAGTACTTTCGACAATACCGTCTAGCTCCTGAACAACTCTTATGAGATCCTCTTTAAGAGCGTTTTTATACATTTTATAAAAATTTAGAAAGATCCTACCTTTTTTTTTCTCTGGCTCCCTTGTTGCTCGCACGTACGATGTATCCAATGAAGAAAAATTTCGATTCCACTGATTTCACCTCTTCGCAGGTAATATCTTGAAATTGTAGTTCCGGCCTCTACACAAGCGGATTATTCACACTGAATTAGTTCCAACCTCTACACAGGCGGGATTTTCGTCGATGGGTTTTCCAACCTCTACACAGGCGGAATGAAGTTGAAAAATTCAACCTCTACACAGGTTGAACGAAGTTTCCGAAAAATGGCGGCGCGTCTCCTTCACGGACGCTGTTGTTCATTGTCCAGACTTTGGTTCAAAATCGAAATTTTGTCGATCGCGGCCGAGCCCCCATAATTTGTGGGAGACAACAAGGGGTCCAAGACGTTGGTCTTTCTTCTATTTTATTTTAACATTAAACAAAAATTAATTAAAAAAGGTAGAAAAGTTTTTACAGATAAGTTTGACGATGATATTCAGAAGGTAACGCCTGCTCGCGCACCTCTCGCGTTCTCTCTCGCTGCTTCTCTCTTTCTCTAATGTCCAAAAGTTTTTGTTTCACTTTCACTAGTTCAAAAGTTTCCACAGTTTCGGTTCTCATTAGCTGCGCCTGCGCGCGAAGACTGTATTTTGCTTTTGGCTGCATGCCACATATATATATATATATATATATATATATATATATATATATATATATATATATATATATATATGTGTGTGTGTGTGTAGTGTGTGTGTGTGTAGTGTGTGTAGTGTGTGCGTGTAAATAAATATATATATTTACGATATTTCTTTTTTTATTTAAACAGACAATTTTCTTATTAAAATATACCTTTAAAAGAAAAAAAACACTTAACGCATGAGAGGTTTGCAATCATACATAAAGCAATATTTTTGATATTTGCCTTTTTTACTTTTTATTCTTACTCTTTTTTTCAGATTCAAAATTGCAAATATTTATTGAAATCTTAAAATTCACTACAACAATAAATGATATTTCAATTAAATGTTATAACAAACATAGATAAAACCAATCTTTTAATATAATCTATTAAAAAAAAGAAGAAAAATGATTAATATATGTGTTTGATTCTCATATAATTATCTAACACCGAATGTAAGTTTTTTATGATTTATAGGTCGTATTTTTTATGTGATAAATTTATCTCTTTTTCATAACATATACATTACGTATTTGGTTTATAGTTCTTTTTTAAAAAAATACATTTTCTAAATGAATAACAAAAGCCATTAATATGAAACCACAAACGCTGATTAAAATATCACGGGTAACTCATTGTCAAAAAGGAATTGTCTTCAGATGTTGACGTTGGCGCTAATTCCATTAATCCGAAAAATCTCTTATCTCATTATACTCAACATAATTTTCTTTCATTAAAATAAAAAAAATTCTAGGTATTAGTTTTATATAGCTTTTGCAAACATGATGTTCAATTTGACGATGCCAAGAAAAACAAAATGAATATATGTATTTACACGAATTAATTTCCTAAAATGATTCCTCCATTATAAATTTTACATTAAAAAAAAGCCTCAAATTTTGAAGTTGAAGTTAAATTATACAGCTCCACATTTTGATTTCCCTTAAAACCTAATTATGATAAATATACGAAATCAATTATGAAAAAAGTAATAAAAAGTACAATTTAAACAGTATTGTCTTTGATGTCCTGGCATTTTTGATTAATATTTGTATTTATCAGTACATTTTGTTTCTTACATTTAAAATTGTGATTTTTGAGACTCTCTTCATTGAAAACTTTTTTTTAAAATTTTTCTGCAAAATCACAATTGTTTTATATGTTTTTACTTATTTCTTAACACTTCCGATATTTTTGTCTTTTGAAATAAATGATTGCAATACAAGTTAGGATGCATTATTTTGACCACTGTAACTAATGGTATATCTCATTTGTATCTAACATAAGAGATATTTTTTATTCATGTATAGTTATTCTGCAACATTGGTTACTTAATTAAGCAGAAAGCCAGATAAAGTTTCTTCGGTTGTGGCACAAAAGAAGCAAAACTACTCTTGAGATTAGAAAGATCTGCGGCTCTTTAATGTAAGAATAATCCCTCTGTCATGAAGGGAGAATTAATTGACCATGTATTCTTGCTTCAATTGTACAAAGGGCTGATAGCATTATTCCTATCGCTTGTGTTTAGTGGACAGATTAATTTATTATCTTGTGGAAACAATGTGCTGAGACCTTCTGATCCCCAGATAGGGCAGTTCCATAAAAGAATAATATTGTATGAGCACAGAATGCCACATGTTGTTTAATTCTACATGTTCTGATAAGCCCATGATACTTATAGAAAGTATCAAGTTCATTTATTTATGCCGTATTTGTATTCTAAGTCGCCGCCATACCCCTAACATTCAACACGTTTTTGTGAAAAATGAAAAGTAGTGTAAAACAGTTTATCGATGCACAATTTCACGAAATTAAAATAAATTTAACAGCATAAATAAAAAGAATTGATTGATTAGTCATTTTACCAGAGTTTTAAGCATCTAAATACGTATATGAAAATTTAACTGCTCTAATTGCCCCATCTCTCAATCCAGGCCTCTCCATTTCAAGCCCAAATACATTTTCATATGCTATAGAGCAGTGTTTCTCAAACTGTGGGGGGCGTGACAACTCTACAAGGGGGCACGAGCATATTGAAAAGTCGAGAACAAAACATTATTTAAAAAGATATTAATGTACTGAAAGTAAACAAACAATATATATTTACACTTATATATTACACTTATAAATATAATGGTGCTACACAATGTATTTTATAATTAATTTAACAATACTGAGTTAAAAGCAAGTTTATTAATTACCAGTGAGCCCATGGGCTTGTCATATATATAGATAAAATTTAAAACAAAAATTAACATTTATTTTGATAATTTCTGTACGTTTTATATTTAAACCTTGACTGCCGATCAAAAATTTCACGATTCGCTTCCAAATGCCAACCGTTTTCCACGTAGGCACGCGCATGTGATGTATTGGGGGAGGAGGAATAAATAAAGAAGCAAAAAAATAAACTGGATTAAGTAAATCCTTCGCAAACATTGTCAAGGTCCTTTTATTGCATTCCAAAGTCTTCGGAAGAATTTTACAGATAGCAGTGCACAGAAAAGATCGTTCTTCGGAAAGACGTATAAATACGTCTGGGGTAAGAAACACTTTGGCTTAGCAAAACGTTTATATGCATAGGGGGTTACTTAAGGGGTCACAGGGATGTTAAATTTCTCTGGAGGTCTGAAAATATAAACAATTTTCAAACAGGTATAATTTCTTTAAATTTAAGTTAAATAATTCGAATCTTTTACACATTACTTATAAAGGAATGGGGCTTCAGAAAAGTATAAAATGTTTAAAATATAATGATAATTTTAAAAATTATAAGCATATGAAAATAAGAAATCTTTCTATAAGAAATATTTATTAAGTTTTACGTCGTGCATCTTATTTTCTAAAATAGTAGGTTTAATTACTAGTTATAAGTTGATTTATAAAGACAAATGTATTCTTCATACTTTGTAACTACCTTTATATAAATAGAATAATAACTTATATATTTTAATAAATAAAAAAATATGCATTTTTAAAAAATATTTAAAAAATTGCAATATTTTACAAATATTTTGAAATACAAAAGATATATAATACTAAAATTAGGTAGGGTTTAAAGAGTATGATGCATTGTGTATAATTCTGTAAAGGTTTATACATCAGAGGCTAATATTTTAGAAAATAGTGTGCGCAAAGCAAAAAATACTTAATATTTAATTTAGAACTTTCATATGCTTATGACTTTTAAAATATTATTATATTTTAAACATTTTATACTTTTCTGAAGCCCCATTCTATTTTAAATAATACGTAAATGATTCGAACCATTTAATTTAAATTTAAAAGAATTATATGCATTTGAAAATCGTTTATATTTTCAAACCTCTAGAGAAATGTAATACCCCTGAGACCCCTTAAGAGGTAAAAGTCGTATCGTAGTTTTAGCATCAAAGTATAGTATTGAATTCAGTACATTGTTATTGTATGGGGGGTGCGATGGAAATTATGATTAAATATTGGGTCACGAGTGTTGCAACTTTGAGAAGCACTGGTATAGAGGAACGTTTCGCGTCCCCTTTCCCAATGATGTCAAAGTTTTTTTTCTAAAAATGTAACACTAAATGAAACTTAAAAATATAATTAATTTAAATTTTAGCAATTTTCAACATATTATGAGTTTAAAATTAAAAAAAATGTATTTTCTTTGGAGAGCCCTTCCATTATATACACCTCTTCGTTTATTCTTTCTACTTTATGTGAGTCGAGTCCATCCGGTTTTGTTATATATATCGATCTCTTTCACGAAGACTATTTCTGATTATTAAAAATTTATGTATTTTTCAAGAAATATGTATGCATTTAATCTGTAACAATTTAGAATATTTTAAAACCTTCACACAGAATAAAAAGGCGACTATTTACTTGTCTTGGTCTAATCTACCAATTCATTAAAGTGCCGAAATTTACATGCAACACCAAAATATAATTAATGTACTTCATTTAAGGAAATGATCGATAGATCACATTAGTGAACAGAAGGAAAAAATATGACGTCATTATTAAGTGGTGTCTGATGTTACTCTTCTCTAATTGCTCTGTTCTATGTCACTCGCAATATGTGACTAATTATTGTCGCTGAAAAAGTTACCCTGATCAGGTGATGCAAAAAAAAGTTTCATTACTTACTAATTTAAACCTGGAAAGTAAATCGGATCCATAGTGTACTATTTGCTGAACTTGTTTTGTCATTTTCATATTGTAATGTAACCTAGTGAATTGTAAATACGACCTTACTTAAGAGATGAAAAAGATAGCAAATGTGCGTGTTTTATAATATGAATGATTTAAGTGTTATTGATATTTTTATTGCTTTTCATTTTTCTACTCCAATCTTTTGAATGCTATATATATATATATATATATATATATATATATATATATATATATTTTTTTGGAGAAAGTAGAACATATATGAGTAAAAATAAGCAAAACGTTACACTCTGCAACAAGAGAAACCACATATCAGATCACAAAAACCGGGGAAATGCACTGAGAAAGATAAAAGCATTGAAGTAAGTTGTTAAGGGATGTTTGAAAGCTAAAATCTTATTTTTTTGACAATTTGAGATTTTTGCATTTCCAAATTGTATAGATTTTAACCTTTCTAAAAATACCTTACTTTAACCTCTAGGGTATTTAGAAGCCCTTAAAACGTATTTTTAAATAATTGGTGAATTTGGGCTACACCCATTTTAGAGGAGAAAATTGTAAACAAATTACTTTGTTTTTGCTTAAAAGTGTAACGACCGATATAATCCAAAACATGTATCTTTTATTTTAAATTGAGCCTTTTATTTTTTGATTTCTTAGCCGATTAGAAGTCTCACTGTATACATTAAAATCAATTTATCTCAAAATGTAAATTTTAATGTGCGATGTACCTTTTCTGAGAAACTACTGTTCACAGGATGTAAATTTTTATGAATTATTTATAATGATGTCTAATGTATACTAAAATGAGCTTTTTGTAAAAACTTCAAAAATTTAATGTTTACAAATTTTTTAAGTAAAAAATGGGTGAAATGTCGCAATGTTTGATAAAATATTTCTTAATTTATTAAAAAATTCAAAATTAGCTAAAAACTTATTTTAGTATATTGAGAGAGGTGTACTTTAATAGTATGAAAAATTTCAATCATATACATAAAACAAATTTTGAGAAAAGTTACATCGAAAACAGCCAATTTAACATTGTCAATATAGAGGGAGAGAGAGGTTTCCTACTCACCTTAAATAAAGCAGACATTTTTGGTCAAGAACTTCTAATTTACTATAAATCTTGATTATCATGGAAAGCGTTGGTGATAATAATGTAAGTACAATGTGTTTACATAAAAAGTTTAGCATACATTTTTGAATTATCTTATTTGTTTTGACATTTTTAAAATTCAGTACATAAAATCAGAAAAAAATAGTCGAAGGAATGAGTAAAACAGGACAGTGGAAGTATAAATGAACTAAAGGGTGCTTTTTACAATAAAAAATTATTTATAATTGTTCCAAAAACTTTATGTAATATATTTCTTAACATTTATAATAAATGATTGTGAACATAGCTGAAAAGTCGCACTTTATTTAAAATTGTCTCCTCGCCAAACCAGCGTTGCTGACTGATGTTGATATGTAGCTTAATACACAAGATTAAATAGCCTGAGGTACATGGTACCAGGCACTCAGCAGATGGTCCTATAAGTTCTGCATAGTAACGTAGTAATGTATAAACATACATTTGGTATTCCATGTGTACACGCAAATGTTCGACTAGATTCAAGTCAGGTGAATTTGGAGGGTAAGACATGACTCATAAAATTCATTTGAATATTTCTGGAATCATTAAAGGAATACTACAGAACAGGGGTATCCAGCACGAATGATTTTGCGGGCCACTTCGGGAAAGCATTATAATCTCGCGAGCCGCGCATAAAAATATGTATCTTTATATCAGATATGGAAACAAAAAAAAGTTTTGCAGTGAAAATTTAAAACAGAATGAATTATTATTATTGTTTTCATTTGTTTTCATATATACAGACATAGATAACATAATAATGTTTATATAATATAATAATGCAATGGTCAAAAATGTTTAAGATATTACAGTGTCCATTTTTTCTTGAAAATTACGGTGTTCCTTTTGAATTAATCTTTCATTACTCATTGTTGAAATTTGATGTTGCAGTCATTCGCGAACGATTAAGTATACATTGTCATTTATCTTAACAGTCCTGAATATTTTTTAAAACTACAAAAAACATCTCTGACTGCCTCTTGATTTTTGGACACTCCAAACAGAAAAGGAGGAGGAGAAATGAAATTCACACAGAGAATCATGATACATCCATAGTAAATAATATACATAATGCAATTCGGAATTAATTAAAAAAGTAATTTATTATATTTGAACTACTCTAAACAGAATCGAAATTGTAAATTTTCTTATGAAAAATTACTTATCTAGAATTATAGTACAATTGCAGGATAATTGTTATACATATGAGTATTTACCAGAATCAGGTGAAATCCTAGAACTTCTTTTAAAATCCAATTTAATTTTAAATGTTTAAACTGTCCTTAAACATACAAAATTGTGTAATTGTTCATAGGTTTTTATTCTTGGATCATTTATTTTATTTATCTGCTATTTAATCATAATATCAAACCAAAGGATAAAACCATAATTCATGTGAATTTGTTGCATATTCTTAGTATATGCATTAGTGTATGCCAGTGTTTCTCAAAATGTGGGGCGCTCCCCCTGGGGGGGCGCGAGCGTATCAAAAATAAAAGATTAAAAAAATAATTAACTTGCAGGAATGAATTAAAACAAAATACTTTCAGACATAATAAAAAATGCACTTTTACTGTGATATAATTTATAGGCGAGATTAAGTCATCAAAAATAAAAACTTCTTCAATACCTAATTAGCTATCTTTGATCATATAACCAAATAAAAAGACTTTTATTTGATTTGCTGTAATCCCATGATGAGAGATTTTTTTATGTTTTCTGTTTAAACCTAACATGCTACTCTTTCAGAGAGAAACAAATCCCAGACCCAGAATCGAAACAATTTAGGAACATAAAAAATTCATCACTGGGATTATTTTTGAAATACTGAAATTTTGAATTATATATGTAATCTGTTTTTGCTGATAATCTGTTTGACCTTCTAAGTTATTGGCACAATTAGTTATGACCCCTTTCTTATGTGTATGTTTCTCATTTAGAGAAGCTGTACGTATTGTATTTCTCTGTTGCGCTTTTTTCCATGCAAAAGAGTTTCATGATAGTTGGAAAACCATGGAGAGCACTTAGAAGGATTATTTAACCAAGACTTTTAATTTTATGAGTATTCTAAAACTAATAAATCATAATGAAAAACATTTTACACAATTTTTAGCAGTAACATACATATTATCATAATTAATATCCTTTTAACCCGGAAGTGGTCGCGCGGGACACACAGATAACGAAATCGTTAATTCTGGCAAAACTGTTTATTTGTTACCAAAGAAAAATTTAAAAGTCCTTGAAAGTAGGTAAGTTTAGTTTCTCTTAATTAAATTATTCACTGGAATCACGATTTTTATCGTGTACAATAAAATAATTATATAAAAGAAAGGATTGGGGTGACTCAATCACCCCGCGTGACCATTAACGCTAGTATGGAGTGTATGTCTGGCCCCGGGGTAAAACATTTTGAAGTCTTCTCACTTTAAATATTAAAAATAACACTGTTATCCTTCTTTGGAATTTTATATTATTTTCATTGTTTAACATTAATTCTAAATGCTAATTCTGTGAGGCTTAAAATTACAGTTCGCTTAAAACTATCTATAATATGAGCATTCATTTTAAAATATCATTTTACATTTTCGTAAACATTGTCGCGCATTTGGGCTTACTCTCCTGACAATTCAGCTATTTATCAAGAATATTTTAGTTTTTTTTTTTTAAATGAACTCGTCCAAAGAGCGGGTGCTTCAGACAGTATATTTTTAATGTAGCAGTGCTGCACAAGGCATTTTATATCTAATTTATTTAATTACTAAATTAAGAGCAAGTTTAATAAGTATTAGTGATTTCCATGGGCTTGTCTTGCAGATGAAAATTTTTCAAAGGAAGATTTCCGATTAGAAATTGACACTCTGGGTACATTTTCTGTATTTGAATTATATAGATCTATATTTTGTCCTAAAAGCAGTCACCGCATTTCGCCACCTCTTCCAATTTAAAAACTCGAGAAAGGAAAATGAAATATATATTACTTAAAAGTTACATATATAAAATTTTATATACTTATATTATTAATTTGTACGCTTTATAATTAAGATCGTTTTGTAGCTTTAGCGTCAAAGTGCTTTATTATTGCATTCAATACATTATTATTGTAAAAATTGGGCGCGATAAACATTATGTTTGAATTGAAAAGTGGGTCACCAGTATTGAAAGTTTGAGAAGCCCTGGTGTATGTAATTATCATCGAATAGTTTCTACAAAGGTAGTCATGCACAGTATAATTTTAATTCGTTTTAATTGAAACATTTTGTGTTTATTTTTTATAATCTCGCATTTTGTGGAGTGTACAATTGTTGAATACTATAATTAAAAATTTTCTTATTATTTTAATTCATTATACTGGCAAAAATGTTAATTGTTTTATTATACTTTTTTAAAGCAATAAATATTTTGATGATTTTCTTCCCATTAAAATATGTACACATATTTTAGAAACCTAATAAAACAGAACTATAGTTTAAATAAATCAAATAACTTCTATCATTTATACTCTAGAAAATGAATTTATAAATGAAACTTTCGTCTTCGTTTTATTTTTATTTATTCATTTATTTATGTTGCTTGTGATTCACTTGAATTTGCAAGAGCTTTTAAAAAAGATACAGTCTGATGTTTGACAGTAAAACAGATTACCTATAAAAATCTTGAAAACCCAACAATTGGAAGAGTTCCTCCAAGTACACTCACCCTATATATTTTTAAGAAAAATTCACCCTACTAGTGATTTTAAAATGGAAAAAAAAATTTGCTAAAATGTTTGGGCCCAAGTTATTTCTTTCTAGGGATTAGGAACACAGAACAAGCTACAGAAAAAGAAAGGATAAGTAAAGAAATATATATCTCTGAAACCTAAAGAAACGCCTCCCCAGACCACCGCTGATGCGCATCTTCCGATTGGTTAGATTTTATCTGTGTTCTGTAGGAACAAAAACCCTCAAGCGAACGATTGTGGATAAACATAAGTCCTTCCATTTCGATATTTCTTCAGAGTATACATAAACGAATGAATCTCAAAGTTTTGTTGTTGCTGTTGTTAACGAATTTCAGCAAAATAAATGTCAAAAAAGAAATAGAAAATAGATTTAACGAAAATGGAAAATATCGTAAATATAAAAGTTTTATAATACACATGCATCACATATTGTAGCAGGTGACCTGTAAGTCTGTTAACATTTGAAAGTTCAATAATTCATAGAATAATAAAGGGAGAGAGGTAAAAATTAACAAAAATGTTTAAAATGACGAGTAGTCTTAGTGAAATGAAAAAAAATTGGAAAAATAGCCTTCAGATGGCGTTTTATATAACAAAAGCAATAATTAGCATAACTATTGATTTTTAGCAATATACGATGCCCTTTATACCAAATGTTCAACAAGTCGGCCGTTATTCATCAACAATACAAAAAATCAAAATACAATGTTAAGAACAGGATTGTACAACATATATTTTGGTATGAAGTGAAATTGTCATCCTATGTTGTATTTTAGCATCATTAATGATGTGGGCGATCGCGGTAGACTTGCGACTTCAGGTACCCTTCCCCTCCCCAGAAACCCTTCTTATAGCGATAGGATCTTAAAGCTCAGAAACGAATTCTTCATTTTCTTCACATATTCTTCTACCAGCAATACTTTTTCTGGTAAAGAAATCATACTGCAATTGCTGGGGCATCTGTTTTCTATTTGACGTCACCAGATTTTGTCCATGCGGTGTCATTGAAGTTTAACTATCTAGCGTCATCTGTTGAGGCAATTTTCGCCCTTTGTTTTGGTTTTAATAAAACCTCATTTCATTTCAAGTATGTGTGTGAATTTTTACCTCTCTGCGTACATTATATCGTGAATTATTTAATTTTTAAATTTTAACGGACTTTTGGGAACCATGGTACATATATCATGTAAATGTTGTTATACATATATTTATCTTCAAAAATAGTTTTCATTAAAAGTAATTAAAGAAATATTAATCTTGCTGATTTTTCAATTACATCCACTGTTTTCAATATGGATTAAACTCTTTTTCCCTACAAATCTAAGTTTTCGCTTAGTTTTTTCATTGGGAAAAAAAGAAACGTGATTAATAATGAAAACAATCTCTTTAAAATACTTTTTTTACTATTATATATTTTATAATATAGATGTTCATTTCGTTTAGGTTTCAAAGTCAATCCTTATTTATTCAAATAAGAAACTTTTCCTCAAAATATTCATCCTATACATATCATTGGTTTTACTATCGTTTTCCATGCATTACTTTCATTAAATAAGTGCAAATTGACTCTCAATAAAATTTAATAAAATTAAAACTTTCTTACAACAGTGGATATATTTCTTAATATGGAAATTAAAAATGATAAACGGGAAGTATAGTAAATATGTAATAATTTTCAAATATCGGTAGGTTTTCGTTTTTTTAGATAGTATGCAGTGTGACTTCGCAATTACATCATAAGCAGACATAAATTAATCAATAAATGTTCATATTTGCAACAACTTTCTGAAGAAGTGTCTTGCCTTTTATCACGGATTCAGTCAGAAAGAATGATATGATGAATACACAAAGCTTGCTCCTTTATTTTTTTCTCCTGACTGTTGTTAATGATCTTACTATTAGAGTATAGGAACTGTATATATGATCTTAATGTCTACTTTTTTTTTTCTCTTTAGGTTTTGTTTTATCTCTTTATGATTAGTTTAATGTCAGTATCATCATTATTTTTCGAAACAACTTCCTATATAAACTATCTTACAGATGCTAGCCTTTCGTATACGAAAAAAATTGCTTCACTAACAAGTTCTGTCATCAATTACATTGGATTCACTTACGTCACATGCAATTTGAAAATAATTCATGTTTTATAATGCTGTAATGAATATATTCTTCATCGTGCCTTCCCCAACATATTCACTGCACCAGAATTATTATAAATGCTATTTGTTTATGAATAAAGACATGTGTAATGACATTGAAATTATTTAAGTTGAAACAGTGCTTCTCAAACTTTGAATATTTGTGACCCAATTTTCAGTCATAATTTTCTTCCCGCCCACACTGCATACACTAATAATGTATTGAGCTACAATATGACTTTAATTATAAACTCAATATATCTAGATGTTATATTTCGCGTATAATTTTGTATATGACTCGTGGAGAGCAGAAAGCACAGGGAATAGAGAGTATGAGTTCTGACCGATCGGTTCACTTAAGTCAAAATACCAATTTTTAACCTTGGAATCTGCATAATGTTCGTGACATAATATGTCGTTATATCACTAGTTAGTTGAGAAGTGACTTAAAATTCTCTAGAGTGAATTTCGAAAAAATCTCTTCAAGGTGCAAAACATCATGACTTATAAATTCAATTAGTTCAGTTTAGGTATTACATCTAACATATGCACATAAACTTTTCCTTTTGTAAGTATACAATAAAAAAAGAATAAATAGGAAATAGACATTTTATTGTAATAATTACTATTATTTTGCTAAATTTGAACGAAATCTCCCCTCTCTCTCTATGTACACTATCTGGCCAAAAGTATCCGGACACCCCGTGGTATGGACTTAGAGCGTCCTGAGATACATATTAATATGATGTCGGTCCCCTTTTTGCATGGATGATAGCCGCCTGCACTCGTTTGGGAAGAATGTTTACCAATTTTTGTTAGGTGACCATAGGAATTGCCTTCCAGGCGTTCATCACAGCCGAAGTGAGTTCTTGCAGTGAGGATGGTCGATTTGTCTGGCTACGTAATCTGCGCTCTAATTCGTCCCAAAGGTGTTCTATGGGATTTAGATCGGGGCTCTGAGAAGGCCAGTCCAGTTTTTGAACACCCAATTCGTCAAACCACGTCTGTGAAAGCCTCGATGTGTGAATGGAGCAGTTATCCTTCTGGAAGAGAAATGGGCCTTCCCCGAAATATTGTCATAGAGTTTTGGGAGTGCAGCATTGTCCAAAATGTCCACATACATCTCAGAGCTCATGTTTCCAATCACAAGAACTAACGCGCGCGAACTGAGGCCAAACCCCGAGAAACACCTCCACACCATTATGCTTCCACCAACAAACTTAACAGTCGGAACAATGCAGTCACTAAAGAAACGTTCGCCGAGCATCCGCCAAACCCAGACGCATCCATCCGACTGCCAGACTGTAAAACGAGATTCATTACTCCAAAGAACGGTTTTACACATGTCCACAGTTCAATGACGGTGAGCTCTATGTGAGTGGCTGCACGAATATGGAATCCCAAGTTTTTTAACTCTCTCTCGACGGACAGTCCTGCTGCTAACACTAATTCCATATGAACTTTGGAATCTTCTAAGAAATTTCCACCAACGAGGACTTTCGAGTTTGTTTCACTACCCTTTTCAGAGTTATGCGGCTGCGTTTACCAAGTATTTTCGGCCTACCGGTTCGTTTTTCTGCTTTTTCACTGCCTCGACGCTTCCACTTCACAATTACATCACTCACACTGGATTTAGGCTTCTGAAGAATGTCCGCAATCTCACGAACTGATTTCCCACACAGGCGATATCCCACTATACGGCCACGATCCAACTCACTAAGCTCCTTTGACTTACTCATTGACTCACAAACGCATAAATACAATCTGACAAACCACTACCAACACTTTTATAGCTTTCAATTACGTACCGAATTACGTCACTCGCCAGAACCACTTTTTTAAGGGGTGTCCGGATACTTTTGGCATGGTATAGTGTATATATATATATATATATATATATATATATATATATATATATATATATATATATATATATATATAAACCAATTAAAAATTGAAATTATATGAATTTTGTAGTACTAAATCTCATTTCAAAATATCAATGGCGAATATAGAAAGTAAATTACCAACGTGTTTTCAAACAAAATTAAAATTTATAAAATATCCAAGTGCATCCTCGGACTTAGGACCAATAAGTGGTTTAAACTAGTTTGATGGCGCCACCCTTCCCCCTGTTGCAACTTGGTAAGCTAATCAAGAAATATTCAATTCTCAAAAATTTAAAATTCAAAACTTTAAAAGTTAATACTTAAAAAATTAAACTATTCGCCATCGCATTCCGAAAGATATTATAACATTAAAATGTTAAAACTCGAAAATAAGTAGGTGCACACAATATACTTGACCCTTCGAATACCAAAGATGATACACCCATCTTTATAATAGTTGTATAAGAAGAAACATATTTAAAATCCAAAAGTTTAAATTAAAAACCCAGTATATTTACAAATGAATAGCGTATATATAAATCATCCAAACTTATATATATATAAGTTTCGCAAGGGGGAATTGAAAAATTACACAATTTAGATTGAAGGATAAATAAGTTTTTAATGAGTTAATCTTACGTGAATTGAAAATTAAACAGAAAAAAAAGCTTTCTGCGTATCAGCTGAACAAAAAACAAACATGATTGTTAAATTTTAAGTAAGTAGCTATAATAGCTGATAAAAAGGATTTTTTCATCTATAACTTCCCGTAACTGTCTTGTGGTTCGATTTTTGAAAAAAAACCCTTCCTCTAAACTGATCTCTGCTCAGCAAAAGTAACACATTGTTAAAAGTTTTGAGTAATGAACGCTTAAA
Source organism: Trichonephila clavipes (assembly GCA_019973935.1). Lineage (NCBI taxonomy): Eukaryota > Metazoa > Arthropoda > Arachnida > Araneae > Nephilidae > Trichonephila > Trichonephila clavipes. The sequence continues at coordinate 1,031,012 of BMAU01017316.1, read as the reverse complement.
GTAGTGTAAATAATTTATATCTGGAAATGTAATACGCAAATTTTACTTTCTGTTGTATTTATTTTATGTTAAAATTGTAATATTCGCATGCAACGCCGTTTTTTAAAAATATAATGGTGATTCAATGGAAACATAGCGAAATGTTGGTGATAGAGTCAAGTTGTCAATAGTCCAGTTACTTTCATAGTTCGAGCTCTATTAGAGCTAAGGGAAAGATTAGACTTACGCTTTCACGACCTAATTCTTAGAAGATACTTTTTCTACACTTCCAAAAAAATGCAGTGCATTAGTTATTATTTTTTTACTTAAAGTAATTAGTTAATATTTTATTACTTTATACCTGCATTTTCAAACAAAATTGTAGCATTTTAATTAAGTACTAACCACAAATAAATTATGCAAATGTGTTCAAATGATGTAGTGGGAAAGACAAAGTTCATCTATTTTAAATGCCAGAAGCGATAAAAGTACTTATTTTGATGTAAGGATCAATTTGTTACTACCAAATGTGCATTGTAAAAAGATAAAAAAAACGTGCATAGAAACAAATTATAAATTTTTATTGTATTTATGGTTCCCTATTTCGGCGATTATGGCTTACACATGAAAAAAAAATCAATAGTAGTTGTTCAAATAAAGAGTAATTTAACACAGCCTATCCCTTCGAAATCTAGTTTTTTTTCTGAAATAAAAGAAATATAGATTACACTGATCAAATCAATAGATTAGCAGTCAGCGCCAGGCATACATAGACAAAACAAATAGGGAAAGTTTTGCTTCACACATAAAAGATAGATATATGCTGTCGCGGGTTTTTTTGGCAGCGCACGCCAGAATAGCTAGCATATGGCAGAATTTTTCCTATTTGCTTGATAATTATCATTATATTTTGGACACTTCCTACAATATCTTTATAAATTATACCGTATGTGTTATTCTGATATGTAAGCTATATTACTTTAGTGTTTCATTAAAATCCTTTCAGTTGAGTTTGCGTGAAAGAGTAACAAACATACACACACGCATACAAACTTTCGCGTTTATAATATTAATAAGGATATGTCAGATTAGTATCGTTATTCTTATTAATTAGAATAAATGAAGTTATTTTCTTTTTAAACTTGGGAATAAGTTTGATAAATTAATTACTTGAAACTTAAAGAGATTTATTTATTCAGAACCAAACATGTGAAATCTATCTTGTTTAAAACAGTTCGAAGCTCTGAAAATACGATATTTCTAAAGGAACCACACAATAAAATCTAATTTCTGCTAAATAGATCTAATACGTTGAGTTATGTCGAAATCTTATCTCGTCAGTTTGAATTTAACCTTCTAATTCGCAAATAGTTCTCACAAATTGTTCCTCTATTGCTAATATTGAACATAATCTTCTAAATAATTTAAGAGAATTTCAATTGTTTCAGACAAACTGAAGCAACCTTAAACATTAAGTAATTATTTAGCATGTTGATGACGGTTAACGAAATCATCCTTAGATTTGTGCTCGAACCTTGGTTCTTGAAGTGATTCTAAGTAAGATTAGGAAGCATACTCAAACATTGTTTTAGAGTAAAATGGATGGAAGTTTAGGCATGATTGAATTATTTTAAGTTGTAATTGTTTACTTTTATCTGTTGGTTTCATTTATATTTAATTTAGAATTGTGAGTTTAATAATTTAGATGTTCATATTCATATAACAATGTATTTTTTAATATGATAAGATTCATACATTTTCATAAATTTCACTGTATAGCTCTAATTTATGCAATTAATTTTCACTCATGTAACAGAAAAAAGAAAATATAGAAACCGTTGAATAAAATATTTTTTAATAATTTATAATACTACATTTATTATTTTAACTATAGTAGAGAATATTCAGCCCCCAATGTTTTTTGTGTAAAATTTTCTCGTTGCCACACACAGTTTTCGAAGTCAGAAACTACCCAAACTAAAACGGACTGATTCTATGTAGGACATTTTTAAAGTTTTAATAGTAATTATATACTTGTAGAACTGTTGCCAATCAGATATCGGAATAAAATAAGACTTGGGCATTGACTTTCTCAGGACTGTTGTATCAATAGAAGAGGAGAATATTCAAGTTAGGGTCGAGATTAACTATTTTCCTTTAAATAAGGTATTACCCCCACTTATCCAATTACAGTATCAGCCATGTATTAAGGAAACCAAAACTTTTATTTTGTTCCTAAATTTTAAAATATTCTTCACTATACTGAGATTGCCCTATTAAGCAATAGAAACGTTTGTAAAATAAATAAAGCAGCAAGAATCTTTTGAAAATATTTTATGTATGTCCACATCCAATTTTAATATATTTTGGATTATCATGGATATTTAAGTTGTAAATATTTTCCAATTGATCAATTTAGAGTTATTATAATTATAATAATTATCAGATATAATTGATGAAGTATAATAGTTTTTTTATCTTAAATTTAATACTTCAGTTATTAATTTCCATTGCTCTTAATAAATGAGACATGCAAGGTAAATTCATTACCTGCAAAATAAACTGACATTTTTTGTGAAAGATTAAATTGCATAGGCTCATGATTGTTAATTACAACTGAAAAATAAACCCTTTTAACTAACCTCTTAGCAATATCTTAGACCAAAAATTAATCTTCGATTACAATAAATGAATGTTGGTCATTGTGTGTGTGTGTGTGTGTGATCTTGATACGTAAGCAGGTATTAACAAACATTCAACATATTTTAAGCCATTTTAATTTCTCATTTGAAGAGTCCATAGAGATTATGAAAACCACGTTGTTCAAGCATGCAAGTACCCTTATGTGGCTTCGCATTTTATTATCTTTAGATTAATAATCGATATAATGCAGTATTTAATCTAAGTAAACGTTGTAATTTAGTCAAATGGGTGCATGTTTACTGAGAATTATCATGGAATTCAGGTTTTTGGAGACATTTTCCTACAGAATTCACCTTTAAGTTACTGATGGGAAACGGCTGTATAAAAAGTAATTTGTTACAGAAAATATTAGTTAATCATTATGAACTGAACTTCTAATGTTTCACAAATTTAGAAATAACATTTCAAGAGAACTTTTTAGCAAAAAAAATTTATTTTGTAAGCAATACTTTTATTCCCAAAACCATACAGATCTATTTAATACATAAATACCCACATTTCACGTGCACCCAAATAATTGGAGGTTAAAAATCAAAATGCTTCAATTGAAGAATCTTAAAATTTTTTAGGGAAAAAAATCAGAATGACAGAGTGGAATTTCAACTTTTAAATAGTGGGCCAACGCGGCAAAACTTAGGAGTTTCCAGTTCCTTCAAAAAGTTTTATTGTGTAGAAAGAATAAATTAGCAACTTAAGGAGTATTATATATTGTGGGTACTTAATTCAAATAGGGGTTGACTATCGATTTTTGGAAGTTTCTTTAAACAGGCAATATCTATATAGTAATATTCAAAAATGAATATGAAAAACAAAGAGCAATAAGACGTAATTATTAAAGAAACATGTACTGTTAGACAAAATCGAGATATCTGAGTAAAGGCATACAAGCAAAAAAGAATACTTAAAGGGACTTGGCATCCTTTGAGCAAACTTCTTTATTTACGTATTTCAAAATTATATTTTAACATTTTATACAATGTTTCTATTCAAGAAAATGTTACCTGATAAAAACTTTCATATATTATTCACACAATTTTAAAAATTTAAATATTTTGAAGAAAATTGGGAAAATTTTAAAATCCTACTCCTTTTGTAAAAATTAATTTTTTTACCTGAAAGTTTTTTATAATATTCTTATGGATGTTCTTAACAACTTTAGGGATCGATTTTAGAATAACATCATTCGTTTTTGAGAAAAAAAATAAAATGCTGATATACAGGTTAAAAATCAACGAAAAAGCCAACATGTCTTACATTTTATTTTTTTTAAAAAAAGTATTCAGTTTATAGCAAAACGGATCCCTAACTTTATTTTTAACACGTAGGAAAAAATTGAAGTGATTGGTAAATAATTGTCGAAGGAGTAGCATTTTGAATGCACTAAGGTTTCGAAAACACAAACTGAGAAAAACCACTTTAAAGTTTATAATTCTGAAAAAATAATTATTATAAGCTTAATTAAACTTAAAATACCACTTTAAGATATTACTTATACGTTTTTCTTTAAAATAATTGCATTTTCATATGTTTTCAACCCACACATTTTTATTAATGATCAACTTTTAGAGAGTACTAATTGCATAAGAAAACTCAAGAATAACTTAAAAAAAAAATAGTTTTCTGTCACGACAGAAATTTTAGCTGTTTTTCTTCTTATAATATTAAAGTATTACATTTGTATGAAAAAATATCAGGAATAAGAACTGAAATTATAAAATTATTAATATAAAATGCCTTAATTCAAAAATTTTACTTGCACACATTTCACAAGGAAGAAAAATTACATTATTGTATTGCATCGGAAATATTCTGCTTTTAATACTACACATTCTTTTTGATAGTTATTATTTCTATTTATAAAATAGATTTTTTTATCATAACGCATTTTTTAGCTTTTTTTCCTAAAAAGGGCGTGTGGCTGAATTGCCTAATTTGTTTTCAAATGAAGTTTTATTCAACTTCTAACTTTCCGACATGCACAAGTGATATATCAATTGAAAGATAATAATGCAAAGAATAAGTTTAAATGAAAATAAAAAAACGATATGTTTGTGATTTTAGGGTACCAAGTCCCCTTAACAATTAAAATGCATGCTTAGTTCTAAAACTGTGTGAATTTAATTGCTAAACCTTAGAATAAACAACATATTATTAAATAGTTTCTTTGTCTATGCTTTTTCATAAACAGTAGTTAGATAATAAGAATTGGATACGTTTCTAAAATTATAAGAATAGATAATAATTATTTAATACTAAATAAAGCATGCACATGTAGACGGATGATTTTTTTACATACTTTTTTCTACATTACGTTTAAAACACAGTTCGAACAACAATTCTTATGTAAGGTGAGCGTTCTTTAATTCTCAGATACTAATATTTGATAAATTTGACGTTTTCTATACTTAACCTTTAAATCAAAAATGAAAAGAGGGTTATGTTTTTTAATATTTCGATTTGTTTGTTTCTTAGTCTATGCAAATTAAGTGATTGATAAAACATGTACTCCAAACACTATTTTGTGCGGTTTGATTATTGCTCATTTTTCTGAATCTTTGAAATTATTTTTGTAACTTTTGCAAACGATGGTTCAAGGTCTACGTCTGGATGATAGCTTACTATGGAGAAGAAATAAGGCTTAAAGACAAATTCCTAGAGGACTTTGTAAGGTTGCTCAGTGTGACCATTATAGGGTTCTTAGGTCATGGTACCAATTGCAGAAGACAAATTACAAGGCGTCCAAGCATCACAACAAGTCAGTATAACAGAGCATTTGCTTTTACTGATAGGCGTAAATATGATCTGCTGATGCTGCTGGTACATCAGATGTAATGTATTCTGTTTACCAACGATTTCATTTGGTAGGACGTTGTGGCAAGAGCCTAATGGTCTGCATCGCATTCACTTTAGGTCACTGAACACATTTTTCAACGCGAGAGAAGTGGACACGTATTCTCTTCATTGATGAGTCGAGATGCAGTTTGAACACTGATTATTGTCTTACTTACATAGCGAGAGAATTAGAGACACGATACCATCTCTCTAGTATAATAAAAATATAACTGTATGGAAGTGTTGATGTTTGGTATTGGCCAGAGTGATATTGGATAGGTGCACATATTTTCGCAGATATCAGAAAGACATCGTGACTGTTTTGATGTGTAGGAAGGAATATTTATAAAGCTTCGTATGAAACGTTTCAGAGGTAAGCTGATAATAGTTAATTTGTTTAGAGAAAACTGTTGATCATATAGGGTTAGGATGGTCAAGAAATGCCTCGAGACTGAGAGTATTAAGAGGAGGGAGTGGGCAACCAGACCTTTTGACCTGAATCCTACAGAACATTTCTGAGAAGTTACTAGCAGAGCAATTTCAGCTTTTCAGCTAATTCCCTGTAAACTCTATAGGCTAAAAGTTTTGTTGGTTGAGAATGGATATTGATTGTACTAATACCTCGTAAACAGATCTGTAAACTGTATGATTATTCGTTTTGCAACATTACTTTTTTGGGCAATCATACCCATTATAAAACTCTCACAAGTGTCACGTTGTTCCATCATTTTTGGAGCATAAAGTTCTTATCAGCATTAATCTTGATAATCGGGAGAGTTATTATCATCAACTGTTTTATCATCATGGCTTAAAAAGAAATAAAAAACAATTTTTTTACTTAAAAAAATAATGACTGGAATTGGTTCCTTAGTTTTTGTAAAACCTACGAAGAAAATATTTGTTAATTTTTAAAGTGTGTTTTTAAAGTAAATATTCCCAGCTAAGCAATGGGAAGAAATGTAGATTCTCAAAGTACTTTCAGCAAATGCTACTAACTAGTCTATAAAAAACGTGAGACTGTTTTGTTTCATACTGACAATTTGCCTTTAATATTTACTGAGATTTATTTAATAAACTGAAGTAATTTTAAAGCATTAACCTTTTGATACGGAACATCAGAAACTTAAGGAATCAAAAAGCAGTTCATTATCAATAACAGTTCTTAAAATTTTAAATTCTACGCGATGTTTTGTTGAAGAATAGTCTCCCATAAAGTCTTTCTGCTTTCTTTGATTTTTCAATAGGGATATAAACTTAATAATTTATTCTGCCATTAATATATAAAGTAATATATTAATAAATATATCTGGGGAATTTCAAAGTTATTATTTCTATTATTGATACGTATTTTCTTTAGCAAATACGTGTGGTCTCTAAGTGTGTAAGAGAATTTTCTAAGAGACATAACTTAATTTAGGAACTCCTGAAAAAATATAAGGTGAAACGTTTTTGCTGCAAATAATATGAAAAATAGCCCTCAGAGAAATATTGAAGGCAAAAACACACAAAGTGTTTTACCTATTTGTTTCCTTCACAAAAGTTATTTGCCTAGTGAGTCCTATTACGAATCTTGCCAAAGCAGTTAGGGAGCACCTAAAGTAAAAACGAAGCATATAATGAAAGAAACATGATCATCAGGATTTGGAAGAAACAATAACGTTTAATTGTTTCTCTGTATGTATTGTTTGTCCCTTAGATATTTTTAGATATTAGATTAGATCTTTAGACGCAATCCAATTGGTCACACTTTCGAATCCAGTTTGTTCCATTGGTGGAAAGAAATGGGTTCGATATCGTGGCCCATCCTCACTATGCTTTTTACGTCGTAATGATCCATATCCATACAATTTGAGTTCCACGTTAGCAAACATCTAGTGCTCTGACGCATCTCTCTGTGAGTCCCTTTCACAATAGAATCTTTCTGCTATTCGTGCAATTCGTTCAGCCAATCTTTAAATCAGGTTCATATACACTCAGGAACATTGAAAATAGTGACCCAAGAAGGAATCAAAGTGCAATCGTGAAACTTTAAAAATAAGTACAGCGTAATGTGATATGCAAATGATCCAATGTTTGTGCCAATACGCGTGCTCATACACGCCGAGGTGGCTCTACAATCAGGAAGAGGGTGCTTTATAAGCCAGCGCATATTCGAAGATTTATAAACTTGACGATTACCCGCCGATTGTAGGAAGACTTTGGTAAGCGAAACATGCCAGGTAAACGTTCTAGAAGACATTTCGCACAGTTAAGCGAGTTCGAGAGAGGCCTGATCATCGGGATGAAAACTGTAGGCTGGTCGACGTGCCATGTTGCTGGCCAGGTGGATCGTTCGGAGTGTGCCGTTAGAAATTGTTGGGAGCAGTGGACACAAGAAGGTGGTACCCACACGCGGAAAACCGAGTCTTGAGCGAGCAGGAAGACCACGAGGAGAGAGGATCGAAGGATCGTGCGGCAAGCACTTGTGGACCCCACAGTGACTTGTTCAACGATATCAGCAGACGTAGGCGTAGCAATTGCTCCACAAACAATTTTCAGACACCTTGCAGAAGCAAATCTTAAATCCAAGCGCCCTTTCCGTGCATTCCCTTTAACACAGAAATATCGGCAACTGTGTCTACAGTGTTGCCAAGCCAAATCATTGTGTTTAATGTCACAGATTAGCAAAAGGTTGTGTTTAGGGATGAATCCTGGTTTGTTTTGAAGACAGATAATAAGCGTGTGCGGATGTGGAGGCGACCTGGGGAGTGGTACAATCCTCTCCACACTGTTCTACGTCACACTGGCCGCACAGCTGGTGTAATGGTCTGGGGGGGCATAGCCTATGATAGCCGGTCCACTTTAATTGTGATACGTGACACCTTAACGGGCCAATGTTACGTTGATGATATTCTTCGACCCCATGTAGGACCTTTCCTAGATGGTCTCCCAGGGACAATTTTCCAGCAACATAATGCTCATCCGCATACAGCTAGTGTTGCGCAAGACTTCCTACGTTATTTACAGACTTTTACATTGCCGGCCCGCTTCCCCGATTTGTTCCCCTGTAGAGCACGTGTGGCATCAGCTAAAACGGCAGATGCCATCGTGTCACTCTGTACATGATTTAGAGTTGGCTTTTCAAGATTTGAGGGCCAATCTGCCTCAGGACAACATAAGGTATCTAATCAACTCAATGCCGGACCCTGTGGCGGCATGTATTGCAGCTGGAGGTGGTCCAACGCGCTATTGAAGCTGTCCGGTATTTGTGCCGTTCCACACCCTGTATTCGTTTAATTGTCTTGTTTTTGAGATCAAGTGAATCTCTCATCTGTGTCATTATGTATATTAAATTTCACTCCATCCGATGCTTTCTTCTTGGGTCACTATTTCCAATGCTCCTGAGTATATATGCCATCTCGGTGTTTGTAAAACGTTCTATACTCCAATACGGTCGATGGCAGCTCAAATGGCTGAAGTGATGCTGGTGTGTTTCCTTAAATCTCTGGTTAACAACGACCCCTAGCATAGAATATGCTATGCCAACCTGAATCCTACCTCCCTTTAAGGTTCAACCCAAAGATCCTGGGACACCCTGTCCTGGATACGTATATATATATATATATATAACTTTTTTCCTTACTCTTAATCAAATTACATATAGTCAGTTTTTTATTTATTTATTATTAAAGTGAAACTTTTTTGCGCTAGAGAGTGAATAAGAAGTTGGTCCAGTTTTGCGTTAGGGTGAAAAAGTGAACGAAAGTAGTCCCCCCCCCGAATCATCACCATGGTAAGGCGATGATCATCGGGAGGAAAAGGGGGAAGCTGGGACACCACGTGATTTGCGTCATCTCCGTGAAAAAGTTGGATGATTGCCCACCTTACGATTGGGGGTCCTGTTCTCCAAACCCAGGAACATCTATCAAAGGTTGCATGAGCTGCAGTGTCTGCATTATGGAGTAGACAAAATAGCTGTCGCAGAAAAAAGTGTGCCTTTTTTTTTTAATGTTTCCTTAGGTTGTTGGCTACATGGAGATCTGTTTTGAGGCTAATTTGTTTTGTTTTTTTAATTTTCATTTGCTTTGAGTTATTAACCGTTTCACTGCGTAGTTTTTATTCAGTATTTCAAATCTACATGTTAATTCTACATTTTAGATTTAAAATATACAAAAAAATGTTTTAAAATAGTTTTTATTTTAAAATATAGAATTATATTATACAAATATGAACATAAAAGCATAAATGAAATGATAAAGAGGAACAGTACGGCTTCCACAGTAAATAGTCCGAAAAAATGCATACCCGTGGAAATCGTGGGATGCGCAACGAGAGGGTGAATTTTAGACAGAATGCCTAAATTAAATGCACAAAGAGGAAAAGAGTTACGTGAAAGAAAAAAAATAATAACTAGGAGCAAATCGAGTCGAAACAACCCCCCAGAAAAATAGTGCAAACTCATCCATTGCTACTGCCAAGTCTCCAACAGAGTATACATGAGACAATATCGAGTATGGAAAAAAAACATTGCAAAGTACTCTCTTAATGGCGAGTTTAACACCGCTAGACTATTTTAGACTATTAACACCGCTAGACTATTTTCTGTCGGGCTATGTAAAGTCATTGGTCTATGCGGATAAGCCACAAACGCTTGACCATTTAGAAGACAACATTCGCCGTGTTATTGCTGATATACGGCCACAAATGTTGGAAAAAGTCATCGAAAATTGGACGTCCAGATTGGACTACATCCGAGCCAGCCGTGGCAGTCATATGCCAGAAATCATCTTTAAAATGTAATGCCACAAGATTGTCTTTCGAATAAAAAAAAATCATGTCAATCGAATAATACATCGTTGTTTTATTGCAATTTAAAGTTCTATACCTCTAAAAAACATCCTTTACATTAAAGAATGTTACTATTGCCAACAAAATTTAAGTCCAAATTTATCAAAATAGAATGGTTTTGTATACTTAGAAATTCCAACACATCTTCCTACTTTGGATTTGGTATCGGAAAGACTAAATTTGCCACGAATACCTTTCATGCAAATTAGTCGATTGAGACATGCACACTGTCAGTTTTGAATATTAGAGCAAGTTCTTAATGTTCGAACGTTGAATGTTCCAAAGAAGTTTCATATCTATCGCGTGGAAATCAACGCACCATTTTTTTTGTTCTTTGACTGTTTCGGAACGATTTAAATATATTTATAAGCACTAAAAACTTTTCAGAAACACCATCGAGTACTAAGGAGCAATCAGCTACCGAAACCGAATTCAAAAATAGTTAAATTTGCTAAATAAATTTTATTCTATTCTGATGATAACAAGTTCGGATGTTTAAATTTGGGATCAGTACTCTAATTAAACCTTGAATGTAATCAACTTCGCATATCTCAGAATATTATTCTAATTAATAGCTTTAATATAAGTGCTACATTCCATGAACTATAATTTCTGTACATGTTATTACCGGTAATAAAAATATATCAACCGAAATTACATAACATGAAATTATTGTACATTTATTTAATTGTTTTATTAATTTTGAAAAATCCACAAAACTGATGAAAGTTGCATTAATATGATTATTCCTTATGAAGAAATGAAGTCTTACCTTCCTGTTTCATAAAGAGTTTATTTAACTTTCGCTTCTGCCTTTGTGTGTGCAATAATTAACTATTAAGAAGCAAGTTAATGAAATATTGAAATTATGTAAAATTTGTTAGAATCATAACCCTTTTGAAATTCTTGTTACAGTGGTATAAAAAAACAGAAAATAAATATAACGGATAATGCATAGATTTTAGAAACTCAAATGCATTATATATAGAAGAATTTGGAGCTCTTACCGAGACCTAATAGTATTTTATACCAACTAAGTAGTGCTAAAATGTTTTTAACACCAAATTTTACTTTAGTTTATTGAACGTAATCTAATTAATAAAGAAGAAACACTAAAACAAGGTTTTGCTACAATTTTTGTCTTTTTTTGATTAGTTAAGATTACCTTCAGGACTTAAAAATGCTTCTATAAAAATTAATAGAATCATTAGTAGAATTTTAGATGAATAAAAAGTTAACTTTGCATGTAACTATTTTGAAGATTTAATAATTTTCTCCTTCTTTGAACAACATGTAAAACATTTACAAATAATCTTTTAAATTTTTTTACAAAGAAAGCTTTAAAGTAAAAAAAAAAAATAAATGTCTAGCATTTTATCTGGAATCAAACGTGGTGTGGGGACATTTATAATTTTCGTGTGGTTTCAAGTATTTTTTTAAGAAAACTATTTATATCAGATCTATATACCATACACGTAGCTAAAAACAGAAACAGAAACTCACACAGAGGGATGGTAATAAACAAAATCTTCTATCACTTTAGGGATTTCAGCCCTTTTCTCTTTTTCTACTGGAAACTTCTCAAATCTTCTTTAACCATTTGATTTTCGGAGTTCAATACACATATTGAATAGATCCAATTACAGATGCAATATTTAATCTTCATAACAAAATGTGGCAACATAATAATATATGGGAAGATAAATTTGTGGTCAAAATGGCATTTCCTGTTAGGTGGGTTAATGAAAATAATTAATTATCACATGGTACATTGGGAGGTCTATAAATTAAAAAAAAATCCATAAAAGATATTTGTAATGGAGAATTATTACACTCGAGCATGTATGTACATATTTATAAAATTTCTGTTTTATATGTAAACAATTTACGCTGCATAACTGTTAGACATTTAAAAAGTCGGATCCAAATTTTTATGATCTGCTTGTGTTGTTTTTCCAATCCCGTTCCATGATCTCAATGAAAGTAAGCACACCGATTCGAACCCGATCTTTTTGAGTTTCGTGATTTGAGGTTGGCAGCAACTGCCATGGAAATCGAGCTAGTATTTAAACTCGGCTCATGTTGGTTTTTACAAAAGGAAGGAGAAACGGAAATATAAGAAGTGTGTGAGTGGTTTAACTCTTAGAGGGAGAGAACAACTGGTTGGCAATGCAACTGCAGGTTGCATCACCATTTTAGATTAGAAATTAATTTTACAATATTAGAAGACGGTTCGAATCGGATGTCTCTGGTAATGTTGCTTTTTGAAGGTATTGTTTTTTTTATCGCTCCAGTAACGAGCAAAGGACTTTATGATTGATTATTAAAGGAAATTTAAGATACTGTTTTTTCGTCTTGATGCCTCCTCGACACATAAATTTCACTGCTAGCTTTGCAAAATTTAAATTAGTTTACCAATAAGTGTAACAAATTTGGTTATGGGCCCAGTCCATGTACTGTGTCGAGGCAGGCTAAGCAGTTGAACCAGGCCATGAACTTTGTCTATTTAAATACTGTTCCAGTCTAGAACTATTTTTTATGAACTCTGTTGCTAGTACGCTAAATCGAGTAACAGGTATGGAGTTTAACAACCAGATATCAGTGTTGACTCCAAACAACTGGAACACGTGGAAGCATGATATGCAAGTACTCTTAATGCATTATGGTTGCTGGCAGTTTATAATACAGACCAAGCCAGAGCACCCTGATGAAGAGGCAACATACAAGGAAAAATTAGATCTACAACTTCGTAGATAGATGTTATACGTTGATCTATACTAACATCAGTTCAGATTTGAAAAATCTGATAACGGAAACAACTGACGGAGTAGCGGCATGGAAGATATTAAAAGATCACTTCGGTCACAAGAGCAAGAGTAATTCAACTATTAGATCAATTTTTGGAACAAAATACCAACCAGGGAAGATGTTGGAATTTCATATCTCGTTAAAGACAGCGGCTACCAGACTACAAGAAGCGGGTCATAAATTGGAAAACATAGGATTTCAATTAATAAGGTGGCTTCCTCAAGTCTACCGTGTGCAACAAATCTACAGATGGAAAGAAGAGGACTTCAGAGTTGTCAAAATTGAAGCAGAGCTGTATTAGAAGCCAATCGTCTTCAGTTGATGAAACAAGATTTGGAGAAAGCGGAGAATGCTTGAGCAGTTTCACTTCGAAGAAGTCGAAGACGTTACCTGGTGCTACGACTGCAGCTCATGGAGATCCAAAGGGCAAGAATGATTACCAAAATAAAAGTGGTAAGGTATTTAACTGTAAAACTATTAAAAATGTTAAACAATCTATTAAGACTATAGGTCCGTGTTATGTATGTAATAAGTACGGGCATCTTAAAGTAAACTGTAAAGAGAAAAAGTCTCTACAAAAATCTCCTTCAACTGTAAATGAAACTTTTAACACAGAGTTTAATATAAATTTAAGATTTTGTGAAGCTGAATGTAGTCTTTTAGAACTAGATAAACAACTCGTAACTAGTTGTATCTTATTTGAGGAAAACTCTGATAAAGGTGTTTGGGTAATAGATACTGCTGCCACGAGTCATTTTTGTAATGACAAGAGTTTATTTTTAGATCTTAAGCCGATAACTAACATGAAAATGTCGTTAGCAACGGAGGATAAAAAGCATAGAAGGAATCGGTACACTTTAGATTTCGGGTAAAATACAGTTTTCATGAAATAACTTTGACTGATGTATTATTTAATCCTAAGTTGAGGAGAAATTTATTATCCGGTTCAGATTAGAAAGTAAAGGTGCGCATTTTATGGGTACTAAAGGTAAAATTAATGTTTTTAATAAAGACTGGATAAAATTGTTCTTGGCGACACGCCATGAAAATTTGTATTTTTTTTTTTAAGCCGGATCATTATATTATACCAAAGAGTAAAGAAATTAGTTTTTTTAGTAATGTAACCGCTAAAACAAAAACGGATCAATAGAAATATGGCATCAACGCTTTTGTCATGCTAATAACGATTACTTGGTAAAAACTAGTAAAAATGATAGTGTAAAAGGTCTCCCACGCTTAACTGATAATGGTAAGACTCGTTGTATACCGTGTAAATTAGCAAAGTCCAAGAGAGTTTCATTCAAAAAGATGGGGGCCGTAAGATCAAAAATTGAATTGTGCATATGGACCTCTGTAAAAGTCCAATGCCAACTGAAAGCCAAGGCGGTAATAAATATTTCTTGAGTATAATTGACGATTATTCAAGAAAGGTGACTGTATTTCCCATCCGAAATAAATCTGACGTATTTCATACGTTTATAAGATTTCAGAAACGAGCAGAACGTTTTCTAAGTAAAAAGGTAATAGCAGTTAGAACTGATGGCGGACTAGAATTTTGTAATAAAGATATGGATAATTTCTTGACAGAACTGGGTATAAAGCATGAGATAACAAATTCATATACGCCAGAAATGAATGGGGTCGCGGAGAGATTCAATTTAACCGCTCTAGATGGCATCAAAACATTGCTTAAGTCTAATTGAAGCTCCCCATAAGTTTTGGGGAGAAGCATTACTTTGTTTCACTTATGCGTGGAATCGAATTTGTCACAAAGACAGTAACAAAACGCCTTTCGAAAAATATTCAGGTAGAAAACCATCGGTATTGCATCTAAAACCTTTTGGATGTTTGGCATATGCTGGTGTGCCAAAACAAATTAGAAAAAAAATTCGATATGCGTGCGAAAATGGGAATTATGATGGGATACGCACAACGTACTAAGGGTTATAGAATTTGGTTGATAGATGAAAATAAATTAGTCGAGACTATTAATGTAAGATTCGATGAAAATAAGAGGGGAATTAATTTTAGACAAAAAGTTAATAGTAACCTTGGATATAATTTAAACCTTCCTGATTATTATGATGATGAGGATAATTTTGATAGAGTAAAAGATTCATTAACGAGTCGTTTAGTTTCAGAGACAAGTACGGAAATGCCCTCAACATCTGAAAAACCAGATGTATCTTCCGATAATCATAGCTTGATCCCATGTACAGAGGTTAAGTGGATTCGAAATATAGGTAGGAAAGTAACTGGATCTAACGTATATTATAGTATAGAAGGGGAAACAACCCGATTGAAATCGTTTAACGAAATAGAGAGATACTGTAAGAGGCATAATATTGAGTATGATCCTAGTTTGTTTAATTTTAGAAAAGATAATACCGAATCCCAGGGATTTTCAGATCTGTCAGAGCAACAAGAAGCTCTTATGGTTGAAGTAACTATTCCTAATTGTTACAAACAGGCGATAAGATCCAGAGACGCATCTAAATGGCATGATGCAATGGATAAAGAAATTAACGTAATGAAGGAACGTAAAGTTTGGGATTTAGTTGATCATCCGGATAATGTAAAAATTTTAGAAAACCGTTGGGTTTATACCATTAAATATGATGAAAATAATAAAATTGTTAGGTACAAGGCCCGCTTAGTTGCGCGAGGTAACACACAATTACGAGGTGAGTCATTTGACGAGGTATTTAGTCCAGTTATTAACTTTACTATTGTAAGATTATTTTTCACTATCTGTGTATGTTTGTGGAAATGGACGCATATTCAAGTAGATATCACTAATGCTTATTTATATGCTTGATAATGTAATCTACATGGAAGCAACCAACTGGATATGAAATTGATAATAACAAAGTGTGTGTTACGTAAATCAATATATGGACTCCACCAGAGTGGACGCCAGTGGTTTTTGGAATTAGAAAATAAATTAATTAAATTAAAATTTAAGAAGTTAGAGTGGGTTAATTGTGTATATATGTTTGAAGATAATGTAATTTTATTATTTTATGTAGATGACATGATTATATTTGGAAAGAAATGGAAAACGTAAATTTTGTATTACAATTATTGCAGAAAAATTTTGATTTAAAAATTATGGGTAAAACAAAGAAATTATTAGGAATAGAATTTGAAGAAATAGGTAATAGTCTGTTTATACATCAGAGATCTTACATTCGATTATGTGAAATTTACGAAAAATATAAATATCCCGTAAGTTCATTACATATATCAAAAGGTCAAGTTCTTTCCAAATTAGATTCACCCAAAACTAGCGAAGAAATTTTAACAGTTCCTTATAGAAATTTAATAGGATCTTTGTCATTTATTGCTATACGCACAAGACCCGATATTATGTATGCAGTAAATGTATTATCTCAATTCCAAGCAAACCCGGAATAAAACATTGAATTGCTTATTGAGATTATTAGGTTATTTAAAATACACTCAAGAATATAAATTAGAACTTTCAAAAGTTAAATCATTAAAGCTAAGATGTTATTCAGACTTGGATTTTGCTACAAATAGGGATGATCGAGTGTCGATGGGAGGGTTCATAACTTTTATAGACGAAACGCCAATTTAATGGCGAACTTTCAAGCAAAAATCCGTTAGTCTGTCGACCATGGAAGCTGAGTATGTTAGTTTAACAGAAGCAGCTAAGGAATTCATTTGGCTAAAGAATGTAATTGATAATAAAAGTTTAAATTTGGAATTAAGTGAAAATGTAATGTTTTGTGATAATCATTACTGTAAGTTTTTCAAAGTCACCGGTAGAAAATTATAGAACAAAACATATCGATGTTCGTTATCATTTTCTAAGGAATTTGATATACGATAAGGTTTTCCAAATTAAATATATAGGTACCAAAAATAATTTGGCGGACATTTTACCAAACCATGGTAAAGGAAAATTGTTAGAATTTTGTAGAAAATTATTTCTTTTTAGAGAGAGACATTGTTTCTTTAAGATTAAAATATAGTTTGTTTATTACAATAAAGATTGTGAATAAAATGTATTTTTTGTGTTAAATTGTATAACATGTGATTATAGATTAAAATTTACTGATTTGTAAGAGATAATGGTGCGAGATTGGAAAAAGGGGGCCGATTGTTAGACATTTAAAAAGTCGGATCCAAATTTTTATGATCTGCTTGTGTTGTTTTTCCAATCCCGTTCCATGATCTCAATGAAAGTAAGCACAAATTCGAACCCGATCTTTTTTGAGTTTCGTGATTTGAGGTTGGCAGCAACTGCCATGCAAATCGAGCTAGTATTTAAACTCGGCTCATGTTGGTTTTTCAAAAACGAAGGAGAAACGGAAATATAAGAAGTGTGTGAGTGGTTTAACTCTTAGAGGGAGAGAACAACTGGTTGGCAATGCAACTGCAGGTTGCATCACCATTTTAGATTAGAAATTAATTTTACAATATTAGAAGACGGTTCGAATCGGATGTCTCTGGTAATGTTGCTTTTTGAACGTATTGTTTTTTTTATCGCTCCAGTAACGAGCAAAGTGACTTTATGATTGATTATTAAAGGCCAATTTTAAGATACTGTTTTTTCGTCTTGATGCCTCCTCGACACATAAATTTCACTGCTAGCTTTGCAAAATTTAAATTAGTTTACCAATAAGTGTAACAATAACATTATTTTTACTTTATTATATAGTTCACGCATAATGTATCGAGTTGAAAAGTAACAGCATTCTTAATTTCAAAGCAAACAAATCACGGATAGAAGTTCATAGGATTTTCATAAATCTAGGATTATTCTTTTTTTTTTAAAAAAAAAACTTTTTAGTTATTGTGTTTTTAGAGTTGTCTTGTACAGAAATAGAGAGTTCGTTTTTTATATAATTCCAAAATAACTCGAAATAATTCAGACTGTTTATAAAGTAGTCATTTAAAAATGAAAAATTATTTGTGTTTGAGAGAGCTGATGAAATCTAGAGCTGAATAAATCTCTTTTTAGTATCAAGTTACAGTAATTCTTATTTAGTTTCTCCGAAAAATATTTACGAAGACAATGAAGATAAAGATAAAAAAAAATGTGTTTGCCTATTGCCAATAAATGGGTATATGCGATGTTTCATTTCTTCTGTGTTTCAGAAATATATTCCCTTATTAATACTTCAAATAAAAGGAAAGGGATGTGTTTGTATCTGTTTTCCGAGTCTTAGAACACGTTGGCGAACATAACTGATGCGAAAAAAGAACAAGTAGTCCATTGGAAAAAAAAATGTTTTCTTTCATCACATTCGCACGAAGAATTTTCAAAGTAAACAAGATATAACACAGGTTGTGCCGCAATATGTTACATAAATGTTATGAACACATAACAATTAATATTACTGGGGATTTTCTTTGGGTAAAAAATAAAAATAATAAAATAATATGATGCGCTGGTAAAAGTCTTTAACTGAAACATATTGTACATAAAATAGAAACAAAATTTCTATAAACCTACCACTTTTTACATATCTTAACACCACTTTTTACACATCTTATCATGGTGTAACATATAATTTCAAAAAATAACATTCTATACTGATAGAAACGTATTTAAAGCGATGTCATGCAGTCTGGAACTACCATGGTGATGATTATATTACTAACGTCAAAATGAAAAACATCTCATGACAATGTGAGTCACATTTTTGTAACAAGGATTATGTAACGAAAATGGCGCATGGATTTATAAGGCATTTTCTCACCTTCCGCTACTTGCAAACAGTCATTGTACCTGAATATATTGTTTTAAAACTGAGCTTGCATGCTATTTTTATATTTTATACGTTTTCAAAGACATTCAAAAATATTTTTACAAAAACGAATAAGAAAATGCTGTTAAATTAATATGTTATACCAATATCTACTAGTATAAAATTTGTAAACTCAATTTTTTTTCTTTTAAGTCATTATGATCTTGAAAACTCTAATACATTGTGTAATGCTTAGTAATTTTTTCAGACGCCTTCAAGTAAATACAGTTCAGATTGCAATTTTAGCACTTTAAAATGTGAAGCGTCGTCAGATTTTATGGTGAAAAGATGTATTTTTGCATCAGTTAGTTCTTCTTTAAGCTTATTTCGGGCCCTCGGTGCAGATGATCTATATGGCCCCTAAACCCTGGAGAATTGAAATTTACAACCAGAAAATCTGGTTAAGTCCAGCATATGCAGGCTCTTTCGAACCTCAGCTAAACTGGTTACTCGTCCGTGCTGCAAACTTCAATTACCGGACAGTAAATGAAAACAGTAATCAGTCCGAATGAGTCCTAAGTATGCTTGATAAGATTTAGTTCAAGATAATGTACTTCCCAATCTATACACTGCATGGCTTCAGCTACAAGAAGGTGCTCCGTGAGACTAGCTGTGGTCCGTTGCCGACCTCGCCAGGGCCAACGAAAGAGCATGCCCTGTTTCTTAGAGTTTTTTCCACAGTCTTACAATGACACGTTTTGCCATTCCGATAGCAATAGCTTATTTACTACTCTTCTTTACATGTCTTTGGGATTCCCTAGATTCCAGCCTCCTGCAAAGACACCGAGCCCTGAATTTCGATATATCATGTTGTCGTGACATTTTCCAGTGTTTTTTTCTCAAATAAACAGCCAAAAGGTTGCCTTTCTCCACTGAGAAAACGAAAAACAACAGCTTCTACTAAAAAAGTTTTCTGCACTGATTTATTTTTTCTGGGAAACTTGATTTCCACATCAAGTTCTCTTCTATTTTCTGATACGTTTTAGATTATATGTATTTTATCTTACTTCAGTTATCAGAAGAAATATTTGCGTAATTTTTTAAGTCCAAGTGCTTCCTTATTTTCTTTGAGCAGTGCATTTGGATATATTACCTTTGATATATTTTGTTTATTTATTCTAATATTTATAGTTTCCTTATGACATTTACTCAAATTTGAGAGTAGCATACATACACGCGCAGGGTACATCTAATTAGTTTTACATGCTCATTTTAAAATGCAAATGTATCCTTGCTTGAGTATATTTCCTTTTCATTCAATATATTTATCTAACTTTCTTAAAACATTTATATTTTGTTCAGAAAAATTTTAAACAAGAGCATTTAAAATGACATATTTATGAGTAAGGTAAAATTTCTTTACTCTGCAGGATATAAAATTGAAACGCATAGTCTCTTCAGAGAAAAAATAAATGAAACAAAAAGTTACATTCAAAAAAATTTTGCCTCAACCTACTTCTCATCATATAACATCCAAAACGCACATTCTGAATTAATTTTTCTCATTACTACTAATGAATCTATAAAATAAAGAAATTAACTAATGAGATAAAATAGGTTGTATATTCGATGTTTCTGTTATTTTCATATATCAAATATTATGTACATAATAATAGCATAAACAGGACTTGGATATAGTAACAAAAATTGTCTTTTTTAACTTTAATGCTACGCGGTGCAATTTTTCAAAAAAAAAAAAAATTGGAGACAGTTACAGTAAAAATAATTGATGTTTTATATTTAGATTATATTATTAAGCTGATTCTGTAAGCAAAAA
This sequence comes from Trichonephila clavipes, assembly GCA_019973935.1. NCBI lineage: Eukaryota > Metazoa > Arthropoda > Arachnida > Araneae > Nephilidae > Trichonephila > Trichonephila clavipes. Next base: position 1,010,306 of record BMAU01017316.1, on the reverse strand, counting down.
GTCAGTTTGACCATCCATTATTTTACAATTTTAAAAAATTAGGAATTTTTGAAGTTTATTCAAACTTTTATAAAATACTCAATTTTTAAAATATTTTAGTAATTTTAAGTTACTTATGATTCTTAGATTATTACAAACAATATTTAGTATGGATTTGAAAATATATTCCCTTGTTGATTTTTAATAATTATTTTTCTAGAAAAACCTGGAAAAAGCACGAAAATTTTTAAAATATCAAAATTAGCATTTTTTTAGAAAAATAACTAGAGTTCTCAGCCCTAAATCCATACTAACTTTTATTAAACATACATTTGGGAGTATATACAAAAAAGTTCAAGGCTCTATCTTGAATAGGAAAAAAGCCGTAGGGATTAGAAAACACTTATACCTTCAAAATTAAAAGTCTGAGAAAAACGCATTTAAAGTTTGTAAAGTAATAATGTTTACAAAATCTTATAATGCCAGTAAAACTCTAATTTTTTAATATGTTATTTTCCAATGTATGTTCTACATTAAAACTCAATTTTTATTAAATATGTCTAAAAGTTATATTTTTTATTCAAAATATATTTTTGCATAATATTGATAGCATTTGTTAACACGACAGTTTATTCAGCTTTATCTTAACCTAATATTTCATAAAAGTTGTGAAACACGAAGCATATATGTACAAAATAATAATGATACTAAATTAAGCTAAAAATAGTCAGGTTTGCTCATACAATTTAATTTTTTCAGTTTTAAATTGGGGCAGTTTAGGAAGTTTTAGCTCTTGTCGCACGACTTTAAAATACTAAAATATAGTACTACAATATATTTAGTATAATGTAGTTTGGTACATGAAAGAAATATTCAGTTATATCTGCAGCATTTGAATTCAGGATACTTGTATTCGGAAGTCTAATTGCAGAATCAGCTGAGGACTGATTTTTAGATACATCATCTCTTCTGTAGTATTCCATCTCTTTGAAATATTATTTCCCACAGAGCCCAGAACGCCTTTGCCATGGCATTTTCTCTACAGGGGAAAATTAATGATAAAGCTATTAAGTTATATAAACTATTTTTAAAGCAAAAATTGGCCATGAAATTAATCTTTATTAATTAATTATGAGAACTCAAAAAACTCAAAACATAATCAAGCAGAAATGATTTTAGTAATAAAAATTGGAATTAATAACCATTTCAAACTAAAAGCTCAAAAAAATTTTTTAATTAATTCAATTTAAGTGTGAAAAAAAGCTTTAGAAGGAAACCAACACCAAAACCATAGTTCATAAAACTTCAAATATCTTAAAAACTAATTTGGTAACATATCTGAAATTTCGTGGCAAGCATCTCAATGATATGGGCCACCAAAACATGCAAAAAAAGTTTTTCGCTAAAAATGAAATTTTTAGGGTTTTGTGTAGCCTTAAAGTGAAGTGTAAATTCTAAAAATAAATGAATTATACACAAATTATCTTAGCTTCGAAAAAGCAAACTATAATATCCGATTGAAGAAGTATTAAAATATTGTCGTCGTATAAACAAATAAGATTGTCTCCATTGACGAAATTTTTTCAGTGCGAGTAGACATTTTTTTCTAACTATTGGGTGAATTCTTGCATTAAGGACCAAATACACCGAAGAGCCAAAAAAACTGATATGAGCAGGCGTATGCAAATAGAGAGATACGGAAGTACGGCGTCGCGGTCGGCAAAGCCTATATAAGACAACGAGTACCTGGCACAGTTGGTAGATAAATTACTGCTGCTACACTGGCATGTTATAAAGATTGAAGTGAGTTTGAACGTGGTGCTATAGTAGGTGCAAGAGAGATGGGGCATAACATCTCCGAGGTAGCGATGGAATTTAGATTTGCACGTATGACCATTTCACGAGTGTACCGTGAATATAGGTAATCCGGTAAAACATCAAATCTACGACATCGCTGCGACCGGAAAAAGAACATGAAAGAACGGGACCAACGACGAATGATGAGAATCATTAAGCGTCACAGATGTGCAGCCTTTCCGCAAATTGCTGTAGATTTTAATGATGGGCCATCAATAAGTATCATCGTGTGAACCATTAAAAAAACATCATCCATAAGGGCTTTCAGATTCGAAGGCCCACTCGTGTAACCTAGTTGACTGCATGACACACAACGTTAAGCCTCGCCAAGCCCCATCAACAAAGACAGTTGGCTTTTGATTATTAAAAACACGTTGCCTTGTCTGACTAGCCTCGTTTCCAATTGAATCGAGCTGATGGACGTGTACGGGTATGGAGACAACCTCATGAATCCATGGACCCTACATGTCAACAGGAAACCGTTCAATCTGGTGGAGGCTCTGTGATAGCATGGTGTGTGTGCAGTTAGCGTGATATGGAACCCCTGATACGTCATGATACGACTCTGACAGGTGAAATGTATGTAAGCCTCCTGTCTGATCCCATGCACCCATTCATGTCCATTGTGCCTTCCGACAGACTTGGATAATTGAAACAGGACAATGTGACACTCCACTCTTCCAGAATTGCTACAGAGTGGCTCCAGCAGCACTCTTTTTAATTTAGACACTTCCGCTAGACACCGAAATCCCCAAACATTATTAATTATCATACATATCTAGGATGCCTTACAACGTGCTGTTCAGAAGAGATTTCCACCCCTTCTTACTCCTGCTGATTCATGGATGGCCCTGCAAAGGGTCCAATTATCTCCAGCACTACTTCAGACATTAATCGAACTGATGTTAAGTTATGTTGTGACCCTTCTGTATGTTCGTGGGGGCCCTACACGATATTAGGCAGGTGCACCAATTTTTTGGATTTTCAGTGTACTTCTGTCTATAATTTGGAGGCTTTTAATTCCTTCATTTTAACTTTTATTTTTATCGAACGTAAAACTTTCCACAGTTTCATTTATTTATTCATCATATATATGTATGATGCAGTCAAAACTTCTGTAATTATGTTGAAAAGGAATTAAATATTGGGATGAAAAAATAATGTACAAATAAGGTTAATTTAATATTACTTACATAATAATAAAATGTTGCATATGTGTGAAGGGGTTAGTACTTATGTTTTATTATTAGCTCATTTTTATTTTATGTTTCATTTTTAGAGAAGTTGTTTCTTCCTGAACGAAATGTATTTTCATGTAATATTTTCATTTAGTTAAGAAAATAAGGAAGTCTGTATGATTTACCAGGTATGCTTTAGTAATTTTAGTAAAAATTAGGCATCCAATTTGCTTAAGAAATTCTAAGGCAAAATGTTGCGACTTAATTAATTTTACAAGTATTAATCCTGGATTATGATTAGACATATTAATATCAGCGTGATAAACATTAAATTTTGAATCAAAATTGCTTGAATTCAACAGTTGTTCTAAAGAGTATAAAATATTGCGCATTATGTTTTAGAATTGTACAAACTTTTTCTCACTAGAAATTTTTAATAATCAATAGGACAGGACAATTTAGGTTTCGGCAACATTGTACTTGTACTCTTCACTTGGCGTTTGGAAATCTTGCGTTTCTAAATAACATGCGCAACTTTAAGTTATGTAATGTATTTATACTTACTACATCAAATTAATATTATATTATAACAAATTATCTATTTATGTATTTATTTTATCAATCCTTTATTTTCTACGGAATTTTCTACTTAAATAAATACTCAGTCTCAAAAATATGTTAATGAAAAAACAGCACAAATGCATGCTTTAAAATCCTCGTAACTGCACCATTAACAAAATTGTCAACGTAGATAAACATACAAATAAAAGTTAGCTTTAATTTAAGAGAGGGTGGTTATAATTTAAGTCGTGCTCTAAGTTAACATGATGGTTATTGTTAACACACTTAGTAATTTTGAACCAGTCAAGTCACGAAGTAATTTTTCAGAACTTTCTCTTTATGTAAAAAGGAAATCGTACACAATGGAGGTGGCAAACCTCCAGAGTGCTTTTACAAGTGTTAGAAGCATTTGCAAGCTTTGAGGAAATACTTTTATATACAAACAATATGGATATTGAGAACAGGACGTGTAGAATACCATACCTACCCAATAAAATTAAAGTTATTGAAAAAATGTATAAGGAGATATATCATAAAAATGTATTCATTCTAAAATGTGGAAACATTTTTTTAAATATTTTTTTAATTGATGATTCTTTTAAGCACACCAATATTTCAAAAACCTCAAATAAATTATTATTATTTTAGATTATGCAACAACTAAAAATATTATTGTTTTCATGAACAATTTTTTTCAATGACTGGAAAAAATAACCAGAAGAATCAGTAGTTTCATTGACACTTCAAACTACATGTCCAATTTTTACAAAAACTAGTTCATGGAAGAAAGGCCAAACTCAAGGTAAAAAAAAAAACCTTGCTGAAAATATTTTTCGGGGCGGGGGTGTATGTAAGTTGATATACTACATATCAAATTTTTTCATCCAGGAAAACAGTTTGTAGAACGCACAAGAAGTAGTGTTTCTCCATCATTTCCAAAAGTAGGCTTAGGTGGGTTCTATATAAAGGTAGTTGATATTTTTTCTAATATATTTTCTGACAATGATGCAGTACTTCATTCTCCTCCCTTGACATGTGAATACTGACCATACGAACACTCACTTCAACACAAAACTGTGAGCATATCGAACTATTCAGTCTTACATCGGGATTACGTGACCATTTTTCTCAAATGGAACTGTCAAACCTTATTTGTTGTGTTAAATGACACGTGTACAATGGACAAGCGAAAAATGTTCACGATATAAACGTAAAAAAATAAGGCTACTACAGGGACAGATTCTCATTTATGATCAAATATATGATTTCAAACTAATATTTTTTGAAATCAATAGTCTATTATTTTAGCCATCAAACCATTATACATTTCCAACTATAACATGTCTATTTGCACAAACGATGGACTTAGTTTTCAAATATGTTATGAAAGTGATAGACATTTTTTTTTTATAATTAGTACATGATAAAAATAAAATACAATAACACGTTAAGTTCAAGAAAAATGTCAAATAGAATTAAGAATAAAGTTAGAAAAAATATCTAGAATTTTCTATACAGTTGTGAGGCTGATGTGTTTACTTCGAAATCTGTTACTTCATAATTTGGCCTTGTGTTTTTGATATAATTTTATTGCAAACTGTTTTCTTGCTTATAATTTTCTCATAAAAAAGTGTAATATTGATTTTTTTCTGAGGTGTCCAGTGTAGTAACATACACAATATGTACATATTTGTAGTGGATTACCACGTATAATAGGATAAAGATATATTTAAATTATATAAGGTGACCTACATGAAATACATTGTTTACCATTTTAGAAAAACTGAATTCTGTTTTTCAGATTTTTTCCTAAACACTGGATCATAAAACCGTGATTATACCCTCACATGCACTCGCACGCATGCACATACACCCCCAAATACCCACACACATGATGTTTTAAAGAATTCCTTTGCAAAATTTTGCATTCGGCATTTTTTTAAATTTTAGTATTTGTATTATTTATATTATAGTACTTATTTAGAGAATATTTCTTTACTTGTAATATAATATTGATAAAATTATAATTGTAATTTCAAAATTAACAATTTTTTCAGGTCAATTGCCCAACTAATACCGAAGGTTTACGTGTCTTGTAGTATTGTTAAGGTTGCATAATATATTATATATCGTTTATTATGTGTATTTATTTTCATAAAACATATTTTTACTTATGATATAAATCTATACTTAGCTTTACGTACAACTTTTGTATTATGCGTATAATTCAAGAAATCACTAATATCAAAGAATAAACTAAAGTGCTAATATTAAAGATTTCAGTTCAACATAAAATTGAGGTTTTACATTGACTGATTCCAACATCAAATAATAGTTTACATTTTAATTTAAATTTTATTATTTTAGTAATTTTTCATCTTTTTATGTGTTTCATTTCAATGTTTCCAATAATGACTTGGATCATTTACAGTCACTATTTGCTCAAATTCATCTGAATATCTACATTTTCAAAATATATTTTTATATGAAACTCTTCTTTGATAAGTATATAGTTTTCAACATTTCAACTATAACTGGACTTAGTACTTACAATGACGGCTGCCTTGTACATATCTATGTGACCATCCTTCGTACGTTCCAAGTGATAGATTTCAAAAATGATTGATTGATTATATAGTGGCGCCGTGCTATGTGGCAACACGAACACTATTGGTGAGGGACCTCGGAATTTCGTTCGAAGAAAATTAATAAGGTTGTCAATTAGCCTGGCATCATGTCTCTAAATTTCAACAATACATCCATATGAGGACTTAAAAGTGTATAAATTCTTCCAATTAAATGGTTGAACCCATCTCTGTAATGACAACGTTATCTAAGAGCTCATGACAATGACCATTCGGCTACAAATTTCTCAACGATTAAGAAAAGTGTGTATTGTTTATAAACATGTACCCGTGATAATGCATTTAATATATTTGTAACCATAGGATTCTTGAGTGTATCGAACAGTAAAGGACCTTATTATATCTGTTTCCCGGGTATGTGGTTCTCAATTGAGTTTTATTTCACACTAAATTAGTTTTCATGAAGTATTTGATGAACTAAAATGCTTACTACAATTCTTTGAATGAATATTAGTGAAATAAATTTTCCGCTTTAATAATGTAAAACGTTGAATTTAAATTCAAAATTTCCCACAGAAAGTTGTGATGTAAGAATTTATTATCAGAATTATTTTAGGAATTCAATACAATTTATATAAAACTCAACGGGAAAAATACAAACTAAATTTATACAGATATTATTTTCTTTCTAAGACACGTTACACAATCTTTGAAGGTGCCAAGTTCTTGATACTTACGCATTTGCTGATAAAACATTTTTTATAGTTGTATATTAACGTTGCACTTCAAAGCTACATCAGATGTATTGATGAGAGGCCTCGTACTTTTGAACCGCTTACAATTGACAAGGATGATACTTGAGCCAAAATAGCATTCGAAATTGCCTTAGTAGGTTAGTTATTATTATTATAATTTTTAGTTTTCACAACAATCTTACCGCATATGATCATGTTATTTTATGAATGTTCTAATTAATTTCAGTTTCCCGTTTTAAGTCAGTTTTGGGAAACATAAGAATTTTTTATAGACGTCATTCAATATTTCAGAAAAATATCCATAAAATTACCATAAGAATTTTTTATAGACGTCATTCAATATTTCAAAAAAAATATCCATAAAATTACTTCATTAACAACGCAAACTATTCTTTTAAGAAACAAAATCTGTATTCATGTAAAAAAATCACGGCATTATAAATTTAACTATTAATTTAAAATTCTCCGATTCTTGTTCCTGAGAAATGTTGATTTTACTGCGTATGTGTATTCCTAAATGAATTTACATATTAAAATTAAATGTATTTACATATTAACTATGTTAGATAACGATGGAAGTTTCTCATTGTAAAACAGTTTGATAAATTTTAACAAATGTTAACCTCCCTTCATAATTGATTACCTAAAATTGGAATAATACTTTTTGATTATATGAGCTTTTTTAACGTATTCGGATGATTTCTTATATACAAAAAGATAAATCTAACGTCCTCTCAGCTCACGTTCGGAACAGTAATTTAAAAAAAAACGCAAAAATGGATAATTTCCATGATATTTAGTGTCACTCAGATTAGAATACATGCATAAAATTGTTTTAAGGACATTTTGACAAAAAAACATAATTTAAATATAATATTTTGGCAAAAAATTAACTTAGAATAATCTTTATTCCAAATATTCTCCTTTTGTGAAAAATGCTTCTATTATAATATGTTGCCTGTATATAGCACATACCTATCTACAGAGGCTCAACTAGAATTTTTGAAAATTTTACATTATTTCCCGAGTTACCACCAATTGTATTAATTATTGGCAGTTTTTTCTTAAAATTTCTCCCATCTGTTGTCGTAAAATATAAATAAATCCACTTCTAAGTTATATATTTCAAAAATTCTAGTTGAGCCTCTGTAGAAAGGTCTGAGCTATATACAGGCGAAATATTATTATAATAGAACCATTTTTCACAAAAGGCGAACATTTGGAAAAATGATTATTCTAAGTTAATTCTTTGCCAAAATATTATATTTAAATAAATGTTTTTGTCAAAATGTCCTTAAAACAATTTTATGCATGTATTCTAATCTGAGTGACACTAAATATCATACAAATTATCAATTTATGCGATTTTTTTTAAATCTCGGTTCCGAACGTAGTCGGATACCTTAAGTTTTAAAAAACGTTTCCGGAAAGAACTACATCTTTCATATAATAAGTTCATGAAACTTATATAACATATTCATAACCATTTTGAAAATTACTCTTCGATGAATTTTACATATCAATCATTTTTGTAATTCAAAACTAGCCTAATGGTTCCATGATGACCATTTTTTTCTGCTTTAACGTAAAACTTTATTATTCATGCATGGCATATATTTAATACATAAGGATTACAACTGCGGGATTCTAAGTAAAGTAAGTAATATAAAGTATTTATAAAGTAATAATGTATTAAAATAAAGGTACAAAAACAAAACAGATTCAAAATCAATTTCCGTTGAGATGAGTGAGAGGATAAAATCAGTTCAAGTGTTTTAACCAGGGACATCAATACCTACTGCATTGAATGAAGGAAGTTTTATTTGAATGAAATAGGCTGTGTGTATCTTATTTAGGTATTGCAATACACATTATGTTTCAAAAAATTGTCGAAGTTGGTCTTGTATACCGTATAGTGGATAGAGTATACCGTTACGGTCATTGATCACAGAAGTCTTCGATAGACGACTCCAATCATTGATCAGCAGTGTTAGAGATGGACGACAGATTGGAAAAATAAGTACGTCATGGTAACGATGCCATTGGACTAAAGAGTCTTGAATATTGCGTGTCGTGTGGGGTCGCACGTTGTCTTGTCGGAATAAAGCTGTAGACCAGTACTTCTTAAAATTTCAATATTTGCGACCCAACATTCAATCATAATTTTCATCACGCTCCCCCCATAAAATAACAATGTAAGGATTTAAAAAATAACGTACTAAAAGCAACTTGCTTTAATTTTAAACCGTACGAATTATTAAGATAAGTATTAAATTTTGTGTATAATTTTGTATATGGCAAGCCCATGGGAGTCACTAGTAATTATTAATCTTAGTATTAACTTAGTATTGATAAATTAATTATCAAATGCATTATGCAATGCAGATGCATTTATAAGTGTATTATATCAATGTAAATGTGTATTTTACTTCTTTATTATGTCTGAATGCATTTTGTTATGTTTCCTTTCAGTAAATTTGCAATTTTTCAAATCTTTTATTTCTGACTTTTTGATATGCTCGCGCCCACCTTGTTATCACGCCCTCCAAGGGGGGCATGCCCCACTGTTTGAGAAACGCTGCCGTAGACCAATTCCAAATAAGGCCGAGATGGGGCCCAATATATCAAACATTAAGTTTTGGTTGATCGCTAAATCCGAAATTCATACTGAAAGGGATGTAAGAGAATGGTATTCAAAACCACCCTTAACAAAATAATAATATATGCATGATAGGTATTAAGATGTGTAAGATAACAATTAAGGAACTTCTCTGCACATGTTTCCTCTTGAATCTAATCCAAATTCTCGAAATGTTGCAGGTAGAAATGTAAAAGACTGCGTAGTATCATCCTGTTGTTTATTCACTATTAACAACCCAAATTTTTGTGATTTTCACTCACAGACTGCAGTGGGTCTATTTGTGAAATTATTCTCTGAAAAAATCAACTTACCGTTGATTTATTTAAAGTTTTATTTACAGATCAATTACCACTTTCTATCAGTGTAAATGGGATGTGCAAATAAATTTTTGTACGTAAAGGGGGAATTTTGTGACGGTAAAAAGGAAGATGATACTTACACTGCAAGAGTGAAATATCATTGTTTCTAACAGACTGATAGCAGTGGGATTCATTATCCGCCATTCAGCCAACCTGTCCTTGAATGATTGTATATCAGTACATTTAGATGATTTATAATCGGATAGAGATAAATTAATCTTCCTCTCATTCCTTTCATTAGTCCAATAACTCAATAATTTGTTAGTAGATTATTTGTGCAGTTATGTTTGGTTGTTAGTGGTGTTGCTTAGCTCTTATAAGTACGGCACGTTCGAGGTTAAAATTTATGGGAATCAATACAAGGTAACCGCATCAATGAATGGTTTTATTAACATTTCACTATTCTGTCCCCGACGTCTAAAAAGGCGTTAAGATACCAATTCTTGGGGAACAGACAGTATTAATAACAATATTTTCTGGATGAAACAGAACGATATACTTTATTGTCAGGAGCCAAATATGAATATCGTCACGTGATTTGGTATATTGAGTCATTTCTTCTTTCACTTTTTGCTTATAAATCCACCTCACGGCTGTTTCGTCATCTTCCACCAATCAAAATTTTTCGATATTATAATCTGCATTCATCTTCGGCAGTCGATTGAATGTCACGTATAGCTAAATAAAGCCGGTCACTTGAAAACTATTCCAGTAGCTCCCCATGATGTGCGTGCTAAAATTACTAAATATTTGTTTTTACACGGGATTTGAATCTTTGTCTATGGTGGAAAAATTCGGTTGACGAGCAGTATATGTCTTTCTAATGATTGCAACATAATTCGAGTTTCTTATATCTTTTAATGTTTAATATTTTTAACCATTTGATGATCATGAACAAATTCAGCTTGCAATCGAATCGTGCTTCATAATGCTCGCAAACGAGTTCCGCTCGAGAGCAAGATATCGACCGAAATGGTTAAAAACGAGCACTACTCGCGTAGTGAAATTTTTGTTCATAGCTTGTTGACGAGCTGAGCTCGTTCGCCATTATTATTCTGCATTGATTATGTTGCAAACAAATCCTACTCGCGAAATTTCGTTAGTTTTACTGTCTACTGATGGCAGTACGGGTTCCAGGAATTTCTTTTCATAATGAAGGGGGATTTTGTTCACAGTATATCAAGCTCAGAAGACGATTCAAGACTTATTAGAAGACGTATTTATTTAGTCCTTTCAATTTAGGATTTGTCTTATAATTAAAATTAACTATCAGTATTTAGATAAATGTTTATAATCATTTATTTATTATTTTTAAATACGTAAAATTGTTATTTATGTACTACAAATACTTAAAGAAATTTTTAAAACGTGTGAGGCGAGCTATCAGCGGCATTGCCAGATAAGGATGATATTTTAGAAAGAGCAGAGGAGAAAACAGCTGCCACTTTTCAGTACTGTTTACTCGTAATACTGCGAGAATTAAGTAAACGAAAACTGCTCATTTCCCTAACCATCAAAGGGTTACTTTCAGTTTTGGCTAAGGGCAGGCATTTCAACAATATACATAATTTTAATTTAATATTTTATTTATTAATTCATTTTACACATATAATAAATACAAATGTGTGTAGAAAACAAAACTGTTAATGCCGTTCTCTCTTTGTCTTATTAATGATGTTCGAAAAATGAATTTTCACCGTCTCACATCATTAAAATAATTTTCCTCATTAAATATTAACAAAAACGAGAAAAATCTCTCAAACTGAAAAAAAATACAAGAAACACATCAAAGCAAGTGATTGTTAAGAGATAATTATACAAATAAGAATGAGAATTGTTTTCAACTAAAAACACATTTGCGCCTTAGTGATTTCTTAACGCATTTATTAGGAGACTTTGGATTAAATTTCTTTTGTCCGTTTCAAAAGACAAAAGCTTGTTAAAAAGTATTTCATCAAATATTGAAGGTTTGCGATTAAATTTGATTGGGTGAGCAAAGATTTACAATAGCAATCAAAATAGATAAAAATGACCTGTTTTCAGAGAAAAAGTTATTTATTTTATTCCCAATCATCATTTAAAGCAAAAGATAAAATATACGCGCATAAATTGTTTCCTATTCGTAACACAAGTACTTGTGCTCTCTAATTAAAATATAAGTGTATTTAAACTTATTTACAAATGAAATTATACCGATGATAGAAAACGTTTCAGTGCTCGCTTCAATTAGAAATACTTGAATCGTGTTGCTAGTTATTCAAAAATAGTTTTAGGAATAAGTACAATTATTTAAACTTATAATATATGTCTAATTATTTATAAACTCATTCATATAAACTCTAACTTTATGTGTTTTTAATTAAATAAAATATAAGACAGTCACACATAAAATTTGCTAGTCATAAATTAGAGACGTACCTCAAAGGCATAGTGAGTTTATATATGTTACAAAAAAAAAAAAAAAAAAAAAAAAAAAACTCACTGAAACAAAAGGAAACCGTCTAATTATTTTTCAAAATTACTTGAATGAAAAATGTAAAGTTAATTATTTAGGGAAATATATTAACTATGGAAATTATTTTTAATACAAAACTGGATATTTAATTCCGTAAAATAAAAAATAAATGAGTGAGTGAGTGTAAATCAGCTCTATTCAACTACACGAAGGCTTTTGTTGAAGGACCTCACGATTTTGAACCATGGTCAAGAGACAAACAAGACACTTGAACTGGCAAGCCCTTCTCCTAACTTCCATACTACACCAACGAGAGGACGTTTGAACCTCGAGAAATTTAACTTGCAGCCACCCCCTCTACTCAGCGGGTCTTCATCGGCACTTGCCTGAACTCATGACACGACAACCATGAGACCGTGACTTTGACCACTAGTCTACCGCGGCCACAATAAAGTGTGAAATGTATGAAATTAATTAATAGAAAGGAGAAAAAATATTTCTTTTATATCAAGAAATACTTTTCTCGTCTGTCCTCTCTCAATCTTCGTTCATGATTCTCTTTTCTATTTGATAATAGAAACATACGGAATCGGTTTGGAGATTAAAGCCATATGAAGTCCATTCTTTGACATTTGTAAAAGTCCGGTGATGTACGTTAAATCTGTCGTGAGCTCAAGCGTCCACCCGTAGGAGTGGTGTGGTAGTTAAGAGAAGGGGTGCCACTGCAGATGTCATCCTCATCACTTGACCATTGTGTAAATTTACGAGGTCCGTCACTAAAAGTCCTCGTGTAGCTGAACAGAGGGACGTTAATTTTCACTCACTCATTCACTTTGTAAAAATCCGGTGCAATCAGTAAGAGGAGATACAGAAAGAGAAGAAAGATACGGATCGAAAATATTATTGGGTTTAGGTTAAAAAGAAGATTGCATCAATTTTAAAAGGGAAAATGTTGCAAAACATCTGAAAAGATAGCTGTATAAAATGAAAGAAGTTTATTTTTTAAGAAGTTTAAATATGTGTTAGTGAAATCCGTAGTTTTGGTACATGTACCTAAGGTAGATAGAGGTCTACTGAATGGAAATAATATTATACGGATAATATACTATTTAAAAAAGTTATAAAAAAGTTGTATCTCAGTTGGAATTATAAAAAATTGGCTATCTAGAACAGCTCTTCAAACAAAAACAACACGTTAATTGAAACAGTTCCACAAATGAATCTAAGTCTGCATGATATTGCATTAAAATTTTCCTTTTTGGAGATCAAGGATTTTTTAAGTGTTTCTGTGAGCAATCCCAATTACAAAGGAAAAAATAAAAGATTTGCTTGTAAAAAAAGTTACATAATTGAAACTAAAGATTCAACAATTCAGCAAAGTGTTTTAATAAAATTTAGAAGATATTTTTAATTATTATTTAATTACGTTCATGAATAAACCACTTAAAGTTTAACTAAAACAAGTAATATAAAAAAATTAAGTCAATTCCTACTTTTAATGAAAATGAATAGAAATTATTTTATTAACGATTGAAAATTTGAATAAGATTTATATGTATATATATATATATATATATATATATATATATATATATATATATATATATATATATATATATATATATATATATATATATATATATATATATATATATATATATATATGTGTGTGTGTGTGTGTGTTTGTGTAGGTATATGGAGAGAATGAACTAATAGTCGGAATTGAAAAAAGAGCATAATTTGTCTGCTCTGGTATGACAATGTACACACAGTTTGGCAGAAAAACATGTTTTAGACGCCAAATTTTGTCTTTGTTTTAACAGTTAGGATGTTTCAACAATATAGACAAATTTAAGGGGTGTTGGAAAGCTTAAATCTTATTTTTTTGACAATTTGAGATTTTTAAATTTTCAAACTGTATAGAATTTAACCTTTCTAAAAATACCTTACTTTAACCTCTAGGTATTTAGATGCTCTTAAAACGTATTTTTAAATAATCATTGAATTTGGGCCACGCCCATTTTAATGGCGAAAATTAAAAACAAATTAATTTGCTTTTGCTTAAAAGTGTAACAATTAATATAAACCAAAACATGTATCTTTTATTTTAAATTGAGTCTTTTATTTTTTTATTTTCCAGCCGATTAGAAGTTTCACTGTATACATTAAAATCAATTTATCTCAAAATGTAAATTTTAATGTGCGATGAACCTTTTCTGAGAAACTACTGTTCAAAGGTATGTAAATTTTTTATGAATTATTTATAATGATGTCTAATATATACTAAAGTAAATTTTTATAAAAAACTCAAAAATTTAATTTTTACAAATTTTTTAAGTAAAAAATGGGTCAAATTTCGCAATGTTTGATAAAATATTTCGTAATTTATTAAAAAATTCAAAATTAGTTAAAAGCTCATATTAGTATAATGAGAGAGGTGTACTTTAATAGTATGAAAAATTTCAAGCATGTATTTAAAACAGATTTTAAGAAAAGGTACATCGAGAACAGCCAATTTAACATTGTCAGTATAGAGAAAGGGAGAGGTTTCCAACTCCTCTTAAGTTGGTGACAAAAACTGGTAATATATTTAATTGAATAATTAATATTAGAAAAAACTGAATTAACATCGAGTATCATCCACTACAAGTCGGAAAGGAATTATTTGAACTTGATTAGCTGAATAGAAAATATTTGATTAATTATTGAAAATTTGAACATGATAAATAAGCTTATAAGTATATAAATAAATATATATACAGAGAGTAAGCTAATAGTAGGAATTGATAAAAAGCTTTTAAAAAAATATCAGCTAAAGTATCAATTTCTCTTCGAGTAAATGAATAATTTACACGTCAATGAATATTGTATAACTTACCCTACATTTAGTAAAGCAGCATTTGTTATTAAATACTTTTGAATTCTTTTCAGAATATTATTTCTCTTTTCATTAAGATATCTTAGAGATTTGATCAAATCACTAACTTTTTTCAAGGAAATAACTCAAACAGTTTTTATTTTAGCATCTTCCGTGGATTAATCACGTCTCTTAGTTATTTGATGAAATCCCCAATTTCATCATTTCCCTGCGTCATATATACATATATGAATGTTCATGTGTATAAAATGTACACATCGACTAAAATTTCATTTTTTTCCCATCAACCAAAACATTATAGACAAGCATTTGGAAATATACGTGATAGCAAAAAGGTCCAATTCAAATGCAGAATAAATTTTTCTCACAAAAGTATCTGAGAAACCTCAATAAATATCAAAAATGCTGATAAAAACAATTCAGCTCTTCCTGAAAAAATATATACAAGATGACAGGAAGCAAAAAAAGGATCTCTGTGGGATTCGTCAATTCTTTCATGTTATTCTTCACATGGAGCTTATGGTAAAAGAAAAATTCGTATAAAATCTCAGAAATTGGATAAATAATTCAAGAGAGGTTTCCTAAGTTGTTTGGGGAAAGTGCCCAGGTTTGACACATGTCACTGGCTCAGATTTTTATTATTTGACCCCTATGCAATTTTTATATTTTCAGCATAGTTTTATTGATTTAGAAATGTCTTGAGTTTTTTTCCGAATCTTCTAACTAGTTGAATTAATTCAAGGACTTCTTTCAAGAAGTAAGTTGTTGCATCTTTTAAAGGAAGTTGTTTCTTAGTACAATCGCGAGAATAATTTATAATTTTTGAAATCTGGGAAAAAATGTGTTAGGCTGTTTTATTCTACATCATTTTAAGTAATGAGCACAAACGGAATGACACTTAGTTTGTTTTTCGGTTTTTAATAATACACTATTGGCCATTAAAATTGCTACAGCAGGAAAAAATGGAGGTAAAACAGAATTATAAATATTGGACAGATATATTATATTAGAAATAAAAAGTGAGATTAAAGTTTCAAGAAATATGAGTTCACAGATCCTGACAAATCAGTACCAGAACAACCACCTCTGGTAGTAATAACATCACTTATACACCTGTGCATTAAGTCAAACAGAGATTGGATGGCATGTACTGTTACAGATGCCCATGCAACTTTAACATGATGCCACAGTTCATCAACCGCAGTGATTGGCGTGTGGTAATGAGTCAGTCTCTTGCCAATCCTGATCCAGACGTTTTCTATTGGTCAGATATCAGTTGAACGTGAAGGTCATGACCACAGCCAAACATTTTTCGTATCAAAGAAGGTCCCTAGAATGTCGTAAACATGCGGTTATGCATTATGATGCTGAAACAAAAGGGTTTTGCAGGGATCGAATAAAGAGTAGAGCCACGGGGTATAACACAACAGAAATGTAACGTGTACTGTTCAAGTGACATTAAAACAAACAAGAGACGTCCGTGTGTGTATCCAATAGCACTCCGTACCATTATTCCAGGTGATGGACCAGTATTACGATGACGAATGCACGCTGTCAATGTGCGTTCACCATAATGCCTCCAAACACAGATGCAACCATCTTGATGGTTTAAACAGAACATTGATTAATATGAAAAAATGATGTCTAGTCATTCATGTGCCCAGGTTCGTCGTAAATCACCCCATTTAAAATGCTCTTGTCTGCCATCCAGTATCAAGGGTAGCAAGAGCCATTATCTCTGACCTGAGAGTCCTTGCTGCTGCAAATGTCGTCCAACAGTTTGTCTTGCATACGACCCCATTTCATGACTTTGCGCTACATGACGGGGCTACATGATCCATAAGACCATGCAGGGTAACATGTCTGTCTTCTCGACTGCTAGTGAAAGGAGGACTTTTAGATCCAGCATGGTGTTCCGTATTAATGTCCTGAAGCATTATAGTACGTCTACTTAAGTAACTCTTTCATAGCATATATTGAAGTCGACATCGTATTACACTTGTGGTGTTCTTATTTGGTCGATGCGATCTTTATTAAATTAAACGAGAGATTTTCATGGTTGACATCAAAGAGGTTTCTTTTGGTAGGCAATTCTTACGTTTATTTACAACTGTAATTTTTAAACTATAAAATATTTTCTATAAAAAAACCCGCTACACCACACATCCGCTCACTCGCTTCGTTAAATATCGTTTCAGTTCTTTCGACCTTTCTTTTTTCAGTCATTTGCTTACAAAAGCTAGCTTCACATAGTGGACGCTAGAAGGCGCAACAACACTCATGGACAAAAAATTAGCTCACCAAGAAGGAGTCGTCAAATTGAAACGAAATTTAACTTACGTAATGACTTTTTTAATATAAGTAAATTATTAGAAAATCAAAGAAAAAGGATAATTTATTTCAGAGAAAAAGGCAAATGAACAGAGGATTTACTACCAAGTTGAACCCACTCTAGCGCGAATGCACGATGCGATATGATCGGGCATTGAGACATCCAAGTTCCGTATGATGTCTTGAGATATTCCGTTCCATGTTTTCTGTAACCTTGCCTCTAGATCGTTCAAACTCATGGGATGCCCATATCGCCGTTCCAAATAATTCCACACATGCTCGAATGAAGAAACAACTGGGGATCGGGCAGGCCAAAAAAGGATATACCAGTGCTGAGACATTCTTGTGACACCCTTGCCGTGTGCGACCGAACATTGTTTTGTTGAAAAATTGCCCCTTGGAGCCGTTAAATGAGGGGCAACTCATTTGGTTGCATGATGTCCTGGACACACCGCTGGACTATCATGTGGTGTCACGAATCAATACTAGGGGTGACGGTGTATTGTAGGCAATGGCACTCCATACCCTCACACCACCTGTGAGGGCGGTGTGTCGCTGTAAAGAAAAGGCAGGATTGAGGCATTCAAGACGGGTTTCCACACATGAACACGATTGTCATTACTGCTGAGATTAAATCTGCATTCGTCGCTTAAGACGACCTGATTCCATTCCACAGGAGTCCAGTTTCCTCGTGCACCGCACCACTCCAAAAGGAGGCGTCGATGGGTAAGAGTTAAGGGCTGCACGCGTATAGGGCACCACGATCCCAAATGTCCTTTAGCCAGGTTGCTTCGTATGGTTCGAGAAGACACATTGGCCCCTAGTGAAGGTGCTACCTGTGGCTGGAGGGCAACTGATAAAGCAGTTGGTTGCACGCGTGCATTTTACGATGTGGTGGTCTTCTCGATGACTGGCCTGTCAAGGGTGTCCTGAACCTGGTCTTCGTGTAAATGACATCTCTCGTATCCACTGGTCCCAACACCTCCTCACAACACAATCAGAGCGGCCTAATTGATGAGCTACTGGCGTAGCTAACCTCCCAGCTTCCATCATGCCGTTGATTCTCTTCCTCTCAAACTGCAACACAGCTGCAGATGTTGTCTTTGAAAACTATGGTGTAATGACATGTCTATCTCAGCTCATGCTTTGTAAGAGATTCAGCACATTCAGACAAGCTTTGGTCACCGGTTTTTTACTCCACGGAGGACGAAGTACACAAAGCGCAATCAAGCTGCATTTAAAAATTTGCATATCTCTCCGACATGTACCTTTCTTCCAAGTTTCGTTACGATCTCGCAATTATTTTTTGTTGCGCTAATTTTTTTGTCCATGAGTGTATTTAAGATTTAGATGGGAATATATATCCATAAAAACTGTAAAATATTTTGCCAGTGTCTTATATTTTTTTAATGATCTAATATATTTCATGTTTCATATGATTTAAGACTTCAAACTAATTTTCCCTCAAACACGTGGCACGATGTTAACGCTTTTAAAAAGAGTAAAATGGAAAATTTTAAAATTATAATTTTACTGAAAAAAATTAATATAGGCTGGACGATTCATGCAGAGAATTTGGAACATTAATGCATAAATTAATGAAATTTGTAATTATAAATTTAATGAATTGAATATTAAATGTAATTAATTACTCAACCCATTCACTATAACTTATCTTTCATTTATTAACACGAATGTGTATTCTGGCCAATTTAAAAAAAAATCCAAACTTTGTTCAGAGAGTGCGCCCTTTATTTATTAAGTTGTTTAATGAAATTTTGAATTTCGAAAAAATGTTTTTGTTTGAGAATAATAATAAAACTAATATAATTTCATTTTTTTCTTTTGTTATGTTTGAAATGCAAAATTTAACTTAAACTACTTTATAAGAAAAATAAAAGAGCTCTGATATTCTGTTACATTGTGTGTGGCGGGCTCACGCGTCTTTTCATTTACATGTAATTTGGGTTCTTTGGGGCCAAAACTAATGATAGCTCTTTTCCAACCAAACCAAGAAGTGAAGCGTGAATGAAAGATGCAAATTAGGAAGCTTTTAAATAGCAGAAATTTACAATAAGTTGAGGAGCAATTTGTGGAATGTTAAGATAGCCCGTAATTCAAGTGTGAAGAGAGTTGGAGGTTAAATGACAGCCAATAGAAGTTATCCGTGACCGGGAGCCCTTAGGTCATGGTGTATACCATTGCACTCCCGTGAACCGCAACTTCAGCTAGGATCAGACCGATCGCTACTTCATTCGACATTAAGGTAGGAGAGACTATTTAAACATTCGGATCTGTGATCGGATTGGGAATTGAGCTTAGGCGAGTTAGCTATTGATAGTGGTCCGAGTTAAGTTATTTCGATATTATATATATTGTATATTTAGCCACCGTAGATTCTCTCACATATCATATTATTATTTAATCTGTTATTGGTTTAAGTTTAAGATCTTAATAAAGTCATATTAAGATTATGGCAGCTTCTGGTTTTTCTTTTATTCCTACACCTCTAGCTCAATCTGATAATCTCGGAGAAGGGCACTCGAGGAGGGAGCCTTTATGTGTCTTGCTAATTTTATCTTGATAATATATTTTACCTTTATTTTATTGTTATTAAGACTTAACTAATAATATCCTCTATTAGTTTATCTTCAGAGTTTTTTTCAACCACGTAGTTTCCTAATTTCTAATTTTTCACTATTAAATGTACGCGAAGAATTTTTGTTACCTCGATCTAGAGCTTAACATGGATATTTTTACTTAAGGTATTGTAACAAAAATAACTTCTAAAAGTCACAATGTTAAATGTTGCCAAAATATATACATCGCAATTAAAGAAAGTGAAACACAGCTTGTTAAATTTTGTGTCTTTGAAATTACATAGTATTAATTTAAAAATCCAAAATTCTAATCACAAATGCCCTAAAATGACATGCACGGTTTGTAAATAAGTTAAATATAGAAAAGGTATAATTATTTCATTTATGAGGATCAATTTATCAAATTTATCAAATGCCATGAAATATTTGCAAAATCAATTTGTTCAAATTAAGTTCATTATCAGTTATTTAACAAGTGTTTATATAATATATCAGGTATGCAGTTCATTAATTCTATTATTCGTAGTTAAAAATCTGTTATGCACAGATTACGCATATCTGTACATAGCAACATATGGAATTTTGTACGAAACTGGAACAACTGTACAGTTCGTGGAACACAATTTAACTCAGCTTAAAAATTAGAATTATAATGTTCAATGATTCGCATTAGATTTTATTACAAATTTACAAGCCTTTTTCGAAAAACATTTAAATAGTTATATATTTATTGCTGATTTTTTTTCATCACTTCATTTATTTAAGACAAAGTACAGAAGTTATTTCATTTTTTCAATTTCTACTTTTATCTCGCACTCGCTCTATATTTATTTATTTATCTTGTTAGAATTTTCAATCGATAATAAAATGCATTTCAAAGCGCTCAATTCAGCTGCAATTTTTACACACTATTCTTTTGGGTAAAAAAACGATAATTTAACTATAATGAATTAAAATTAATTCACTGAAACTAATTATTTAAAGAATTGCTGATTCAGCCACGTTGGTATTATTTTTATCGACATAGGTCAAAACTTCAAAAGATTTTTTTTCTTACGTTTTAAAGCATTCAGTTGAACTGAAATTTTACATACGTGATTGTTTTGGATGTGACAATACGATACTTTAATGATAATTAATAAAAATAATTACCACTTAATGTTGTGATTCTATCATATGTATATACATATTTATATTAATTGTAACTATTTAATAAAAAAGTAGCTAAAATAAAAATTTTCTCTTTTGATCTAAAAAGGAATTGACTTAAAAAAATTTATATTACTTGTTTTAAAATTTTTCCAGACCATTTGGTATTATCCATACAAGAAAGATTAGGAACAAAGGGTATGAAAAAATATCGAACGTTTCTGAACAAAACTTATTGTAAACCCATTACATGTGAAAATATTTAAACACATGACACTGTTTCACCACTCTCGTCAATATTTTGGGAAATTATGAATTTATAGGAATACTTTTTAGATGAAAAGGGCTTTTGCTTTCTCGGTTGACTTTTTTATTAATAGGTAAACGATGAAATGGGTTTTTTGTTTTAGACATTAAATGCATATAAGTCTCTAGCATTAAAATATTAAATTGGGTCTAAGAAATTAAATATTTATTTCTAAAGACCTTTGATTTTATTTTTATTGGATGGGCTTTCGACTTATATAAAAATTAAAATACTTGAACACAATTTTCTTTCCTGCTTTAAGAATGAAGGAAAAGTTTGAATCCCAGACGGTGGGGAAATTTCACTTTTTGTTCGCTGTTAAACCATTTTCAGTTCTGTATTCAGAAGCTAACGGAAAGGGCAGACTTAGCCTATGATTGATGTTGTTATAAGAGTTTAATAAATATTTTTCGCAACTTTTGCTATTGTCAGCTTTATGGTAGTTATTGAAGCAGTTTTTTATTTATTACTTTGGAAGAATTTACGTAAGAGTAAATATTATTTTGTAGGATTCTTCTGATATAAATACTTTCTAAGGAAATGACGTGGATAAGAACGTGAAGCTTTGTATTTTTACTTCGGACTTCTGTTAAATAAACTTTAACTCTCAGTAATCTACATAAATATTACAAAATTTTATTGCGATAACAATTAATTTAAACTAAAGAAAAAATCTCTCTTTCTCTCCTTGAGTGTGTGTGTGTATGATAGAGAGAGAGAGAAAGAGTTATCTTAAAGTTTTAATTTTAAAATACCAATCCAAATAATTACTGTTTGTTTTAAGGCCACGTGGTCTTTATATCGACTGAGATCTACTCCAAGGCTAAAGAATTAATATATGGAGGCTGGGTTGTCCATCTTGTACACCCATGATTTTTTCAAAACACCTTGGATCCGTCATATCATTCAAGGGTTCATGATCTTATCAAACGGAATTCTCGCAATTTTCAACTGGTCACTGAGATGCATGGATTTTGATAGTGGCAAAAGAAGCTCCCCAATTTGCACCAAATGTAACATCATTCATTTTCTTCTTCAACACATTCTGCAATGTTTAGGGGTTTCCTGTGAAGAGGCTGTTGCTTTCACCTGCTGTTCTTAAACTTTGTAAAGATTCATGAACTCGTGTGTGTGTGTGTGGATCTGGTCTAGTATCACTGGACCAAATGAGGATTAGTCCCACCATCCCCAGCACAGTTTGGTTTGGTTCAAGGCCCAGTAAAATAATGAGCATACATATGATAAGAGCTATCCATTTTTACATTGCGTTTTAAATGTTGCAACATTGCGTTTTGTATGTACGGTTAAAATGCATCGGTGTTATAATTTTGTGTGCAAATGTTCTTGTAACTTTTATTATTCTTTACCTTCGAATTTAAATCTAGCGCACTTATATTTGATTATCTATGTTTGAAGTTTACAATAAATATATTCTGAATTTTTGCTGCCCGTTTGATATTGTCTTTTGAATTAAATAATAGTAGAATGTGAGAAAGGCGCACATTAATTAGAATTCAAGGTAGGCGTAACTATCGAGTATCAGAAGAAACGCAATTGTTTTTATGCTGTTAAATATCTTGAAGGTAGTAAATTCGTTTAATATAGTAATTGTTACGAAATAAGTACGTTAGCATTTAAATGTTTTCCAAATCAACAATTTGTTTTAATAAATATTTGTATTTTTCATACTGTCATTATGCAAAAATGTGCTTCTTGCTTTTTGTTAATCAAAAAATTTAAACAAAGATCCTTTTTTTAAAAATTATTTTTATAACTTCCAAGGAACCTTACCTAACTGAATAGATTTAAAAGAGAATAGTTAGTAATGTTTGTCTAAGATTTGTGATGGACATTCGGAATTTTGAATTACCTGAATACGCAAGTTGCTCTAAGCATACCTATGGTTCTTCAGAAATATCATGTATTTTTCTTGTTCTTATTGAGTCACATATTTTGAAAGACAGCGATATTTAATAGGCAAAAAGACACTCATGAATGAATATGTTTACCTATATATATACAAAATAAAATTTTTAAAACAATGTGAGGAATCACTTTAAGAACCCTTAAAAATTCAAACTCAAAACTTAAGGAAATATTAATAATTAAATTAACATTAACATTTTTTTTCTCTTTTGTGTATTTTTAGGTCAATTTGAAAAATGAAACTGTTCAAGTTAGAAATGCACTTTATAAGCTTCCTATGAGTCACTTTCATTTATAAAAGTTTTCTCGATGCATAAATATACATATCTCTATTTTATTTTATAGTCTCTACTTCCCTACTATATCCCTACATTTTATTAAGTTTATGTGTATATATATGCATAAATTGAAAAAAAAAACTAATACTAATTCTTTTCACATTCTTAAAACATTATGTGTATTTTATAGTAAGGCGAATAAAATTTGATGTAATAAAACTAATAAACTTTCTGTACGTAGTTAGAAGTAAAGAGTGCGTGAGTGAATTTTAATTCAAAGTCAGCCTTTAAAAGTGAAACCTTCAAAAAGTCATTACTTTGTGTTATCTGAAGGAAGTCAATATCATCTCAAAGGTAATGTTATTCTGAGTGCCAGAATGTCTATAGAGGTACAGTCGCTGTTAATTATTCTACGTCTATTTGCGGATGTCTATCACAAGTAATGCAACCCTTTGAGCTCTAAGAAGCAATATTGCGAAATATTTCTCAAATTTTGCTGCTGCCATTTTCCAGTTCTTGTTTATCGGTTGACATTCTTTTCAATTCTAATGGATTCGGAAAGGAATTTAGAATGCTCCAAAATGTATACGGCAAGGTACACTATACATCATTGGCTTAAATTATGATAAGTAATTCAAGTGCATTATTGTAAGCAGTAATTATTCAAAGTTAATTTTACTGCATTATTATTTTGATTTCCCTACAGATAAAACAAATGTACGATAGATACATTACGTTTATGTGATTGATTGCATAGAAATAAATCCTCATATTGTATGAAACAGTTGTAAAAATTTGAAATGCATATGTACATTTACAAATAAAGCATTAGAGTTTGAATTTTCCGAAAACAAGGCAGCAACTTAAACTTGTATACACCTAGAGCAAATATCTCATACTAAGTAAATACTCTGTGTATATTTTTAACTTTGATGTTTGTTGTGAATAAATTATTTCCTAGTATTAAATTGCGATGAAATGTATCCTCGCGCTATATTTTTAGTTTAATGCAACTTTGATGTTTCTGCAAATTTGGAAATGTTGGGAATTCATAAAAGATATTAATATATTTCGTACTTTAATACCGTCACTAGTCAAAATATTTTTTTTTATGTTTTAAAGTTTTAAATTATTTGAAAACTACATTGCTTAGGGTAAAAACGATACTAAAATATTGATGTGCGTTTAAATAAAGAAACAAAACTATAGAACGTTAGTGCAGTATCTATTAAATCTATCTATCTAATCATTGTTATTTTCTGCATACAAATGTATATTAGAAAATTATTTTCAAGAAAAATATATTTGGTAAAAAATGTTTTCTCTTTCATAAAATTGTTCTGAAAGAGTTATGTGGATATTATTAGTGTGCATATTTGAGGAGTTAGTGGATTTATTTGCAGCCACGTATAATTGTTCGAGTTTTTGTTTTATTTTTTGTTTCTTAAGTATGATGATGCAGGACATAAAAAATATCAACCATTTTTCATTTATTTAATTACCTAGCCAAAGCTCTTGCTATGGGAATTTCTGTGATTAAGTACACTGTTTAAAACGGTGAAGCAATTGGATACTGTAACAACTTTTGAAACGTATATTTTCTTCGGTGCATTATATATATATATGGTGATGAAATTGAATTTACTTTTGAAAATAATCTTGAAGATAGTAGATAAGTAAAAAATATACTACACAGCTCTGGGATTAGAGTGAGTGAATGAATGTATATTAGCTTCGCATTGTAAAGTTGCACGAGGTCATTGGTAATGGATTTTGAAATTGTATAGAGCTCTAGAAATAATCTATATGAAATATTACGGAAAAATACAAGTATTTCAGCTAATCTTGTAAATATGAAATGATACTGTCGAAAGAAGAGAGATAGAGGAAGAGAGATATATAGAGAGTTATTTTGTATAAACTTCATTACGTTAAATCCTTAACTAGCTTGCTGGTACAGCGTGTACGAGCTATCGAAAGCTGGTCACAACCAATTTGTCTATACGCTGTACGGGCACTGATATATTCAACATTATCTCTTTAATTTGCACATATTTTTAATTATTTCAATAATATTATTAGTGCTAGTGTTTTTAAGAGATGGAGTTTGTACATGGTAATAAAATGCTACTCATCTGAGGTTTTCTTTGTGATAAAGTCATAGATTTTTAATTGAAGGCAGGAATTTATATTATTTATACATATTCGATAAGGAACATGGATTATAAGGACAAGACAGAACAAGACTATGCGTAATTTAAGGACAAGACTATTCGCAAATTGTTGTTTAAGAGGAAAAGAAAATGGAAAGTTAATCCAATGTATTACACCATAATTCATATTATATACACACAAACAAAGAATCCTCAACTGATTGAAAAATAGGTACGGACATGAATTTATTTGTAAATGTGAGTGAAATTATTTTAAGGTAAACGGAACACTATCTTCATAGCATGCAGATTGCACTTATAAAACAAAGCATTTAGGGTTGTTTTTTTTTTGTCTTCCACAATTATAAAATACGACATAGTCTTAAATTTTAAAATTGAAAATTAAAATAAACTTCTTCCATTTCCTCATTTTGTTAAGTATTATTCTTAGTTATATGCAATGAAAAATGTGCTCTTTTATGCAACAATTTGTTCAGAAAATTTGAAGGTTTAAGTGGTTTATTGAGATATGAAGGGAAATTATGCGAATCTTCCTTAACAAATGTTATCCAATTTTTAAATGTCTGTGTTATTCAATGTAATTGTATTTTTAAATTTCAATTCCAGGAGCTAAAAAATCACTTCTGATGTCAGTGAACTTTTTTGTTTACTAACTGCTATTTGCATTGTGTCGTAATCTTAACTATTTGTATTGTTTGTTTACTACGATTATACACTCGGAACAAGTGAAAGAACGGTCGAGAGTACAAAATGCCTTTGAATGTAGAAGTTTCTGTATCAAAAATAAATCTTGAATCGTTGTTTGGCATTGCGAAGATTCTATACCGTGTTTCTAAGAATGGAAATGTCCTCAGGAATTGTGGAGAGAAGTTTACTTCTGCTTTGTTATTACCTTTAACAAAAAATTTAATCGAATTCGACTGAAGTATTTTCAAAGTTCAATAGGGAGGATTGAAAGAATGACGGAAACTTGGAAAGAAGCCCAAACATGGAAAATGTTTCTTCCTCTAGCGGAAGTCCTTGCATCATCCTTCCGGGAAACAAACACTTGAGAACAAAATAAGAAATGTTTACTGCTTTTAGTTGGCTTATGTATTGAGAAAAACGTGTTTTTTAAAATAATTTTCTTATATTTCAAAAAGATGCTTTGTGTGTTTCTTTGTTTTAATTAAAATAGTAGGAAAAAATGAGAAGAGTTTTTTCGCATTGTACTTTATAAGTTTCCGTATTTTTAATTGGAAATTTAAAAACGAAGTATTTTTAAATGTATCTTTGTTAATGCAGAATTGTGTGTATTTTGCATCCTTGTAGTGAAATTCGTACCGATAAAGTGCGTTTTACATATCTAGTTTGGTAGAAGTTTCTATTGTTAAAGTTCCATTAAAATTCAATCAATTAATCAATGTGCTTATATTTATGAACATCAAACTAGCAACACACAGATTTATATTTCATATAATTTTTGGCTGTTGATTGCTAATATGGTTACACTGCACCTCATCTTGGAAGAAATTAAATTAGTACTTAAGACCCTGAATTAAATGAGACTGCTGGTTCTGATCGTATTCCAGCTGAATTTTTAATTTTGGAGGACCTTTAGCATCAAAATGTATACACGGTATCATCTTGGTAATTTAGAATAAAGCACAGCTGCTTTCGGATAGTATTCTTGACATTTTATGTCCAATTCATAAAAAAAGGTGACCTTACCTATTGATATTATTATCATCGAGGTATTAGTCTTTTAAAAGACATTTAAAAATTATGTTCGATCGTCCTTTTTAAGAGATTACCTTTGGCTGAGATGATATAATTGGTGAATGCCAATGTTGATTTAGAAAGGAGAAATCTTCTAAGAGAACATATATTCAATATACGCCAAATTCTTGAAACTTCTTGAGGGTTTGATAGTAAATTAAACTGTTTTTTTATTGATTTCAAGATGGCGTACGATAGTGTTAACCATAACTCCCTACTTTTAGCCCTAGCTGATCTGGACATTCAAAAAACTTCAAATGTGTATTCAGGAAACTTTGATCCAAGCTGTTTGTTGTGTAAAGCTTTCCAGTTGCCTCACACACTTTTTCAAAGTTAAAATTGGTGTGAGAAAATGTGATCTTGGTTTGTCTCTTTTTTTAATTTGGCGTTAGAATGAACTATTCGCAACTAGCATTAACACTAGAGGCACCATTTTCTCACAATGGTTGCATAAATCATCGCTTATACCAATGTTATAGTAATCATTGCTCATACTAAATATGCTTTGACAGATGCATATCTAGCACTAGAAATAGGCTGAACTGTTGCATTGAAATACTAAGAAAACAAAACTAAGTACATGCCAAGAAGAAGAGCTCCAGTAGGCTTTAATTATCTGCAACCTTAAAATTATAAATTTCAAGTGGTTGATATTTTTGCCAATTTGGTCTCAAACAGAAACATATTAAACTACATTTTATTTGAAATTTTAAAAAATCCCCGTATTATATTAATTTGCTAATGACTAAGAAATTTCTTAAAGTCAAACTTAATTAAAAATTCGCAAACATTACTCTTTATAAAACAATCACAGATCCTTACGTACCTATGTATCTGAAACTTCGACTGAACAGCTAACTATCTATGAGCGAAAAATTCTTAAATATATATTTGGTGCTGTGAAGGAGAATGGATTGTGGAGACGAAATAAGTTTCAGTTATACGGCGTATTTAATGAAGAGTATGTCATAAATTCCATCAGGATTGGTCGTTGGAGGTTTGTAGGCCACATTTGTAGTATGGACTTCTCATCCTTATCATTCAGAATTTTCAATTACAAACCTATTGTAACTAGAACTAGGGGTATGTCCAGAGTAAGATGGGCTGATTTCGTGAAGAATGGTTTTAAAGTCTTAAGAGTAACTAATTTGAGAACTGTCTCTAAGCGGAAGTAGGAATGAAAGAGGGTTCTTGGGATGATCTTAGCCCACTTAGGGTTGTTATGTCATCAGAAGAAGAAAGGTAATACGATATATTCTTGCGTATTAAGCGAATGCGAGGTTTCAAACCACAATTTTAATTTTTAAATATTTTCGCCGTATACAACACAAATCCCCTAAAATTCGCGAAGCTACATGTGCAACGTTATTATCATTTGGACATTTGTCCCAAATATTATGCCACTATTTTGTACAAAGATATACATTTTGAACTAAACCCTTGCGACACAAGAAAATAGGTGTTTGAAGTTGAAATAAACATTAAAAAATAAGACCGAATGTGCCTTGACCGCATGGAAATAGTGTGTCAGTGGATAATAAAATCATGGAATGAGAAATTAAAACTGAAGAAATTCAAAAGTTATTTAAAAATGTAGTAAATCTAACAATCTAGATGAAACGTGAAGTGATTATTTGTTTATGGATCAGAGTAACATTGACAGTTAAGAAGAAATAGTACCCGATGATGTGCCTGAAGATGTAACAGGTTATGAATATGACAAACTATTTATGTTAACAAGTAACGAAAGTTCATAAGATATGCCATTTCTTTTAAATAAATGGTGTTTAGGTACATGTAGCAAACTAATTTTTGTGCTCATATTTTCCTTATTTTTAACGCTGTCATCTTATCCAGTGCGTAACGCTCACCCATAAATTTCTATTTATTTTTTTGCGTTAAAAGTACGCATTATATGTTAAAATATATGGTAATAAAATTTTAAAATCATTCTGCATGGTAGTTTTAATTCAAATTAGAGTAAAATGGGTTTTTTTTTACCAAAGGAAACAAAATAATTTCAGTTGATGATTTTATCAAACAAGCTTATTATTGTCTGTTGTCCAACGCATACAGAGAAAGTTCAGGGTTATTCGTGTGGTGCGATAGCCTAGTGGTTATGTATATTATAGTGAAAGAAACATTTCTCATTCGCATTTATTTATCGTGGTACTCATCACACACCGTCTTAGTGTGTTTACATCTTGTGAACTGACTGCCAGGGCAGACTCAAAACTATTAAGAGGGATTGTCACATTCAATTCGGGACCCATGGCCGGGCTTACCACAATATGAATACGTGGCTGGAGTGTCGTCAGCTAGATTGAGGCCCTTGAAGTCCCGCCGTGTAGAGGAGGCTGGGGGCGGGGCTGTCGAAGCGGCAAATGGCGGGGGCAATCAGCCTCGATAACTATCGAGGCTGATTGCCCCTCCCCCATTTGCTGTGGTGGGGTAGTTAGAGAGGAGGCAGATGTGGCAGCTTAAGTGTAGTCCAAGTCACTTAATCGATGTTCTAAATTATGAGAACCATCACCAATGTCCCTCATTTCCTTTATAGTGTTATTACTGTCACATTTAATCTTGAGACTTATTGGTGAATGATCTCATAATTTGAAACCATAGTCAAGTGGTTTATTATTTCTTTCTAATGTGAAGCAATCAGAAGAGTTTTGCGCCTGTATTAATCCCTGCGATGTAGTTTTTTTCTTAATAAAACTTTTTCCATGTGAATAGTTTAAATATCACTCACTACAAAATTTGTGATTCTGAAATGTTTGTAGAAATCTCCTGTGAAATAGCAAATGAAATTCTATAAAAATTACTAATTTTAATTGTTTCCAAATCTGATTTTCCCTGAAAGTTTTACTGTTGCTTGAATGCTTCATAATTGTTAAAAGAATACATTATAAACTTTTTTCCACTTTTGATGAAGAACAATTAAAATCTCTTTGAAGATTTTTTTTTAATATTTCCCCTCAGATTGTATTTCAAGAGGAAAGTACCATATTTTAAAATAGCTTTAATCAATGTTCAAATGTTATTTAAGTTTTTTTTTCAAGTTTAAATTAGGGGACTTGAAAGAAAACCTGAATAAAATATTGAAGTTATCAAGTTTGAAATATGTTTTTAAATTCAATGAAAACAGAGTTTATTTTAAATTTTCTTTTGGATCACACTAAAAGATTTTTACAGATGATAAAGTAATATAAACTAATTTTGTACTTAAAATTATAATTTTTTTCGTCATAAGTCATATTTGTGTTGTATTAATTATTAATTAAATAATAAAGCATGCATGAAGTGCATAGTTAAATTCATATCATTTGTAAACTATCATTCTTAGTTAACTTTTATTTGTAAATTATATTCATTCTTGTAAACTACACTCGATAAAAATATGTGAAATAATATTAGCATAACTATAACATCCATCTAGAGAAAAAAAGACTACAATGATTCTGATTTACAAAATACATAAGGTTAAGAATATCTGGATATATTTCTCATTAGAACCGAAGTAAATTTAAGCACAAAATACTATTCATTTAACTGAATGAAACTGTCATATTTTAACATTAATCTCTACATTTTAGACAAATATGAATGTATATTACAAAAAATGATAATCTTTAATCATTGAAATGAAATTCTTTTCTTAAACATCTAAAATAAGACAGTATTAAAAAATCAAAAAAATCAGATTATTATAGTTTGATTCCAGTTAGCATGTGCATAATCTAAACGTCAAGAAAAATGCAGAGTTCTTAACTTTTATACATATTAAGAGCACAACGTGTGAAAACTTAAAGATGCGTTAAATAAAATATTTGAAATCTCAAACAGAGTAGCAAATTAAGGTATTTTTCACAGTTCAAAATGTAACGTTTTACTTAACAAAACAATCCCTAATCTGAAAACATTTTTGGAAGTAAAAAGATAAATTAAAATTCATTCATAATTTATGTATAATTTGAAAGGAAAGCATTATGATATGTGTCATTATTTTATTTGTTTATAGATATATTTTGAATTATCTAATGATCCAATTCAGAAAAATGTACGGATATTTTTTTTCTGTGATACACACCACATAATATATCAAGGGAACTAAAAGCAATTAAAGTATATGCGAATTAAACTTCCAATGAAATTTAATAATACGATATTTTAATGCATATTTTATTCTGTGTTTTAGCATTTTTGTTGCTATAATTCTATAAAATATTATCTTGAAGAACTTTAACGTACCTCAGGTAGAAAAAAAATATAAATGAAAAACTGCTGGTGGCATTTTGATTTAAAGTTTAATTATTCATTTTTATTTCAATCATTTCCTCTTGAAAATCCTTTTCTCGTTCCGGCTGAAATATAAAGTTAAACCTTTTTTTTTCTAAATTTAACTGTAAAAAATTATTTCTTTTCTGTATCTTTCTTTATTTGCATAAATCATGCTTAAGCATGCTTGAACAAAAGAAAAAAAATGAAGTACCACTTGTATGGAAAGAGAACAAAAATAAGGACGGCGACAATACTTTTGAAGATAATAATTTATTTTGAGGATTATATATCTTTTCTTGTTACCAAAAAATATAACAGTTTTGCAGTATTCATGGAATTTATTTTTTAATACCTTAGAGAATAAATGGTCTGCTGTAACAAATTCATACATATAAAAGTTAAATTTATTATTCAATACTTACGTATTTGAATGATTTTTGTTGTTACATGTTTAGGATGTGAAATAAACATTCTTGTTTGAATAAATTGTTGACTTCATTTCTAATATTATTAAAGAATATCAGATGAAACAATTATTTGTGTATAAAATAGCCATTAACTTTAACTTAACTTTTGTTTCTGTTTCAGTTAACGATCTTCAAGATCAAAATGAAAGTTATAGAAATATGTCAGTTGAGAAAGATATCACTTGAGATGGCAGCGCATTATCCGTGTTCTCTCACATGTGAGAATTTTGAGTCTTAGTCTGTATTAATGCTAGACTCCCACATTGTTCCGTATGTTTGATCTTTTGGGAGAAATCATAAATGCAACGATTCCATGAAATTATCATTAACAGTTGAACTCGTGACTTTAACCTGTGTCTTCGAGGATATGTAGAAAAATGTTCGTTGAAGTACCATGTTGAACGGCGCAGAACATTGAAAAAAGTGTCACAGTATTAACCGGGGAATAAGAGGAAATAATAATGTATTCGTTCAGAGATTGATGTTATGGGTCTCTATCGGGGTTTCTTTCCGGAGGAATCATGAGATTTCGGTACTTGTTCTATTCCCGGGAATTATACTTCGTAGCTGGGATTTCCCGGGAATAGACGGGATCAAAATACGCTCGAATAGTTTATTACCAATGCTTAAAAGATTTTAAGAAATAAAGTCAGCAATTTTAAAATCATTGATTGACATTGAAGAGCAAATGATGACCAATGCATAGTTTGAAACTGTTACTACACTTGTAGAAAGCTTGAAGCGAGTAAAAATTAGCTTATAAAAATGATGCAGTCAAAATAGAACTTCGCTAACCGCAGAAGACGAGTTTTTTTCCTTATTGGAGAATTGAAAGAACATATTCAGAATAATCGAAACATATGAAACATCCACTAATCCAAATAATTAACAAGAGACGAAACGTTAATTTAATAGGAATTAATACAATAACCGAATTTTGGGAGAAAATACGAAGCAGCTGCTGTTACTGTCGATATTTCGTGATTACCTTGTAAAACTGTTTGATTAGACAAGTCGAAATGAGAGAGAGAGAGAGAGATAGGGATAAAGCTTTTCTGCGAAGAAAAGGAATCAATATCCAATTTTTCGCACTCAGAAATAGAGAACATGAAAATTTTGAAGGAAAAACCTCTGACGTTGCACGAAAAATTAGAGAAAGTAATTTACTCAAAAACAAAAGTTTTATATTGTTCAACCAAGACAAGTGCTAGTTTCAACAAAGTCATGAAACAAGAGATGCAGTCGTTTGACTGCCAGTTGCTCGTTCTCATTCTCTATAAAGATTAGTTAGTTACACACACACACAAAACGTAGGATTTTTTCCTGGGTAGTGGCTAGACGTTATAGACACTGCGCATTTAGGACATTTAACTTACTTTTCAGGACAGAAATAATGAATCATATTACAATAAAAGTTTTAATGAAAAATTAACACTTATGTAATAACTATTTCAATAACCATTAAATACAAAGTCTAAGTGTAATTTAATAATAATAGAATAATTGTACAATATAGAATATATATATACTTAGCACATATATCGAATGCTTAGAATATACATTGAACTTATTATATATCCACATTTTATATTTAATTCAATTTTAGTATGAAAAGTTAGAAATGAAGTAATATTTTGATAATTTAAATTAGTTATTTACCCAATTCTATGAGCTATTTACTTTGGAACTTAATAATATGCAAACTTTTTATCCTAGCAGTAAAGCTGTAATGAAAAAATTAGGAACCCGAGAATCTTGTACCACATTTTGTAAACAAAGTTTGTTTATATTTCCCACCCCCGACATTCTCACGTGATTCTAAATGCTCTCTCTCTCTCTCTACAGGAAATGCGAACATTTCTAGGTCATTTTTCTGCTCTAGAGTGTGCAGTAGATTGAGGCAGTGGATAAAGCCTCAATCTACCCACTAAAGGTTTCCAAATACCTAAATAAAATATTTTTTTAATTGCACAATTGCTTAAATTATTCAGATGAGAGAAAAATATACTTAAGACATGTTGATTTTTTTTCAAATATCAGAAATTTTATTTATAGTAATCAAAATACAGTTTATAGATTTACATCAAGAAAAACTGTTTTTAACTACCTATCAAAGGACATGAAATGCAAGAAAAAGGTATCGTGCTACCATCAGTATTAATTTTTTTGCGTTTTAGCTTCAATTACCACACATAGATAGACTAAATATCCAACACCCGCTTTGAGAAAAAAATTTTAATATGTGGCTAGAAGTATTAGCCACTCCCCGCTAAAGGGTTAAATGTATGTGAATTGTTTATGCTTTCTGAAATTCTATTTTAAAAATGAGTAATCAATTTATTATATATGTTTTGTATTTTTAGTTTATTATATAAATGAATATTAATTTTTGAATTTATATGTTTACTTATTTTATATAATTTTTATTGATTTTATATAAAAAAACAACTTGTTTTTAATTTTTTTAAAAACAATAATGTATTCCCGGGCATTCTCCGGGAACGAAAATTACATTCCTGGGAATGGAAAAACTCGGAAAATCAGAAACCCTAGTCTCTATATGTGCCTATATATTTAATTGATATTCAAATCTTTGAGGTTTCAAGTATTGTAAAAGCTAACGTTTTTTTGAAACATCCAGTTATTATTGCATTATAATGTATTCACTTAAAAATGGAAATCTAATATTTAACATAGTGAAAAATCTTTCAGTGTCCATTTAAATAAACCTTGAAGAAAATAAATGATGAACAGCAATGGAAAAAAAAATATTTACCCTGACGGAAAAAACGTCTATGTATTAAAAGAAAAGTCCGAAACATATGGAACATTTTCACTTTTTTTATTAGTTAGTAATTTTTAATACTGTTACTTTTTAATCTTGCTTTGTTTATTCTTTCTTATCAATTTATTCTTTGCATTCAAAATGTTTTAGTTAATTTATTTTGTCCTGTAATTGAGCGATATTAAAAAAAAAAACTCTGGTTCAAGTATAGACTACACAGAACAATTGGGTTACGGAAAGAAACTGATATTCAAAATCCTCCCTCACTGCAGCGGAAGTGTAAGTTCAAAAATAATTTCATCCCTTGACCTTATTACAAAATTATCTCCAACATTCCTGATGCTATTGACTCAATCTTAGGAGGCAGTTACATTTAAGAAGAAATTGTTCTACTATAAGTTCTTATATAAATATTCTAGTCCCTCCTCTTTCTAGTCAATTATTGTCACTACCGTGTGTCTGCGGACGATAACAACAAAATAACTTGATGTTAACCTTCAGAGTATTGATGATCTTTTTGTGAAGAAAAGTAGTGCAGAAAAAGGACGTTTTATTCCCCTCTCCTGATCCCTTATCTGAAAACATGAAAGTTTGATTAAGTGATTGCCATTTAAGGATTTTGACGCACTGCAAGATATTTAGAATACCATAAAGTGGTAAGAAACTTCTTGATATGATTTTAATTCGCGGGACCTTAGTTTCAAAAAGGAACTTTATTCACTCATTTTTACATCTTTTCTGACGCTAAAAGCAGGGAGGAAAAAACACGGCACGGTCTGTTTTAAGTGGGTTAGCACTTAAAACACCGAAGGGGTAAGTATCGCGGAATTTATACTTGTACTTGAAAATTAATGCTGACATATAGGGCTATTAAATCTAACGATTTGGAATTAGATATGTTTATTGGCTAGGTCATAAGTTCGGAAGAAGTAAATGGGTCATTAGTTTAATAATTGAAGATGAAATGAAAAATATGAGTTAAGTGCTTGATATGGAATTTAATTTTTAATCTATGTGTATATATGTATATATATATATATACATATATACACATAATATATACACATACATATATACACATGTATATATACACACATACATATATACACATTTAATTTTCTTTACAAATATATATGTTGTTCTTTAAAAATAATTAGCGTTATATTTTCTATAATAGACTAAAACGTGGAAAAAAAATGCAAGAAATGCCTTGTAAGTTAATTATAATGGTTAGTTCATCGTAATAATTATATATATATATATCATAGTTATATTGATATATATATATATATATATATATATATATATATATATATATATATATATATATTGATATTGATACTCTAGTATATCCTTCAAAATAATTGAACTTCACCTTAAAAATGATTAAATTGTATACTGAATGTAAGTTATTTACACCCATATTTCCTTACATAGTCAATAATATTTAATTTTATATATCATATTTTTTAAGATAAATATAAGAGTAGATTTCCCATTTAGTGCTACATAGATATTATTTTTATGAATTACATTTTTATATGTTTTAAATTTTTTTTAGTAAAATATTTCACGTTATGGGATCCTAAACATATTTACTTTTCTTAATACTTGTTATTTCAAACCATAAATATAATATATTACTTGATGGAACTATTTACCCATTCTTTATTCCTTCAAATAAAAATCTTGTCACCCAATTATATTTTTCCTCTAAAGATGAAATTGTAAAATTTATTCAAACTCCTGAGACTTTCCTTTAGAAAATTTAAAAAATGGCTAAATGAAGTATTTGGTAGTGAAGTTAATCTAAATGACCTAGTTTAAATTTTAGAAGTAGAACAATCAAAATTTCCTAATGTTTAAAAAAAATGTGTCGATTCTAAATTAAGGACACAGTTCGATTCGATTTACAAAAACTGGTAAAAAATCTAATTTGATTTTAATATATATATATATATATATATATATATATATATATTGATTTTAATATATATATATACATATATATATTGATATTAATATATATATATATATATATATATTGATATATATATATATATATATATATATATATATATATTGATATATATTGATATATGAATTGTTTTTTATTCGAAAGATAATCTTGTGGCATTACATTTTAAATATGATCAAGCAAGGAGTAGATTCGTCGAATGGGCCCAAAAAGAGATTGCCGATTTTCCCATTTTCATAAGCGAATTTTGTTTAGCGATGAAGCGCACTTCTGGTTGAATGGCTACGTCAACAAACAAAACTGCCGCATTTGGAGTGAAGCTAATCCACAAGTGTATGTCGAAACACCGTTACATCCAGAAAAACTGATTGTTTGGTGCGCTTTATGGGCTGGTGGAATCCTTCTTCAAAAACGATGAAGGCCACAATGTTACGGTCAATGGTGATCGGTATAGAGCCATGATTACTACCTTTTTCCTTCCTGAATTGAACAATCATGATGTCCAGGAGCTGTGGTTCCAACAAGACGGCGCAACATGTCACACAGCTCGTGCCACAATCGATTTATTGAAAGACACGTTTTGTGACCGCCTAATTTCACGTTTTGGACCTGTGAAGTGGCCTCCAAGATCTTGTGATTTAACACCGCTAGACTATTTTCTGTGGGGCTATTTAAAGTCATTGGTCTATGCGGATAAGCCACAAACGCTTGACCATTTGGAAGACAACATTCGCCGTGTTATTGCCGATATACGGCCACAAATGTTGGAAAAAGTCATCGAAATTGGACGTCCAGTTTGGACTACATCCGAGCCAGCCGTGGCAGTCATATGCCAAAAATCATATTTAAAATGTAATGCCACACGATTATCTTTCGAATAAAAAAAATTCATGTCAATCGAATAAGATATCGTTTTTTTATTGCAATTTAAAGTTCTATACCTCTAAAAAAAGCACCCTTTATATACAGTTTTCACCACATTTAGAGGTTTAATTTTCAATTAAATCTAGAGATTTTGTACTAAAATGAGTGTTAATTGTATTACTTAGCGTCAAAACTATTTTAAAAAATTTTCTTATATGTCCATTACTAAGTAAGTTTCATGTGATCATGAGCTCATGTAACTAATAAGAAAGCATGGGAAAAATAAGAAGCATGGATGGTTTATATAGGGAAAAACGAATCAAATTAAAACAAGTAATATAAAAAAATTAAGTCAATTGCTACTTAGATCAACAAAGAAATTTTTATTTTAATTACTTTTTATTAAATAATTACAATTAATATACATATGTATATGCAAATGAATCACAACATTAAGTGGTGATTGATTTTATTAATCATCATTAAAGTATCATATTTTTGTCCAAATCAAGCGCATATATGAAATTTGAGTTCAACTTAATGGTTTTAAACGTGAGAAAAAAAAACCTTTTCAAGTTTTGACACAAGTCGCCAAAAATGATACCAACGTGGCTGAATCTATAATTCTTTGAATAATTAGCTTTAATAGATTATTTTTTATTAATTATAATTAAATTACTGTATTGTTATCCAAAATAATCGTGTATATAAAATTTTGGCACAATTGAGTGCTTTAAAATGTATTTTACCAACGATTGAAAATTCCACCAAAATAAATAAATAAATATATAGAGAGAGAGTGTGAGCTAATAGTGGGGATTGAATAAACACACACTCACAAACGTGTGTGTATGTGAGCTTGCGTGCGGGCGTGTACGTGCATTATGTTATACAGATTCTTTACCCTGCCGACAAATTTGGAGGGTGTGATGGAATCAGATAGAAATGCAGGGTGACAAATTCAGTAGTTGCTAGTTATGGTGCAAAGCAGAAGAGAAAAAAGAATACAAATAACTAAACGTTAATTAGACAGAAAATATTTTATTAATTAATTAGAACGACATTGAAACATCGCTAGTATCATTGCTTTCATGAACTGAATTGTAATTCTTTAAGAAAAGATTGGCAGAACCGAGTAGAAAGACCTTATTTTCAGTAACAAAAGTCGACATGAGACATGTGTAAAAGCTTACTATGTTTATATGTAGACCCATACTGGTGTTTGGATGATTGAAAAAGTGAATATTGAGGAATGTTTATCCTTTGCATGCATTTATCGATATAATATCCGTATCGGTAGTAAATATTCTTCTCTGTGTGCAATAATTTGCTTTACTGTTCATGATTTTAATTTTATTTTATATTTTAAGAAAAATGTCACATATATTTATATTTAATGCAAAAATTTAAATCTTGCTGTTTTATACTTAATGTAAAACAATGAACTACGCATATTTTTAAGCAAAATTAAGTATGATTTTCATGAATCCACTTTTACTAAAACTACACATATATACATATGCATGTGTTCACTTATACAATGACTCTTAAAATTAATTGGAAAATTTCGAATTTTGAGGAAAAAATAATCTGCTTTCAGTATTTCCCAATAGAATTTTTATAAATGATATTTAAGGTATCCGACTACATTCTAGACCTTGATTTTTTTGGAAATGTGTATAAATGGATAATATTTAGGATATTTAGTGTCACTTATATTAGAAAATATATATAAATTTGTATTAGAAATAGTATTGCAATAAAAAATTATTTTACAATACTTTGACAAAAATGAAAATAAAATGAACAATTTTCAAAATATTCTCCTTTTGTGAAAAATGATTCCATTATAATAATATTTTGCCTGTATATAGCTCATGCCTCTGTACAGAGGCTCAACTAGAATGTTTCAAATATATAACTTACAAATGGGTTTATCCATGTTTTACAACAACACAGGGGTGAAGTTTTAAGAAAAAAACGCCGATAATTATTTCAATTGACCGTAACTCTGAAAATAATGTGAATTTTTCAAAATGTATACTTAAGACTCTATACAGAGGTCTCAGCTATATAAAGGCAAAATATTATTACAATGGAAGCATTTTTCACAAAAGAAGAACATTTTGAAAAAAAGTTATTCAATGTTAATTTTTTTTATCAAAATACCCTTAAAACAATTTTATACATGTATTCTAATCTAAGTGACACTAAATATCATGAAGATTATTCATTTATGCCCTTTTTAAAATCACGGTTCCGAACTTAGTAGGATATCTTTATTTTATGTTTTTCAAATAAAAAGAAGGGTTTTTTAGTCTGTGTATTTGATAGGTAGGACGAAGATGGAGCCTCAGAAGTGTGAATCTCGGTAATTATGCGTATGTGAAAACATACTCGAAAGTATGCTTTCAAAATTCTGTTTAGATATTTTTTTTTCAATTTCGAAGGGAATTTCTAATACTCCAAACAATATAATGCAACATACTATCCTGTCTATTTTTAAATGTACCATGGTAAAATTATGCAGTTTTTTTTTTTTTTGAGATTGTAACATATTTCCATTTTCTGTTTGCGTTTTTTATAATTTTATTTAGTAGTTTGTTCTTCGTATCCAAGTTATGATTTTTTTAGAATTAATCAACCTCAGTACCGTAAAATCCGGCGTATATAACGCGCACTCCCTTTTTTTGCAGGAAACTGAAATGTACAATGGCAATTCTATTGTGTTTCGAAATATATTATTGAAGGTAATATACCGAGAGTTTTACAAAATAGTATACGTTTTCAATTACTCAAGTCTTGAAATTCATTAGGCATATCATTCCTTTTAAATAAACAGTGTTTCAATCTATGTTTTTCAAGCTCATTTCTTTTTTGTTATATTTGAAGCCATTGTTTTTTTCCCAGTCGTATAACGCACACCTGCAAAATTTCGATCATATTTTTTTTTAGTAATAGTGCGGGTTATGTGACGGATTTTACGGTAAGCATTCTTTCAACAATTGCATTTAGACAAACCCATTGCGTTCATTAGGATTTTATTTTTTTAAACTTATGTTAGACTTATCTAGTTGATGCTTAATTTTTTTAAATTTATTTTTCAGTTTATGATTTCACACAGATTAATTGCAATTTTATTGGAAGGAATAAACATAAAAATATTCTTAAAATATTTAAAGGTTTTAAGGCAGTATCAAACGTTCACGCCTTGGGGCAATTTTCCTTCAAAGCAACCCATTTCGAACAATTTCTACAAAGTTGCTAAAGCAAAGGCTAGGAACAATTTTTTTCCAATGGTCTCAAAAAGTTGTTCCGAATAAAAGCTGCTTGATTTTCCAGAAAATAGGGTTCTTCGGCACTCTACATCATAAACAAGGTGGCAGCTTTGTCTCTGTCAAATACATCATATATGACGTATAATGTTTTAACAGTGCATTATATTTTAACAGCGTATAATATTTTAAACAAAATGGCGCTCCATTTCTGCTACACCCGTCATCAGAAGGGCGAGAGAAATAAAAGTAATAATATTGGATGTTCGTTTTCCAAAGCAGAAAAATAAGCGAGTAATTTTTCAATGTGAAGATAGAGCGCGGTTGATGTCAGAACATGTCTCTCGTTTTGCTTACGGGAACACTTCATCCTGGTGACCAATCTTTACGGCACTTTTCCACTAATATTCTTAGGCGTCTTTGTGGATTGTAAATTCGCGTATATTTCCAACCAGCTCTGAAAGAACAAAATGGGATATGCAAATAAATTAAGTTATTTAAGGAGAGCGTTGTAAGCTAGCAGATAGAAGGCGATTGAGTCAAGTGTGATGTGTCGGCAGTGACGAAGTTAATAGGATTCAAGTGGATTGCGTGCTTAGAGCATTGCTGTTATTATTCAGCAAAGTAGCATTAGAAGGATTGATCAGTTACAACTTATTTTCTGACCACAAAATGAATTGAAACCAAGTATGACAAGATCAAGGCGATCACGAAATTGAAGCCATCTAAAAA
Organism: Trichonephila clavipes; assembly: GCA_019973935.1. NCBI lineage: Eukaryota > Metazoa > Arthropoda > Arachnida > Araneae > Nephilidae > Trichonephila > Trichonephila clavipes. The sequence continues at coordinate 968,156 of BMAU01017316.1, read as the reverse complement.
CAATAAGGAAGTGCCGAAATGTTTAGGGATGGCTGGTTGGTGCCAAACATTTATTCCAAATTATGCAGATATATGTGAACCATTATATAGATTAAAGAAAAATGGGACAAAATTTAATTGGTTGACGGAAGCACAGTATTCTTTTAATAAAGTTAAGCGATTATTAACAGAGACGCCAGTTTTACAATTGCCGAATTTTCAGGAACAATTTAACTTATTTATACGGTTGCTCGTGGGATCGGAGTTGGCGCTGTGCTGAATCAAAATCACAGACCTATTGCATTCGCGTCTAGAACCCTGAACAAGGCCGAAAGAAATTACAGAGTAACGGAACGCGAGTGTTTGGAGGTGATATAGGCGTTGAATAAGTTTCGGACTTATTTTGAGATACTGCCGGTAAAGGTCATAAATGATCATACGGCGTTAACAAAACTCACGAATGGGAAAGATTTATCTAGTAGAATGATTAGATGGGCGCTTAAGCTATCGGAGTTTAACATTTAATGGGAACATCGACCTGGTGCCCAGAACGTTGTGGCGGACATATTGTCTAGGAATCCGGTAGACAATGTGGAAGAATCACAAATTTCGTGTGCGGCTCTTCGAGCTTTAGCTTTTAACTCCAGGAAACAAATAATTCAAGAACAACGGGAAGATACTGAGTTAGGGCACATCTATTGTTATTTGGAAAATCCAGACGATGGTCCAGTTAATGCAACTGTATGCGAGGGTTGGTCCCAGGAATTTAAGTTAATTGATGGTTTACTCTTTTACGCGAAATATTGTACAACTCTTGGGGAACTCTGAGTATAAATTCCTCAATCTCTTCGCGAAGCAATAATGCACGAATTTCCCGATCAATCATTAGCAGGCCATTTATGAAAGAAAAATACGTAGTTAAAAGTACGGAATACGTGTTATTTTCCGTATCCGTGGAAATATATATTTAAATATGTATCAACCTGTGACCGGTGACAAAAATTTAATTAATTATATAATTCCGACAGATCTAATTACCGCCAATGAAATAGTGACGTTAGACTTACTAGGCTCCTACCCAGCATCCCAACCCAAAAGATATAGATTTATATTGGTAATAACTAACCACTTCACTAAGCGGAGTGAGCTTATACCTTTAAGAAAAGCTTCGACCCAGGCCATAGCTAAGGCTCTTTTTGAAAATTATATTTCACGATATGGAGCTCCAATTTCTTTGACTAATGATAATGGTCCCAAATTTATATCCGATGTCTTTGAACCTTTAAATAACAGATTCAGTAGCGCACACAGGAATTCTTCAGGGTGGGGAGGTCCGGGGTCGAAGGTTCATCATTCTTGTATCATGCTCCGTTTGATTTGGTCGATTCTCGGGAACAAAACACAGTAAAAAACTAATTATTGAGTAAATAATTAGCATTAATTAATAAAATTAATCATTAATAACAAATACTTAATTAAAGTTTACGTACTATGTACTTAGAATTATAATCAATCGGAAAAAAAAATCAAGGAATTTGGGAGGAGGTCCGGACTTAAAGGACCCCGCCCCCCAATGTGTGTGCCACTGCACAGGTTGGACATAAAACATATGAAAACGGTAACGTATCGGCCGCAAGCCAATCTTACGGAAAGAGTAAACCGCACTTCAGTGCAGATGATAGCTTGTTTTGTAGAAGAAAATCACGATAACTGGGACCGATTCCTCCATGAGTTCTCTTTCGCGCTACGCACAGCAGTCAATGAAACTACGGGTAAAACTCCGGTTGGATTATTCTTAGGTAGAAAAATTATAACGCCTTTTCATAAATTAGTACGAGTAACGGATGGTGAAGAATATGTGGGAGGCAATATTGAAAAATTATTTGATGAGGTTAGGCAGAATATGCAGATACAGCATACAATATCAAATTCAATGATTTAGTATTGGTACAAACTCATTTTATTAGCGTTGCGGGTAGGAGAGTTCTCCGAAAATGTATGCCTAAATCTGAAGGGGCCTACAGAGTGTCGGAATTTCAGAACAACAGTTTGACCATTTGGAAAAGGGGAAGAAGGGTCACAGTAAATATTGACCAAGTGCGAATTTATCATCCAAGAAATTCGGACACAAACAGTTTTGATAGTATTAATTAGACATTATATGAGGAAAAGGGATCTAGTAATTGGTCGAATAGGTCGAACAAAAGAGAATCCAGACGTTCTAGAAAACCCTCGGGTAATGAGAGTAAGAGTGGTAAATAGAATAAGAGAACTACCGGATTGGAGGATCTGAGATTTAAACGTACTAGAGCAGGAGTGTCAACTGGGACAGTGGAAAGGTACGATAGAAAGCGGCCTAAAATATGCAAAAAGCGATCTCTTCAAGGGTCCGAATATAAAGCTAATAAAAGAAAAGCACCGGTACTGCCACAGGAGCTAATGAGACGGGTTCCATCATCAATATATTTTAGAACTCATAAACATATCCGAAGGAAAATTAATAAACACCCTTCACAGGGACCATAGACACTTCCAGGTACATCCAATCAACGACAGATGAGGAGGTTCAGTGCACCTAAAGAAGAGAGCAGGCGAGGAGCAAGAGTGCAGTCTTGCAGGGCCCGAGAGAACAGGACGACATGTAGCAAAGAACACAGTTCAGCTGAGGGGAGACCAGTACGGTCTAGAAAGACAAGAAAAGTGAGCCCTTGCCCATATTACCTAAGGAGCCGCTTAAAGAAGCCCGAAAGTCTACCAGAGGGGCAAAGGAGTACTGTTATCGACATACTACTACAGAAGAGCCTCAGGGGAAGCAGCCTCAGCATGGAAGCCTTAAACGAAGATCCGGCAGATAGGAGCACATAGAAGAGAAAGAAAAAAAATCAGGTTGTGTTGTCTTTTTTCGTTTTCTTGCTGACAAACTGTCAGGTGTTTTTGCATTACTGAGTCAAGAATACTTTGTTTAAATATCTTAGATGTACAAGAGTTGACACTAAGTTGTGTGCATTTTTCAAATAAAAAAAATGAACTCTAGTATAATCATTTCGTTTCCAAAATGTGGAAGCTTTTTTTTTGGATATTTGTTAGCAATTTATTACTAGAAGTTTCTGCGGGAATATCCAGCATTGTTTGTTATATATATATTGTAAATTGTATGTATATGTATATTTTTAATTCACATCTGGTGGCTTGGAACGCGGCGTAGTTAGGCAATGCTAACAAAAACGCTAACAAGCGCAGCACGCATGGTATGGGAGTTTTAAGGAGCCAGATGTATTGATTGATATATTATAAAAGTGTGTGTGAAATGTGAAAATGTATTTGTGCATCCGGTTTATGTTTGTTTTCTTTAGTACATTTAAAATTTTCTCATTTCAGGGTAGCTGACCCTGATCATTGTATAGAAAACACTGATTCGTCTGTAAATGAAGCAAGAATAAGTATGTTAAAAAATCTAAGTAAAGTAAAGCACTAGACCAGGTCTTTTCCTCGGTCTATCACCGGAATTGGGTGTGCTGTAGGGAATTCTAAACATGTAAATGTCTACGTAAAATAATAAGCAATTTAAAACGGAGATTGTGGTATTCATTCTTTTCTTTCCCTTACCGTAGAAGCCTTCTTAAAGTGTCACATTGTTAGATATATTAAAATTCTTAAAGACTACGATTTCAGTTTTTTTAGAGTATTGTTACATAATTTATTTCAGGCCATTTTAGTTTTTCGAATAAATCCCGTTTTCTTCTTGGAGGGGTTTGTGACGAATCTTTACGGCACTTTTCCACTAATACTCTTAGGCGTCTTTGTGGATTGTAAATTCGCGTATATTTCCAACCAGCTCTGAAAGAATAAAATGGGGTATGCAAATGAGTTAAGGTATTTAAGGAGGAGAGTGTTGTAAGTTAGCAGATAGAAGGCGATTGAGTCAAGAGCGGTAGGGACGAAGTTAATAGGATTCAAGCGGATTGCGTGCTTAGAGTATTGCTGTTATTATTCAGCGAAGTAGCATTAGCAGAATTGATCTACCTGGAAGCGATATTACAGCCAGGTGATGTATTATAACTTAGTTTTCCGACCACAAGAGTTAATTTACATTAAATTTAGTGAAAATTTAACGAAGGTTAATAATTCTAGTTGTGTATATTACTCTGTCCTCTTATTCCGGTAAACTTGTTCGATATTGATATTAGTAGTTGATTAAGATCAGATTTTGTAATTTAATTTAATAGTAAACGTAAATCCCTTTGACGTAGATATATTGTTTATTATTTGTAATTAGAAGGTTTCTAATTGAATCTATTGAATAAATATAATTTGTTATTATACAAATGGTGTCTAGTCATTCTTTGCCTCAAGTTAATTTTAGTGTCCAGAGTGGCACCCAGGGGGGTTCTGACACCCTCAGCTGCGTGAAAAATTTTCCTTACCGTTTGGTCTAAATATGCGTGTGTGATAAGGCTTCAAGATTTGTCAGCATGGCTTGCAATTTATTTTCTGCCTTTACTCTGTTGTTTTTTGCAGTTTGATCAAAATAAAATTTAATAAACTTTGTATAATATATGTTATTATCTTTTTTTTTTTACTTTCTTAAATATTCATACACATACTTTTTAAACTTCTATGCTCTCTGATAAGTGTTATAATATTTGATTCATTTTAGAATTTCCCGTTTTAGCTTAAATGTATGTTTATTCTAAATATCATTTTTTTGGTCAAATTCCTATACGCTGGGAGTTACATAAATATTAAAATGTTATCTTCATATTATCTTAAGTTGTTCATATGTTATCTCAAACTGAATTAAGAATTTATTAAAATATGCTTTATTTACGGATTGGCTAACTTTATTTTTTTAAAGTGAAGAGTTGCCGATATTTCGTAGAAGTATCGTAAGAAAATATTTTTAAAAGAGAGAGAAGCAAAACATTTTTTTTTATAAAATTCTAAAATTAACCAAGAATTTGCATCACTAAAGTTATCATAATATATTAAAGAAAACAATTAAAAGTTGAAAAATAGATATATTTTGGTATAATTTGATGCATAAATTCACTGCTACTTTTGTTTAATCTTTGAAAATCCAAAACTGTTAAAACTCTGAGTTTGTGTTCACTACTTTTTCGTAGTTTCTCAATTTATTGATGATCACTATTTTCATATTTTGACTATCGCTACTGTAATCTTTTTATTTTTCTCCACATATACTCTACTAGCTTTAAAACTGTTGAATGATGTGATATTTTGTGAACTTCCGAGCTATTTTAAAACAGATATGAATGGTACGAAGTGTGTACTTGGGATATCACAGTTTTTTGGTAAACAAATTTAGGATTGTTAAATTAATAATTTATTTTGCATCGATTTGCACTAAATTACTTAACCACGATGTCAATTAGCACTTCTATATAAGGAAACATCCACCCACATATTACATTCCACTAAATGAGTTCTTTGTGGATTCAGTTCCTATTTTTTTTTCTCCATGTTGTTATACGCCTACCAGAAACTATAATTTGTCAATTTGAACTTACGAACTGAATTACGAGATTCCAGTAGTATTTTGCCTAATTGATGCATTTGAAATATCTGTTAATTGAAATTAACAGAAATTTAAATCAACAGGAAGAATTGTATTCATTTTCAAAGTAAAACCATGTACAATTCATTTCTGGACTCATCCAATAATTTTGTTGATTAAATTCTGTACTATTTTTTACAGTGCTCACGCGTTGATTATTCATATTTTTTTAAAAAATTAAATACTTTATTACACCTAATTAAGTTGTAGGAATACCACTACTTCTATTTTCAATTGCGCACTTGCTTAAAATTTTTTAATGTTAATTTTCTGTTAAAGTAGAAAACATGCAAAAAATACATTTTCCTCTGTGAATCATAACAGCAGCTCTGCCTAATAATTAATATAAAGGTCTAATATTTAAAGTAAAGTGAGAAGCACACTCACACACACACACACACACACACAAACAAAGGAAAGTAAAAATAGGTTTTTAAGGGAACCAGGACATGCTCGAAAGAGTGAAATGCCAAAATTAAGACCCTTTGTTTATGAGACATATATCACTTACAATTTTCAAGAGCTTAGATTTTTTTCGTTCTTAATAAAGATAATTTAATTATTCTGTAGAACTACAAAAATAACTTTTTACTCCAAGAGTTGTTCTTTTTTACTACTTAATTTAAGTAATACATAATTTTTGAGAACTCGTAATATATACTTATTTTTAAGTACCATTTTTTAAAAAAAGTATCCTTTTTTTATGCAAAATATTTTTACACATATACAAAACAATACATAAAATACAGTAAACCCATTTTTTTAGTAAAATGTTAGTATAGTTTCTTTAAAAAAATTATGAAACTTTGAAGTTTGAATTTTTTTTTATTTTTCTGCTTTTTTATGCATAAAATTAATTTTAAAAAATTAGGCACTATCTTAATAGAAAAATTAGGTTCATTATATGCACAGGCATCTTGTATAGAAGTATAAAAAATCTGGAATCATATAGTGCAATAGCTTTTTTTAAATGTACCTAAATGCAAAAAAATATGTCTTTGAGAAAAAGTGAAAAAACTAAAAAAAAAAACAATATTTTCACATATTATACACTTGATTAGTATTTGCTTGCCTATTTTTATATGACTAATAATAATCCTTAATCATTTTCTAGAGTTACAAAAGTAATTTTAAATTCATGTTTTCTTTCCCTTTGATTTAGTTAACATGAACATAATTTTCGAGATCCTGTAATACATATTTTCATCTATAGGTACCATTTCTTACAAAAATATTCTTTGAATATACAAAAAATATACACATATATATACAGTAATATATAAAACATAATGAACCAGTTTTTTAACGAATTAATTGCACAATTTCTTTAAAATAATCATAAAAGCTTAAAATTATGAAAATCTTAATTTTCTTTTTGCACGTATAAGTTTATTTTTTTAAAGAATTAGACATTACATTCTAAAAAATATTTTGTTCACTATATAGAATATTTATATAGATCAAACGCAGGTTAAACTACATATTTAAAGTTCAAAGGGGTGTGTCAAAAAGGGCGTGGTCATTTGTTTACATTTTTATTTTTCATATTTTACGCCTATTTTATCAACAAACATATAAGTATTATACATTTTTAGATTCAGAAAAATAAGCACTATGTTCTAGAACTAAAATTCAAAAATAGATTTTTTCAAAGTATATGATGTCCCTGTTCTCTTAAGAAAGATTTATTTGTAAAAAGATATTATACAATAAGAAATAAATTTTAAAAAGCGTAAAATATAAAATAATATTATTTTAGAGAGATTTAAAGCCCAAAAAATTGCTGATTACTAGAGTTTATTTCAAAATGGAGTCAGAATGTTCACTTAAAAGAAATATTGACATTTTTTACACTTATCAAATTTTATAAAACTCATGGTTTCACTTTTAAATTTGATAGTTGGGAAAAATCTACATTGAAATTAGCTAATTTGTTTTATAACTATAAATTTAAAACTTAAGAATTCAATCATTGATTTTTTTTTACTATCGTTATTCTTATATATATATATATTCACTTTAAATACCCCTATGAACGACTTTTATTAAAACGAAAATATGTGAGTTTCATTTTCAAAAATGAAATCATTTTCACCAAAATGTGAACAAAATAGATACCTGAATTATTTCAGATAGTTCTGTTATTTTGGAAACAACGAGATTGTATTAGTTGTCCGAAAACGTATTCTTCAATGTTCATGTTTTAGTAACGCGTAAAATGTTGAAATCCATCGAATAAGAATGAAATTTATTAGTAAATACTGAACTTCTCTTAATTAAAATGAAAAAGAAGCACGTCACTTTTAACCCAACGCGGAATTATAGTTCGGGAAATATTTAACTGTCCAAAAGAGAACAAGTTAACTCCTCCTTCTTCAGAAATTAGACGACTCGACTTGTTTACGTAGCGAAATACTTTGACTCTTCCAAGAGCTATCGCTCAGGGAAAGAAGGAATATGCCTGAGGCTAAGGTATCGGGAAATCTTCTCGGTAACTTAATTGGTTTCCTATTTTTCAAAGTAACAAACTTTCAAAGTAAGTAAAACTTTAAAGCACTTTGGAAGGTAAAGCAATCAAAGTAAATTCAACGTGAAACAATGGAAGCGAACTTCTTAACTTTGTAATTGTTTTGACTTTTAGATGCATTAAAAATTCCATTGACGGCAATTCTGATTTAATGCCTGTGAGAAATCTGTCAGTTATGAAACATTTATAATAAACGAAGATGAGAATGCATTTGGATATTTAAAATTTTTCTGTTTTAAAAATATTTAATGTATACATATTTTTCTTGCTTATACACGAATGCAATATAAGAATGAATTAAATATTATAAATATTTGCTTTATATTTTACAAAAGATTTTCATTTATATTGTATTTGAAATATAATATACATGTTACAAAAATAATCAGAGTACTAAAAAAAGCATCCAGGAAATTCAAATGCAAGTGTGCCGAAATTCAGAATAATGTTGTACGATTAATTTTCGAATGAATATATTAAATAATTCTAATAATACTACTAATAAATAATACATCTAATACTACTACTAATGAGTAATTCTACTTAATACTTATAAATACCCTCTCGGTCTATAAAATTTCCAAATCTACCATATTTTTTTTTTTTTTGTGCATCAATTTGCAAATAAACACATTTCCAAAAATACGGTCACAAACATATTTTTGGCTCCTTATCCTTCAGAAAGGAATGCCATCAATATTATTCAAATTAGTGACTAGATCACAGACGATTTCCCTGTTATGACAGTAAAATTTATGGAAAAGTTGGTTTCGCATTTGTTGTATTCAGAAGTGGTGAAGAACTTTCAATTTAGAATTCGTGATGAATGCACAGTTTTTGTAGCTGAACTTTTATATTTAAACTTAGTCGTTATGTGGATCACTGAATAAAATAGTGTCATCTCAGAATATATCATCTTTACTGACTCTTTTCTTCTTTGGATTCTCTTAAATGTATTTCTTCATCTAACAACATAATCGTTAAGATCATAAAGCGACTTAAAAGCCTAAATGATAAAAACATCTCGAAATATTTTGCATTTGTTCGCGTACACACGGGCGTTCTTAGGAATGAGATGAGCCGATTGGCTTTCAAAGGCCGCAACCAACCGCAAAATTGACATTGACGTTAATATTCCTAAAACGTTCTACAAGAAGATCAAGAAAGAAAGAATGGCGGAGTCTTGGGAGCAAGAATATCTCATTTCTAATAAAGGGAGCATAACAAATAAATTTTCCAACCATTAATAAGAGACTGCCATGCCATCATTTTTACACTAACTACAAAATAACACGATTTCTCACTGGTCATGGTAATTTTGAAAGCTACTTGTACAATTTTAATTTAGTTCCTTCATCTTCCTGTGACTGTAATATTGGTGGCGAGGAAAATGTAGAACATGATATCCTTCTGTGTTCCAAGTATATCAGAAAGAGAAAGATTATAAGCTTTTTTGGCTTTCAAGAGACTTAACATTAATTGGCAACCGAATTTTAATCAACTTCTTTCCACCAGAAGTGCTCTTGCAAATTTCTGTGAATTTGTTGTAAATATTTGTAATTCTTAACCTAAATGTTTTTTTTTACTTCCCTTGAATATGTGTTTAATACTTACTTCTATAAGCCCTGTGTGATAATTTGTGGTGCATGGGGATTTTATGGTTGTTTTCAATAAAAATAAACGAAAAAAACAACATATTTTTCATCATAATTTTAAAACGCCTCCAGCAAAACTGATAGAATCTGTATTTTATATGTTTTGAAGAACGGGTAGCACAATATTGACCTTCAGTTTAGGAAAAGATGCTGTATAGCGTTAACCTTTGCAGCTCTACTCGATTGAGATCGTTCAAGCACATGGGAGTTTTGCGAACATTGCTTTAAACGAACACAATTTAGTCTTCTTGCAGGAAGAATGATTCCTCATAATCGTGTACGTGATTATTTGACATGGAGAAACTTTGGCAGGTCTGAAGCTGGGCAAATTCAAGCAGAGTTGTTTCGATGGTTATAAGTGGCCTGAAACTGATCCCCCGGTAATTGAGTCAATTACAAACAAGTAGTACTATCATCAGGAATTTCGGTCAAAGTTTCCTCAGAACATCGACATCTGCGCAGAATCGCTACTTGGCATTAAGTGCATGGCTACATAGGTGGAAAATGGCTCCTCAGCACACTCATGACCTTGCTGCTGTGTCTGAAATAAAAAAATTAGTATAACAAACATTCTACAGCCGTCTTGAAATGACTGGCATTTACACCCGTCGTCCAGTCTAGGGCACCTCCTCTTTGACTACATCCAGCAGGAAAGACTGGGTAATCTGAAAATGAAAATATCAGTTGTGGACACCACACAAGAATGGGAACTTTTCTTTTTAATAATGAGTTAAAATGTACCAGACAACGCATTCTCGTCGAGTCTTTACCTGAAGAGAAAATGTAGTTCCCTTTCATCCCACAAATGTTACAAAAATTGAGAGATTTGGAGGCAAAAATACCTTGTGTGTGATATCATATTGTTGGGGAGTGGTATACCACTGCACGTTTTAGATGTGAGTACTGTCAACTTAAAGTGCTAAGAGGATGCGATCCTGGACGCCTATGTGAGATTTTTCTGAGTGTTTTGGGCCCGGGATATATTTTTATGGATGATAATGCGCGTCCACACTGAGCTGACATTGTTGATTAAATTCATGAATGGGGTGGATATTCACCGTAAAGATTGACTATCTAGGTCTTCGAATCACAATTATATTGAATATGCTTGGGATGGTCTAGGAAAAGTAATTTCTTAGCCTAATTCCCGTCCCAGATTCTCCCAGGAATTCAAAGTACCGCTTTTAGAAAAAATGGGCTTTGTTGTCACAAATACATATCAGTACCCTCATCCACAGCATGGCAGCTCGTTCTGAGGCTCGTATAGCAGCTCGTAGGGGTCACATACCATGTTAGATATACATTCTCCGAGGTAAATACTTCATCTATGATTCATGGTTTCACACTTTTTGATATGCACTGTTAACAATTAAACCTTTCTATATTCATATGTTGCTATATTCCTTCAATCATTGTAATTAATTTTTTGTCAGCGCATCTCTGGGGGTAACTTTCACGATACAATCATTCTGTTGCTGGTACATTTCCTTCTGTGAATCCGTAAATCAGAAGCATCTGCCTGCTAGGTACCCCCAAAACTGCTCCATACTTTTCTTTTAGCGAAGACAGCTCAAATGACTGTGGTAGTGTATGTCTATTTCTCCGAAATCTCTTGTAAAAAGTTCACCTTGCTCCATTTTACCATGAATATGTTTCAGATCTTGGGTTGCTGTAAAAATTTGAATCCTTATGATATCCCCTACTTCCTTATAAAGTTTGTCCCAATAATACTGAAACACAATGTATATTCATAAATCTCGCTACTTTCATAAATACTAATCTAAATGTACTTGTTATCTTGGGAAAACTTTTCATATAAAGTCCTGTTTATCTAGTTATCGGTGTTATATACATTTAATATTCTTTATTTTATAGAGTATTCTTCAAATAAAATTCAAAGAACTTAAGATATATATTAAAAGATGGAAACAAATCATAATTTTAAGGTATAGTAAATTATCGATTGATAAATAAAATTTAATTAAAAACTGATTTTTTATACATCACTTTATTGTATCAAAAATATTTTAAACTTTAAGACCAAAAGGATTTTAGAACGTATCATTTACAGATTAGACAATCAGGGAGTAGGGAAAAAGTATTGCGTTACTTATTCTAATTTATTCTACTGAAAATATTTCATGAAAATTACAAGTATATCAAGAGAAATCAATCTAAATCAATGTTAAGACTCGAAATATTTAAGTTATTGTGTTTGAAGCAATACATTATTTCAAAGCATAAGCTTATGTATACATTCTAAAGAAATCGTAATGAGTAAAAATCATAGCAGAGATCCTATTATTTGGTGATAAGAATCAAGATCTCTTTCTTCATTTGTCCTAATATATTTAATATTATAGCTTATTGTGCTAGTTGAAGATTTAAATCCAGGTATTTAAATCGGTTTTGATGGTCCTATAACATTAATAAATTTCGAAAGAATGTAAAATAGTTAACATTACAAAACAATGTACATTTAAAAAAAGAGGAATATAATGCATTATCTTTGCATGTAAAATCATATGTTTATTTTTGTAAAATTCAAGCCTATTGAATTTTTCTTGAAGGGTTTTTTTCATAAAAGCTTTAAGAGACCTTATTTTCCTGGGTGTATTTTATCGGCACCAGATATCACTAGTTTGCATCTGTCTCAGAAAGGGAGTAATTCCTTTGGAAGTCATCCGAACGTCAAAATCGATGTTCGGATCAAAATTGAGGAGATGATTTCGAAATCTAACACTTTCTTTAAACTTTGATAAAGGTATAGTAAAAGAAACATGCGAAACCGGGATTATTTTCCTCTCAATTCCGTGATATTACTTTAATAGAAAATACCCATATTTTTTCGGAAGGGAATGATTAACTATAATTAAAATTTTTCTCGCTTTTTTACTTTGAAAGATTTATAAGAAACTTATCAATATTTTGACTTAAAATGACTATAAGACTAACTTAAATTATCAAATGATTAAAGATTTGGATTTATTGACAAGTTTAGTTTGAGTGAGATTCGATTCTTATTTTTCAAATTTTTAGCGAGACGAAAATGACGGAAAATTGCAGTGATTGGCCACACTTAGCCAGCGGTCATCCTCATATATATAAAAAAGTTCCCCGTGATGTTGTTTTAAATTTATTTATGCATATGGTATGTTTAGCAAAAATGGGTCTTAAAAAATTGAAGTTAACTGAAGAGGAATGCCAAGAACGATTTTTCTAGGAGTTACCTCCGCTTTTCAGTGCATTCTCGATAAATTCGCTTACGTCATTAATCGTGATGTTATAGATTTCTTCAGTAAATTACAAAAACATGCATATGGTCACCAAGCCGCCAAAATGGTTAAAAAAAAGAGGCCAACTTGGCTCATTCGCCAATATTTTGCCAAGTTTTCATTAAAAATACTTTATAATGTACGGAACGAAGTTGTTTGCAAATATTTCAATTTTTATTAAAAAATAATTACAACAGGTAATAATATTAACGTATTAATCATCGAGATATAAATTATTTACATTATTTTAAAACAAAACAATAATTACACAAGAAAGTTACATGAGTGAATAGTGTACAATGTGAGTTGGTCCATCTTCATGTGGACAGGGGTTACAGACCTGCTGTGCGATAAGTTTAATTACAAAATTACCAATATCCAAATATATACATTTTTTTTTAAAATGCTTTCTAATTTATTAAACGATATTTTTGTGGGTTAACTAATTCATGTTTTTTTTTCAATTTGTTGATACTCTGTCACACAGTTTCTGATTTGAGCTATTTACAAATGTTAAATACAAATGTGATCGCGGTTTTATGTATAAATATATATTTGTTAAAATAATGTATATTAACTGTAACTAACATAATCATTCCATAATTTTAATAATGAACATCAAGCGAATTAATTCTTATGAAGGTAATGTTATTGTAGGAAACATAATGAACATTTTTTTTTTGACTTCAGAATTTTATTTGTAGATATATTATTATCTTCACTTGAATTTCAAATATCTGAAATATTAAGCATGATGCCGTTCTTGAAAATATTGATAAATATAGTCCTAGTATGATGATGATCTATTTCGTTTTTGTTATTTCTCAGCAGTTCGGTTGGTAGCAAGGGGGAATAGTAAGGATATAAGAGAAAAAACAAAATATCTTCAGATTGAAGATTCAGCAAGCAAATATATTTCTGGAAATACTCCCAAACTTATTTCTATTCGATAGCTTCTATTTGTGTTTTTCAAACCAGGAATATCCTTAGGGTTGAACGCTTAGAATTGAAAGTATACTTCCTTCTTTGAAAAATATACTATCAATCATCAAAAGTATACTATCAATGCTAACTACATCTTTTGCGGGAAACGTAATCCAAATTGGAATAAAATATTTTCAAAGGTAAATACAAAAAAGATTCAAGAGTAAGGATACCATAAATAAACAAACTGGATATAGAATACGTTTGTTCTATTGATAAATTGTGTACTTTGCATCGAGAAGATAAAAATATATACGGAAAATTGCTGCCTTGGGAATGTGTGATTTGTGTTGCTATGCGTTTCAAAATCCTAAATAAAACAAAGGTGCATTATTTTATATACTACCATTAATAAGTATTTTGTTTGCTTGAAACTTGTACAAATATATATTGCATTAGAAAAAATCGATTGAAAGTCTACTACAACAAGATTTATGGGAACACGATATACATGAGTAAGAGGAATGAGTGTAAAGATAATAATGAGTATAAAGGAAAACCAAAAAATAATAAAAAAATTACGGAATAATCCTCTCTTTCACTTTTTTTTCAAAAACATTACTTGGATTGGATATAATAAAATTTAGGAATTGTTTGTTCAATTATTATGCATCGATAAAGGAATTAGAGATAAAAAAAAGTGTAAGCCATTCAGCGTGCCATTCTATGTAAATAAAATGTACTATAATGAACTTAATTTTGTTGTGCATGTATGTTTTTTTTATTTTTTCAAATATCCCTCAAATATCAATCAACTCAGTTTTATGTTAAACGAGTTATTCTGTGTATGTATGTTGTATAATACATATTTATTTTACATCGTTTTGGTTTACTTCATTGTAAATGGTATGAAGTGTAATTGAGAATTATGGATAGATATATGTTAGATAGTCGGCTCATATATATTCACTATTAAACTTAAAGCAAAATATATTCATTACGCAGTTTGCTTGATTGCTTTATAATATCGCATCTTTAAGCGAAACATAGGCATATGCAATGACCATCGTAATTCGGATTAATGGCCGAGTAAAGAAGACAATACCTTAACTGGTACGCCACTTCCCATGCCTAAACAACACTCTAAAATCAGAGTCCTTCGACTATTTTATAATGAGTAAGTACCCTCCTCATTATTATCTTGAACGTTTGTCGCAATGACTTTGATCCCTGTCGAGATTCAACCAATCCCCTTTCATATGATCGAGTGTTAACTAATTTCTGTTTGTTTAATGAACAATTATTTCATCCTTACTGTTGGTCCTTCTTTAATTGTTCCAATATAGGATACGTCCCTCATGGCCACTTAATATATGCATTGTGACTAGCATTTCATCTGATTTAGTCGTTGTTTAGAGTCCTGATGACACTAAGGACCCTCCGTATAGAAGGACAGATAAACGTTAAATATGTCGACTCAAATGCCTCTTGTTGACTCGGATTGTAGATTTAGAAGGTATGGGACCAGATTAAGTATCATTTTCGTTAGTACACCAATGTTCAAAATTACGAGAACAATCACCAATAGGCCTCGTATTGATTTAGTTCCATTCCCAAGAGGTGATTTCTACTTCTGCAATCCAGGGATTTCAACCTTTAATTCAGTAATTGAAAATTCTAGATTCCATAAAGAATTTATTGAAAAGAGACGAGAGAACACGCTACTGGCGAAATCACTGGGTATTCAATCACACAAGCATTATAATTGTGAATGTGTGCAGCTCGGAAAAATCGTGTTAAGTTATAAACCCAATCATCCATGAAACAAAATTCAATGCTATGTGTCACAGGATAATATAAATACAGTCTTATAATTACATATACAATTTTATTACTTTATTACGTTATACACGCAAAAAGAGCCATGTATCAAAGGAAACAATAACCCATATTAAAACTCCTGAATTTCGCACCATGTGGCACACGTCTATCAAGCAAATATTTCAAGTCCGTCTTGGCAGTTTATAGTCCTGTTTTTGTTGATCATTGGGCTCCAGTTCAAAATTTGATTTATTAATAAACATAGCTCCACTCTTGTTGGTGAGATTCCAAAGGAAACGCAATTAAAATAATTGCCATAATTCTTAGTAGTCAGCAATGATTAATTGAGCGAGTGATAGTTATAGAAATGTCATACATAAAGCCATACGAATGCTCTTGATGACGGACCATGAATCATTTTGAACCATAGTCAAGTGACGAGAACCAATCATATATATATGTTGAGAGCTCTCTCCTCTAACTTCCCCATCGTGCCAACAGGAGAGAGAGAGAGAGAATCCACGCTTCTAACGCGCATTGGCCCTTTCTACATAGTGGGTCTTCAATGGTACTAGGGTGGGCTGTGGTAGACCAGTGGTCAAGGTAACGGATCATGGCAGGCATGCCATGAGTTCGAGCTCAGTACCACTGAAGACCTGCCTTGTAAGGCAGCGATGCACGTTAAATCTGTTGAGAGCTGAAATGTCCTCCCATTGGTGTGGTGTGGTAGTTAGGAGAGAGGGGTGTTAGCTCAGGTGTCATCTAAATCACTTGACCATGTTTGAAATTTACGTGATCTGTCACCAAAAGCCCTAGTGCAGCTGAAAAGTGCGACGTTAATTTTCACTCACTCAATGTCACTAGGTTTAAATTCATGACACACCACCCGCGATTCCGTAAACTTAATCGCTATACCATCGCAAACCTCAGCAACCACACATGGCGGGTTTGTGGAGTACCCACCATGACCTTAATCTTCTTTCACCGAGTTGTCTATCGATGGACACAATAACCACTAATGCCCCTTATAGATAAAGATGAATTAGGGCCTGTGGATGCTGATCGTTCGATCAATGTCGTTAAGCACTGTCAAGACTCACGTAAGATCAATATTTTCTTCAAAATGTGTACGGCTTGTTTATCCTTTTCTCTCATTAGTTGCGAATGATAGTATCATATTGACCCATACGTCCAGTGAATCTGATATATTTTGAACTATCTCATTTTTTTAGTCCAAGTGTGCATCTTCTCTCAAAAGGTGACATAATTTAAGATGAGTAAGGAAGTAATTTAATCTTAGGAATTGAAAATGAGTTTATTGAAATTAGAAATAAATTAAATCATTCCAAATAATGATGAATTATAAATACATTTTTTTTGCAATTAAAGCACTTCTTCAAGATGGGGGATTATAACAAATAATGTTAAAATGAAGGGACAATTTCGATATTTGAATAGTTGAGTTGTGTTTTAATATTTCAGTGCTTTCGAAACGCAGATAGAATTAACCCTCTTTACAACTAGTATACTAGAAAAGGGAATACAAAAGATTTTTCATTCGGAAAAGTACTTGTACGTATCTTACAATAAAGAGAAATCCCTATCATCCCAGTATTATGGTTTATTTGGACTAATGCTTACAGTTCTCTGATATCGCTATTTTGCTTTGATCGTGATTTCACAAATATCCTGTAAATACAAACTAAATGGGTTATGGCAGTGCTTCTCAAAGTTTCAATATTCGCGAGCCAATTTTCAATCATAATTTTCATCGCCTCCCCATACAATAACAATGCATTGAATTCACCAATACAATACTTTGACGCTAAGGCTTCAATACGATTTTAATCTCTTAAGTGCCACTGGCGTATACAAGCTTCTCGCTCAGAAAAATCGTTTATTTCCCCGGACGTATATATACGTCTTCTCGAAGTACGATTTTTTCTCTGCAATGCTATCCATGGAATTATTCCAAGATTTTGGAATGCAATAAAAGGTCATTGACCGTGTTTGCAAAGGATTTACTTATTTTAAATTATTCGTTTCTTTATTCCTTTTACTCCCCCCCTCCCCAATACTTCACATGCGTGCACCTGCGTAGAAAACGGTTGGCATTGGGTAGCAAATCCCGTAACTTTTAATCGGCAGTTAAGGAATTAATTATAGACAGTAAAAATTATCAATATAAATGTTAATTTTTGTATATAATTTTATATATGACAAGCTACTGGGGTCACTAGTAATTATTAAACTTGTTCTTAATTTGTACTGTTAAATTAATTATAAAATGAATTGTGTAGCGCAGACAAATTTTTAAGTGTAATATATCAATGTAAATGTGTATTTTATTTTTTATTATGCCAGAATGTATTTATTGATTTACTGAAGAAAAACAAACAAATTTAATTAAATAAGTTTTTATTTTCGACTTTTCAGTATGCTCAAGCCTCCACCCCCTTGTAGAGTTGTCACGCCCCCAAGGGGGCGCGCCCCACAGTTTGAGAAACGCTGTGTTATGTAGATCCATAATAACTGTCTTGTAAGATATTCAAAAGGACTTGGGCACTAACGGCCCGGAAGATAACCCTGTGTATACTCATTCCACGTATATGAGTCGGGAATCACGAACACATAACTGGTTTCATAGTCCCTTTCTTATACAAATTTCAGTTATGCGTACAACATCACAATGCAAATAATCTTGTGTGAAGACAAGCATAATAACGAATGTTTCTAACTAGCCTTTTAGTAGAACAGATCATTGTTACTCTGATCTAGCATTTTAAGAGAATGCGACGTGTCATTGGTTACGCATCTTATTCGCTTAAGTTTGCATAATTAGTACCAGCGCTATATGCATTTCTGACTTTTTTAACTCCGTGACTGTTCTCTATCGCTGAGTCCTCCATGATGCTATTTTTCAAAAATGCAATGGTCAACTTCATTGGTTGCCCATGCTATTTCTGATTTTCTTCGATAAGAGAATCTTCAAATACAGTCCTGTTGAGATCATTTTACTGGTCCCTTATTATTTAAGTACGTGTAGCAATGTGTTGCAAAGAAACAGGTATAGTACTACAAAGTGTTTTGGTGTTGTTTCGACGTATGGTGTTAGTTAAAGAATCAATCAATCAGGCCGTCTCTATCTGTCATATATATTCAGACTCACGTTGACTCAATATCTAACCGGATTTTAACTGTTTTTCATCCGAAAAGCGATTGGCATGAAAACTGAATTTTGCACGATGAAGAACTCTTATAAACCTAATTGTTTCTTCCTTTTGTTATGTTGTGTACGTAGAATAAACGAGGTTCTGCTATTTAAATATTTTTCTAGTATATATTTTAAGTGAGCAATAGTGTATAAAAAAATCAAAATTCTTTCATCACTACACTTAAATTACGACTCAAAATATGCTTTGTTAGATTTTGAAATGCTTGTAAATAATACTACAATTAGTCCTTAATGTTAGTAAAACCTTAAGTATAGTTTTTTTATTCTATATTAAATTGTTCAATAGTTTTTTAAACTGTTTTATGGATTTAAAATGACTCTTTAAGTGATTTGTCTAAAGTTTTCGTACATCAAACTCCTCACTGAAAGTATATTAAATTGGTTGTTAAGTACCTAAAATCCCAATATATACGCAACTTCAATTAAAACTTAATTTTCTCATTTTGTAAACAGGTGTGGTAAATGTTTAAGGTTCTTAAAATAATGAACTACGACTTCTATATAATTAAAGAGAGTTTCGAATGCCTTAAAAGAGTCAGCTAATTATATATAACTACCTTAAACCTGGATACTGTATTGAATTATTCAGCATTGCTTGATAAAACCATTCTTTTGTGATTGGTGGTTAACTTTAACATAAATCTTTGCTTTTTATTTAACAGAGAGGTTTAATCTAGTTATGTACCAACATGAAAAGAATATAGATTTTACGGAATATTTTTTTTAAAGATTTAAAATTGAACTATTGAAAAATTGCTATCCAATTAACAAATTTTCTTTGGAAGAAATCAGATATTGTGTATTTCTATGATCATTTTCCTATTTACATTCCATTTTCATGAATTTTTTTGCTAAGCCAGACTTTTTTTTACGAAATGTTGGATGTAAATTATTATTTTGTAATTTTCTGTTATCAGAACAAACACTGAATTAGTAGGTGTAAGTGTATATTAAAAACATCGGTACCTTTTAAATTTATTTACTAATGAAATCTACTTAATAATATGCAATAAAGTTATAAAAGGAAGATATAAATTTATTTTTAATAATTTTGTTGTTGTTTGAACATAGATTATATATTTTTGTAAATAAGTACAATAAAGAAAAAAATATTCAGGTATTATCATAAACTTGAGAATTTTTTGAAACAAAAAATTTATTCGTGCAAGTGATATAAATATAAAAAAAACATCTACCTAAAATATTTGAATGCATTTACTATTATTTATATATAAATATCGTGAAGAGAATATCTTTGGTTTGATGAAAGGGTGCAATTAAAACTCAGAAAGGTAATTTTCTGGGAGCCAAATGCATTCAAAATTATCTATACGATATTCAATGATATTTAAATGAGGAATTGTTTAATAGCGTTCCTTATGGTGCTATTGGTTGATGATATTTGAATTTTGTTAAAATAATTATTTTATTATTGTTCATTTCGTTCTTTCTCGACATGACTTTAAAAAACATTTTTCATCATTCCAGCTGTTTTTTGTTGCATAACGGTTTAGATAGTATAAGTTACGTATTGGTACCTTTAGTTAAAAATCCTACTCTCTCTCTACCAAAAATAAAAGTAAGTTTAAGTGCTCTTATTGATAAGAATTTAATAAAAAAATATTTGTGATTAAAGGAAAGTTCGGGGTGATTTTGAGTAGATGGCATAAGGATAGGTCGAAATAAATCAGAAACATTGAGAAAACCGATGACATGTGTAAGCATTCTTACAGCCAGTATTTCCGAGTTATGGAGAAAACAGTCTTGTTTTGACGTGTTAAATGTTGACCATTCAATATACCTTGAGTATAGAAGCATTTTGGGCATTCAATACTTCGGCAATAAAAAAGTGCCACACGAGCGGCAAACACTGGTCAGTGACACACCGAGAGAAATGCAAAAGGTAGTTTTCTTGGTTTAAACCTAAAGATTTCACCCCTGAAGATCAAGAACAGTGAAGTAAGCTCTCCACCACAGATGAAAATTAGATTAAAACACTGTGAGAGTAATATTACATACATCAAAATACATCTAGCAGGAATGTGTTTTGAAGTTTAACTATATAAAGCATTTTGATGTATGAGTTCCCCAATATGAAACGGTGAAATATTGGAAGGATTGCATTTCCAGGCCTTTGATTTATAAAAATAATGATTAGATGTATCTCTTAATTGAAGTAGTGACTGGGGGGAAGGAAAAATATTAATGTATGGTAAAGATGTGTGAAAAGTCTTGGGGATAACAGAATACTTCACCTTTAGCCAAGTTGAAAGTTGATTTGACATATACAAAATTAAACCATGCCAAACACACTCCTGAAAAGTAAACCGTCATACTCCTTTAACCCAGCGTTTCTCAAATTATGAGGGCACAACCCTAGGAAGCGGGGCAACCTTACTTGGGGGGGCACGGCAACCTTATTTTGGGGGGCACAAGCATATCGAAAAGTCGAAAATAAAATATTATTTGGAAAAATTATCAATTTACTGAAAAGAAGCAAAACAAAATACATTCTGACACACTTACATTGACATAATATATTTATAAATGTATCAATTGTTCACAGTGTATTTGATCATTAATTTATAAATATTAAAATAAGATCATGTTTAATATTTAATTACGACTACCATGGGCCTGTCACACACATTCACAGTTTATTACCAAAAATGATAATGTCATCTATATAATGATAAGCACAATATATAGAATTATTAATGTAACTACTTTCAAAATAATGTAAATATAAATCGGCAAGAGCGTTGCTCTCCGGGCCACCTTGTGGCAAACCTTTAATCTGCAGATAATAGTTACCATTATAATATATATAGTTCTCTTTCAGTACAAACATAAGTAGTAAACTAAATCTATCATAATTAACATTGTTAAATAAATTATCTTTATGTAAATTTACAAGTATATTAATCAAATCATCAATATTAATAGAGTTAAAAAGATCTTCAAAATTTAAACTATAAACTGAATAAATCTTTTTATCTTTCATTAGTTCAATAAAAGATTTACTATTTTTAAATATGGCTGTGGATTTAAGATTATTTATTGAATAATGTAATATTTCATGGAGTAGTTTGCCAATTTTGCTGATATATGTATTAAATCCATTTGTGACCAACCTAAATTGGACTGAGTCCTTATGAAATTTTGGAGTAGGAAATATAAGTGGAAATTTAAAATTATTATTAATGTGTGTGTGTGTGTGTGTGTTAATTCTTATTCGTTTATGAAAAGCCAACATTCGATTATTTATTTCTCTATCGGAAACTGATGACTTATATAAAGCTGTATTATTATAAATGCAAACTTTCCTGGCACTTTATCAACATAAACTATAATAATTTTTTTTGCAATGTTTTAATTTGATTTTAATATATTTAAAAAATATTTTATTATCTGTGTGTGTGTGTTCCAAAGTTATATTTTTTAAGCTGATGTGTTATATTACATTTGAACTCTTTGAATGACTCTATAGGTATACTATATTTAAGATCTATTCTGTATATAAATTGTTAAATATCATTATGTGTAACTGATTTTTTATAATTTTATTATTGTTCGAAATGATTAAATGTGCATTCGCACTAGAGGAGGTTCAACAGGGTATTAAATCCTCCGTTCTCTGGCCTTTTTCTCTGAAATAAATTATCCTTTTTCTTTTATTTTCTAATCATTTACTTATAACAAAGTCATTACATATGTAAAATTTCGTTGCACTTTGACTACTTCTTGTTGCGCTAATTTTTTGTCCATGAAACTTACTTTCCAGAGGTTGCATGAAAATTATGACACAGCTTACAAATAGTTGCTCTTCTGTTATGCATCGCTATAATCAACAACTTTTATTTGTATCCAGGGGTAATCATATCTCTTGCACGAATATATGAACTCTCAGTAGAATCTACTTCATTAAACTGTGCCTAAAAATCATATTGCGTACAGTGCTATGAGTTTAGTTAATATCTCCAACATTTTGCGTTTGAAACTGCAATGCCTTATTTATTCAATTTATGCCATCTGTCAACCAAATGTTGATGGTTATTTATTTTTACCATGAGTTCTTCGCAATCAAACTCAATTGACACGTTCCCTATCAAAATATTTTTCTTTAAATGCACTGTCTATACACATCGACATACTTATGTAGTCAACTCTGAAAATATTTATCCTTCATCCTTTCATTTAGTAAATTTCTAAAAATTCAAATACATAATGAAATGCAATTAATTTTAAATACCCATAAGCCACACACTCACATCTAGCAGCACAACCTCAAATAATGGTGACGAATTTGTACAATTTTAACTCTAAGCATGTAAAAGTGGTTACTTGCAACATAAATTTTTTTTTAATTTACATACTATAGCTAGGAAAATAAAGATTAAATTAAATTATTATTCAATACCACTGTGCTAAAGCTTATATAGAAAGTTAATTTTTCATTAATAAAATTTACAAGATTTTATTTAACTTGCAATGAAAAATGTTTGTGCGGAATCTTGCAACTCATTTTTGAAGCTGATGTATTCAACCAATTGCGCTGAAATTGTGTATACACGTTTAGTTTGAATGCCAATGCATGTTTTGACAATATATATTCCAATATAGCAATTAGTAAAAAAGACTAGCTGCACGGCCTTTCTCTATTTTTATAAAAAACATTCACTTTCCTTCAGAAAATCTGCACTTCTAAAACTCTTTTTCAAAATGACTTCCACCATTACGACATCCTCCGCTTATCCCGGCATTTCTCAGGCTTTTGAGAGTGTGCAACTTAAAATTCTCTGTTTTGAAATTGTTTCGCTTCTTTTCTTTGCAGACATGTTTAACCCCCCTCCCGGTGTTGCACGCATATTTTTAAAGGCATGACATATTGTCATGGAAACTCCCCTTCTCTCTCGCTTTCAGAGCTCTCGAGTAAGTGAACATTCAGCGATTCTTAAGCATCTTAACACTGCAGCCATCTAGTGGCACAAAAAGTAATTAATTATTCCACACAAAATAAAATTCGTAAAAAGATTTCCACATTTTATTTTTTTAAATCACTAACTGAAAAAGATCAATATATGAGTTTTTAAAAATAATTTTCATATAATAGGCTCGATATTGGTTTATTTTGGAAAAATCATAAACTATGTAAAATATCATTGTTTTGTAAAAAAAGAAAAAAAAAACATATCGTGACGAAATAAATTATGTTTCCAATTACAATATTGCTGGCGAAGTTATTAAATGTGCGAATAAAATTTTGAATACTTTAAAAAAAAATTCGTAAAAACTAAGTAATGATGTTGTTTGAACCCGGGTACAAAAGTTACTAATTCAGTACTCTAAGCCCCCGATTCATGAAATCTTTAGAAGAAAGAAATAAAAGACCACTGAAAAAAAAAGGAAGAGTTATTCAAATTCCCATTGCGTTATTTGTTAAAGTTAAAAACATTTCGGGCTTCATTTTTAAATTGAGGCCTTCAAACTTCATATATCGATTGCAAACAAAGGTAATTTTCAAACAAAACATGTAACAAAAATAATGCTTAAATATTTCTCTCAAAAAGAGAAAAAAACGAAAAAAAACAATTTTTCTTAAACCGCAATGTTTAAGCAATTTTTTCAATTTTTGTACCGATTACAAATAATATGGTTCTATACACGGAAAAAAGTTTTATGTGATTATTTTTATAAACAAAGAAATTACTAAATATTTAAATAAAATCTCGAGTGTTATTTGAAAAATCACAAAAAAAGGCTTTGACACTTTATTTTTTAAATGACTGATTCTAAAGGAGAAAAGCATGAACTTTATTGGTTTAGAATATCATTTCATTAACCTGACAGGAAATGCAATCGGAACAATTTAGAAATCATTTTTATAAAAAACTTATCGATTTTGACTCATTTTATAAAAAAATCGTACAACATAGAAAATATCATTCTATTCATCATTAAAATGGTCTTTCTGATTCTGTAATTATTTTTTGTCAGAGTCTCATAAAAATAAATTAGTACGTGTTTTAAAAACGTCTGGAATGAAAAAAAGAGGTCAGAAAATTAGAATATTGCCACCTGGTAGGAAAAAATGAAAATAATTATGCGTGTTAAGGTTTTTAATTAATATATTTTTAACTAACAGCCCTTTTCCTATATAAATGGTCAAAACGGATTTGTCAGACTATTCCCAATTTTTTGGTACCTTTGACGAGTTTCTGCGTTGTGCGGTTCATGTGAAGATGCAACCAGTCTTATAGCCGCATACGTCTGTTTACCGTTGAATTTTAATAATGTAGATATTAAAGTAATTTTTTCAGGTGGAATCTTGCAACTCAATTTTGAAACTGTTGTCTTCAACTGATTGTGCTGAAATTTTGTATATACGTTAAGTTTAGATAGCAATGCATGTTTTGAACATTTATATTCCGATATCTCGATTAGTTAAAAAGATATTAATTAAAGTAATTTGTTCGGGTGGCATCTTGCAACTTAATTTTGAAGCTGATGTCTTCAACCGATTGAGCTGAAATTTTGTATACACGTTTAGTTTGGAACACAATGCATGTTTTGAACAAATATATTCCAAGATCTCAATTAGTTTGAAAGATATTAATTAAAAACATCTTACCTATGTTAGAAGCTTAATTTACCTCTTTCCACAAGCCCTCGTGGCCTAGAGGTTAGAGAAGCTGACTTCAAAGGAATTACCCAGGGTTCGATTGCCGGGAGCTCGTAGTTTTTAAATTTACTTTAAATCACTTTAATTTTGATTCAAAAATTATTTCTCTTGAACAAATTTAAATTTCCGTGTTCTTTTTTCTATTTGTTTACAAGCTTTTTTTTCACTTTCAAAGTAAAATGTTCGGGTGGAAATTTGCAACTCAAATTTGAAGCTGATGTCTTCAACCGAGTAAGATTAAATTTTGTATACACGTTTAAATCGGATGACAATGCATGTTTTGATGATTTATATTCCGATATTGGAATTAGTTCAAGAGATATTACCTTTCAACTTTTAACCATGTTAGCTTTTTTTTCTGCTGAGAAGCTTTTCGGATTGAGCATAAAGAAGTTCCAATTTGCGACCTGTTTTCAAAAACCGTCTTATTCTTTCTATCAAACTGAGACAAAAAATATTTAGTTAATCCGAAAAATCATTTATTTCACCACAGTATGGGATAATTATTTTTAAAAAATACAAAATTTTCAATTTTTTTACAATTTTTTCTAAAATGAGTCAAAGTCGATAGGTTTTTATGAAAGTGATTTCTAAATCGTTTCATATGAATTTTTGTTTTCGTGTTATTGAATCGATAGTATGCACTAAGAAAGTTCTGGATTTTATCTTTTAGAATCAGTCGTTTAAAAATAAAATGCCTAATTTTTTTTTTTACGATTTTTCAAAAAAATATTTAAATTTTTAATAAAACATTTAAAACGTTCGTCAATTTTAAATATAGTCGCACGAAATTATTTTTTCGTTTGTAGAATACTATTATTCAAATTCTGCACAAAAATTGAAAAAAATTGGTTTAAAATTACGGATTTAAAATAAATTGTGTGTTTCGTTTTTAATATAGTATTACAGTAAACCTAAAAAAAATTGAGTTTTAATACTTTAATTAATTTTTCTTCGTCCAATGCGGTTTTGATCTAAAAGTATTTATCCCTTCTTCCCATTGTCCTCTTGTTGCGGCCCGAGTGACATATTTATGATATGTATGTGGCCTGGTGGAAAAAAATGTTTAGTACCCCTTAGCTGGACCGTACAAAATTAGCCGGCAAACGACCTTGCAACAATGATGCGTTGAATGAGATTAACAGACTGAGAAACCTCTGTCCAGCGATTACTAAAACGCAAAAAAATTAATTAAAAGTAAAAAAGAAAACTTTTTAAAAAACAAGCTTTTATTTAAATGCTCTAAAAAGAACAAAATAAACTTTTCGTTACTCAGCTTATACGTAAACTCGTTACACAAATTATGATATAAAAGCTTGGCGCGAGATTTATCTGAGTAGATAAAGAAGCAAATTAAATAACTTGATATGATTGATCTCGTGACAAGCTTTTGCATCATAAATTGTGTAACTACTTTTTAAGTTAATAGCAAAAAAAGTTTTAAAAGAAAGGTTTATTTTTTTTCTTCTTAGAGCATTTAAATAAAAGCTTGTTTCTTAAAAATAGTTTTTTTTTTAATTTTAATTTATATAATTTTCTTCCATGTAATTATATATGGATGCAAATTACTTTCATTTTAACCTTTCTAAATTTTAATTATTATGAAAAGAAATCAAAATTTCTCTTTATATAAAATACGTAGAAATGTCATAAAAAATATCCCCATTTTTGAAAATCCAATTAAACATCAAAGCATGAATAACGAACAATAGGTTGTAATTTTATAATTAGTTTTTGCATACGAGTTCTTCATTGGTATGCAAGGGATATCATTCAACCATCCACCTTCTAGGCGAAGTCTGAAGAATCCAGGCCTTCTAGAAATAGTGTGTCTTTCCATATCGACATGCATAGTTTCCTTATGACATATTAATTCTGTAATTAATAGATCGAAACGATTAATCACTACCGATGATGTTTGATAAAATTATTAATACTCATATGAAGTATAGTTAATAGAATACAATTTTACAATATGAGTTATTGGAGTGATGTATTGTAAACTACGTATCCTAGAAATTATTTGAAAGACAAATGAGCACACTTTACGTTACTAATCATGTACCTAAAAAGAAAAGAGAAAGGGATGATTTAACTGCGTCTCTTACATCTATGATTCAGGATGTAATACATTTTTAATTATGCCGATTTATAATTAATGTAGATACATTATAATTTACAGAACTATATTATTATATAATACAAACATTAGGATCAGGTATACTGTTTGATTTATTTATATGAAAATTAATGTACGTTTTCCATATGAGCTTTTTTCATATAAAAAATACCTGTAAAAGTGAACTTAAACAAATTGCTACTAACACATTTCATGCGCATGAATATTCAACTTATAAGTAAACAATCAATAGTATGCAAAGAGTATAAATTCGCATTAAGAATTATTTAAGCGTAAAACTGCATGCAAATAAATATATTTGCAATAAATATGCCTATATATAAATGTCTTTTAAAAATGTAACTTTCAGCATTAATTCATGTTTAAAAAACATGAAAACAATATACTATTGTTAAATGAATACCCTACATGAAACCTTTCCTAAGCAATTGAATCTCGATAAAGTTAGAAATGCATTTATTGTTGAAATTTATTTTGTTTAATGCGCTTATTTCGATAAAACCAAATTCTTTCGCAGATATTCTAGATTCAGGTTCTAATTGAAATTCTTGTTCACTTTTTTTTCCTTATAAATGAGCAAACGCTCACATGTAATTTAATCAAAATATATGTATTATAATAATATATGAGTAAAAAGGGAATTTTTTCACCCTATTTTTAAGCTTAAAACTGCTTTACACATGCTATGTTCTGACGCAAATTTTAATGTATAGGGATTCCTCCTTTTACAGCTCATATTTTACTAGAATATAATTATCTTCATTCATTCAGATTTTGAAACAATATATAAATAAATAGTTTTGAGATTTTTTTGTATGCTTGAACATTATTAAAGAATGATAACTGTATTAAAATTTTTCTCATTTCAAAGGCAACAAAAGTGAAACAAAAGAGTTGAATGAAGGCGTTGAGCACTGAATAGCGTAAACTTATTGGATACTATTACGAAATGAAATATAATGTGTATCGAAATTAAGTAAAAAAATATTCTATGTAGTAAGCTGTGATTTTTATTCATATTCAAAATACATCTACAATTATGTTTCAGTACAGAACAAATACGTAGTATTTTTGAATAATTCTTATATTTCTCAAACATTTTATTAAAAAAAAAATATATAATATTTCCGACAAATCACAGCTTCAGTATAGTATCAAACAAAGAAACTAAATATATCTTAGAAAACAAATTAAATCAAGGTAATTTCATTTGATATCACATCACCATGCAATATTTCATAGTCATCACTTACATTTCCATTTTACAACAAATAGAAAAACATCTCAAAAATACATGAAAGAAAGGTAATATAATATAAATTCCAGACATTAGTTGCAGTAAAAAATATGAAATCATCTATGTCATCATCTCACATGTGGATTAGAGATTTCTTGAATGCGTGTGTGATGAAATATAATAAGTTTATTTTTTATAAATAATCTATTTTTAATAAAGTAGTTCTAACTAATAAACACATATTTTCATTCTCAAATCTCAAAAAAATTATTCAACTAATTATAACACAAATTTAAATCCGGTGTAAGACGAAACAAGCTGCATTTTTTTAATTTATCGGTATGTTCGCCGTATAGCGCATCCCCTTTTTTTACAAAGAAACCCGATGTTTTGAAGTCACTTATTCGAGGTATTACCCTAAGATTATTTTAAAAATTGCACATACTTCTAGAACTACAACTCTTGAAGTTCGTAAGGAATGTCAATTCTTTTAAAGTATTAACATAGTGAAGAATGTTGAAGTTTAATTTTTTAAATTTTGGTCTCCAAAAAAATTTTTTAAGGTCTCATTTTTATGCCTGACTTATTACGCACACCCGTAACATTCGATCTTATGTTTTGTGTTAAAAGTGCGCTGTATACTAAGGTGACCAATCGTCCTTCTTTTATAGGCTCTGTCCTTCCTCTAAAAGTGTCCTCCTACTTGTCATTCATTTCAATATTTTAAAATTGATCTGTTAATCTCTATTCAGAGAAGATCCAAACATGTTTCCAATATGTCAAAGAAATGTCTGAAACAAATACCAGAGGAAAACTAACAGTTTTCAATGGTGTTTTTTCAATTCATCGCAAGAAAATTGGGCATATATAGAAAAATGTGTTGAATTTTATCGAAAGAAATACCTGATATTAAAATCAATGACAATTGTCTGTTTAAAAAATTAGAAGACTGAACGTATATTAAATTCTAATAAATTGGAAAAATTGATAAATCAGCATGCTGAAATTGATAAAAGATAGGTGGAAATACTTAACTATTTCAAAAATGAACACTTTCCTAATGATAATTTATTTAGTTTTGATGAATTTACACTGTGCTGATCTGGAACTAATGCAGAGATTGAAAGAGTTTTTTTCAGTTTGGTAATGATTTTTGGAGAAGTGAGAAATCAATATCGAATGTTGATACTTTATGTGTAGTACAATATAAAGCTCAATATAAATGAAATTTTTTGCTCCGAAATTTTCAATGTATTAGAAAATGATATATTGACAAAAAATATTCAATGAGGAAATTATTTCTTAAGTAAATAATTAAAAGGAATGCAAGCGTAGTTAGCGTATTTTTATTTGAATTACTAAAATGTTTTATACATTTAAGTTTAACTTAGTCTTAAATTTATCGTGCGTGTCCTCCTTTTCGTTGTTAAAAAACTGGTGACCTTAGTTTTATACGCCTTATTACTTACGCAAACTTTCTCTCCACGCTACTTACACATTTACATTTTCTTTTTCCTTCGGTTTATCTGAAACAAAAACAGAATTTATGAAAGGTTTATGTATATTCAAATATTAAAATTAAAAATGAAGAAAACAATTTTAACTTTTATTTTGAAAAAGTTATAGATATGTTTTTACGTCTGACTATTTAAAGTTATATTTTTAAAAATTCTTTGTAGATCAGCGGCTCTCAAACTGTGTGGCACATTTCAATGGGGAGGGGGGGCGTGATAACACTCAGTGAGCAGCGCAAGCATAGGAAACAGAAATAAAATATTTTTTTTAAGAAAAAAAATTCAATTTTTAAAAATAATTTATTTAATTTTTTTTTGTTACGTATAAGAAAATTTAATATTTATCTTGATAATTTCTACGGTGCATAATTAAGATAGTACTGTAGTTTTTGCGTCAAAGTATATTATTCTTACATTTAATACATTGTTATTGTTTGTGGAAAGTGATGAAATTTATTATTGAACCTAGGGTCACAAATACTGGAAGTTTGAGTAGCACTGTTGTAAATATAAATACATCAAATAAGGTACTCTAAAGCAGGAGTGGACCATTGTTTTCGCTCAGAAGTACGGGATAACCGTACATTTTACAAAAAAATTGCATTTCCTAATTAATTTGCAATACAAAAAGAGTAGAAAATATACCATAAGAATCAATAAATAAAAATTAAATTACGGCGGTTTAATTTAATATGTTCACTATGCTAATTTCATACACATAAGTTGCAAGCACGTTTAATTTAGAATCAGTTTAAGGTATCCGACTACGTTCAGAACCGTGATTTTGCAAAAGCGCATAAATGGATAATATTCATGATATTCAGTGTCAAGTAGATTAAAAAAATATATATATAAAATTGTTTTAAGAATAGCATTACAATAAAAAAATTATTTAAGTACAATATTTTGACAAAAAATGAACATAGAATGACCATTTTTCAAAATATTTTCCTTTTGCGAAAAATGCTTGTATTATAATAATATTTTGCTTGTATATAGCTCAGACCTCTGTACAGAGGCTCGACTAGAATTTTTGAAATATGCAACTTAAAAGTGGGTTTATCCATGTTTTACGACAACAGAGGGAAGAAATTGAAAAAAAATGCCCATGATTATATTTCAATGAGTTGTAACTCTGAAAATAATGTGAATTTTTCAAAACTCATAGTTGAACCTCTGTACAGAGGTATGAGCTATATACAGGCAAAATATTACTACAATAGAATCATTTTCCACAAAAGGAGAACATTTTGGAAAAAAAAAAGGTTATTCTAAGTTAATTTTTAGCCCAAATATTGTATTAAAATATTTTATTTTCTCAAAATGTGCACTTAAAACAATTTTATACATGTATTCTAATCTAAGTGACACTAAATATCATGAAAAATTATACATTTACGTGCCTTTTTAAAATCACGGTTCCGAAGTTGTCGGATACCTTAATGAGACACATGTACACTATCCCACTGTGTTATAATTTCTAGAAATAAGGATTGGTATTGCATATTGAAATTCTCATCAGATTGAAAGTTAATGTCAACCAACTTGAATCTATATGCAGGAAAAACTTTGCTCATAAACCCAAATATAGAGAAAATATTTTGTCTATCTTCTTTTCTTACTATCTTCGTAGGTTGCAAAAGAACTCTTCGGGGGTCACAAGTAGTGATAGAATTTCCTACTTCTGCTCTAAATTGGTTCAAATAACCAAAGAAAGATTATAAAAATAACTGAAAAAAATAAGATTTTACAATAAAGAAAAAGTTAATTCTCCATTGCAGCTATCAAAGAATTCCGAACAAATCAAACGAACTAAAAGTTTTTGCTACACACGTCCATGGAATTTAATAATATAAAAAAACATCATTAAGTTCTTCTGAAATGTCCTCTTAAAATCAATCCTTCCTAAATTAATTCCATTGCCTCAAGAAATAAACTGATCAATTTTAAGTATTCTTCAGAAATATATCTCACGCCATTTTCTTTTTAGAATTCCCTCCTAATTCCTAAAAGGAAAAAAAAGAATGGAGGGGTAAAAAGAAAAAAAATTCAGCAATCGAAACGAAATGTGATGACCCAGTTTCAGAGCATCAACACTGTAGGGAATTTTCCGGACTCCAATGGAATCCGTTGTCGCCGTATGCGCTGGAAAGAATGTCACCACGGGTAGACTTTGGAATGTTTGCTTAGCCCCATGTCTGTTTAACCGCAGCCTTCCTGTGTTTGAAGGTAAACAAGTTGCAACTTGAAACAAGAAAAGAAAAAAAAATAATATAATACTTGAAATAGTTCTAGATACATTTCAAAGTTAAATACAAGTAAGTCTTTAAAATAGGCAAAGCTAGAGAATCAATTTTAGGATACTTGTGTACTTTTCGGACTATAAATTAAATGTTTAAAGTACAAAATTTGGGTTCCTTCTATAAATTGTACTTTCCGTAAATGTTTTCTTCATTGTGTACCTAAATAGTAAATGTCTTAAATTTGTGTGTTTATACATTTAAATATCCAATTAAAATCTTATAAATGAGATTATGTGTAGAGCTCTGGCGCATAAATAAAACTGCTGACGAGATAAATATGTTTTGTATACAAAATCCGCTTGTCTTTCCTTTTTATTAAATAAAAACCCATTTGTAAAGGTAATTTTACTGCTTTATTGGATTAACATGAACTATAGATATAACTTAATATACTTTTAAGAGATGGGAGAAATGTCTATGTATATTTCAGAAAAATTTAAAATTTACTTAGATCGCTTTATTATTTTCCATTTCAGTACACTTCTACTTTTTAGCATAGCATCTTGAGAATGTGCAATAATATACATATTAGATATAAATAAGCATAAATTTATAATAATTTATTAATAATAATTTGAATAATTATATTAATTTATTATCACTTCATTAAGGTATCTGATTCCGAGTGTATAAATGGATAATATTTATGACATTTAGTGTCACTTAAATTAAAAAAACGCATATAAAATATTTTAAAGAATATTATTACAAGAAAAAATTATTTAAGTACAATATTTTGACAAAAATGAACATAACATGACCAATTTTAAAAACATTCTCCTTTTATGAAAAATGCTTCTATTATAATAATATTTGCCGGTATAAAACTCAAACCTCTGTACAGAAGATGAACTCGAATTTTTGAAACATACATCTTAGAAGCAAATTTATCAATATTTTACTAACGCAGAGGGGGTAAATTTTAAGAAAAAAATAACGACGATAATTATTTCACTTGATAGTAACTCTGAAAATAACATGAATATTTCAAAAATCCTAGTTCAGTCTCTCTGGAGAAGTCTTTACTTTATATAAGCAAAATATTATTATTATAGAAACATTTTTTATAAAAGGATGACGTTTTGAAAAAAAATTATTCTAAGTTAGTTTTTTACCAAATTATTGTATTAAATAATTGCTTGTCATAATCCACTTAAAACAATTTTATACATGTTTGCTAATCGAAGTGACATTAAATATGATGGAAATTATCCACTTAT
The DNA here is from genome assembly GCA_019973935.1 of Trichonephila clavipes. NCBI lineage: Eukaryota > Metazoa > Arthropoda > Arachnida > Araneae > Nephilidae > Trichonephila > Trichonephila clavipes. Next base: position 934,069 of record BMAU01017316.1, on the reverse strand, counting down.
ACACTTTTTAAAATCACGGTTCTGAACGTACTTGGATACCATAAAGTTAAAGTCTATATATTTTTAGAAATTCTTATTCATCGAGCCTAATAATTCTTTAATTAAGAATATTCCTAACAAGAAATTTTTAATACTTATTTAAGTGCGGCATATATTAAGGCGAGTGAATGGATATTTACGTTCAAAAAGTGTTCAAAAACTACATATCATATAAAACTTTAACGTCCAAGCGAAGATCCAGCCACCTGTCTGCAGTTTCACCTCGAGAATCTTGATTTGTAATATGCTCTATAAAAATAAATCCGACTATATCTTCAACATTAGCTAAAAGTGTGACTGAGATCATGCAAAAAAGTGTGAGATTAGCCACAGTTCGAAGAGAACTGAAAAATGATGACTATCTTGGCCGAGTTGCATTCAAGAAACCATACATCTCTCGAGGGAACAGAGCTAAGAGAATGGCCTTTGCAATAAAACATCTAAATAGGACACAAAATTATTGGAAAATATTCTATATTGAAAGTAATATTTGTAATTTGGTATCATATAGAACAAAAATGCGCTTTTAAAAATCCTGGACAGATCTTTAGAAAAATAATCCTTTTTCGACTATCAAACATGGAGGAAGAGTCATAATGTTTGGGGGTGCATTAAAAGCCTTTCGGCTGGTAAACTGGGATTTAATTAATCAACAATGTGCAAAATTGCTTACTTGAACTTTTAGAGTAAAATATGAGGGCGTATGCCGAGAAATTTGAGGTGGATAATGATGTTTACTTACAGCGGCACAAATGTACCAAGCAAATGGCTCACATTGTGAAATAATTAAGAAGCCGTGGCTGTTTCGACAAGTCCCAAACCAATTCCGTAAGCCATCTTAGTATCTAGACGTAACCACAAAACAGCATTTGTGGATTTTACTCCAATGAATAATCAGGGAGAACATAATACATCCAAGGAAATAATTAAATATGTCATAGTAGAATAATCATGCAAAAAATACAAAGATAAAGGCTACACACTACCTTAAAAATTTTATTTTTACCGAATTTTTTTTTCTTTTTTGTGTTTTTTATGCATTTTTGGTGGCCCATATCATTGAGATGCTTACAACGAAATTTTACATATGTAAATAAATTAGATTTTAAGTAATTCGAAGTCTTATGAGCATAAAATATACCATACGAATCAATAAATAAATAAAATAACAACAGTTTAATTTAATGTGTTCACTATGCTAATTCCATGCACACTCAGGAACATTGAAAATAGTGACCCAAAAAGAAAACATCGAATTGAGATGAAATTTAATACATATAATGACACAGATGATAGATTCACTTGATCTCAAAAACAAGACAATTAAACGAATACAGGGTGTGCAACAACGCAAATACTGGGCAACTTCAAAAGCTCGTTGGACCACCTCCAGCTGCAATACATGCCGCCACACGGTCCGGCATTGAGTTGATTAGACACCTTATGTTGTCCTGCGGCAGATGGGTCCACAAATCTTGAACAGCCAACTCTAGATCATGTACAGAGTGACACGAGGACATCTACCATTTTAGCTGATCCCGCACGTGCTCTACGGGGGGCAAATCGGGTGAGCGGGCCGGCATGGAAGAGTCTGAAAATTACGTAAGAAGTCTTGAGCAACTCTTGCTGTATGCGGTCGAGCATTATCTTGCTGGAATATTGCTCCTGGGAGACCATTTAAGGAAGGTCCTACATGGGGTCAAAGAATATAATCAACGTAACGTTGGCCCGTTAAGGATCCACACATTACAATTCAAGTGGACCGGCTATCATAGACTATGGCCCCCCCAGACCATTACACCAACTGTGCGGGCAGTGTGGCGTAGAACAGTGTGGGGGAATTGTACCGCTCACCAGGGCTCCTCCACATCCGTACACGGTTATTATCTGCCCCAAAACAAACCGGGATTCTTCACTAAACACAGCCTTTAGCCGATCTGTGACATCCCACATTGATCTGGCTTGGCACCACTGTAGACACAGTTGCCGATGTTTCTGTGTTAAAGGGAGTGCACAGAAAGGGCACTTGGATTTAAGATTTGCTTCTGCAAGGTGTCTGGAAATTGTTTGTGAAACAATTGCTACGCCTACGTCTGCTCGTATCATTGAACGAGTCACTGTGGGGTCCACAAGTGCTTGCAGCACGTTCCTTCAATCATCTTTCCTCGTGGTGTTCCTGGTCGCTCCAGACCAGGTTTTCCGCGCATGAGTACCTTTTCGTGCCCACTGCTCCCAACAATTTCTAACGGCCCACTCCGAACGATCCACCTGGCCAGCAACACGACACGTCAACCAGCCTGCAGTTTTCATCCGATGATCAGGCCTCTCCCAAATTTGCTTAACTGTGAGAAATGTCTTCTAGCACGTTTACCTGGCATGTTTCGCTTACCAAAGTCTTCCTACAATCGGCGGGTAATCGTCACGTTTATGAATCTTCGAATTTGCGCTGGCTTATATAGCACCTCTTCCTGATTGTAGCGCCACCTCGGCGTGTATGAGCATGCGTATTGGCACAACACTTGGATCATTTGCATATCACATTACGCTGTACTTATTTTCAAAGTTTCGCGATTGTACTTAGCTTCCTTCTTGGGTCGCTTTTTTAAATGTTCCTGAGTGTATATAAGTTTTGCAAGCACGTTTAATTTAAACTCTGTTTAAGGTATCCGACTGCGTTCGGAACCGTGATTTTTCAAAATCGTATAAATTTATATTATTTATGATATTTAGTGTCACTTAGATAAGAAAATGTATGTAAAATTGTTTTAAGAATAGTAGTATTACAATAAAGAATTATTTATGTACAGTATTTTAACAAAAAATGAACGTAGAATGACACATTTTCAAAATATTCTCCTTTGTGAAAAATGCTTCTATTTTAATAGCATTTCGCCTGTATATAGCTCAGACCTATAAAAATTTTGAAATATACAACTTCGAAGTGGGTTTATTTATGTTTTATGACAACAGCACGGAGAAATTTTAAGAAGAAAACGCCGATTATTATTTTAATGGGTTGTAACTCTGAGAAAATAATGTGAATTTTTCAGAAATCATAATCGAGCCTGTGTACAGAGGTCTGAGCTATGTGCAGATAAAAAATTATTATAATAGAAGCATTTTTCAGAAAAAGAGAACATTTTGAAAAAAGGTTATTCTAAGTTAATTTTTTGCAGAAATATTGTATTTAAATAATTTTGTTTTGTCAAAATGTACTTAAAACAATTTTATACTTGTATTCTAATCTAAGTGGCACTAAATATCATGAAAATTATCCATTTATGCACTTTTTTTAAAATCACGATTCCTAAGTTAGTCGGATACCTCAATTTACCCGTTGATCAGTGTAATCACTATTTTTTTATTTCATAATATAACTAGATTTCGAAGGGAAAGATGGTGGCACGATTTTAACAAAAAAATAAATGTAACAAAAATTAATATGTATTGCACTTCCAGATATAAATTGTTTGCACTATTTTAAGCGTTCATTACATAAAATTTGTAACAATGTGTTACTTTTGCTGATCAGCTATCAGTTTAGGAAGGTGCTTTCAAAAATCGACTGACAAGAGAGTTACGAGGAGTAATAAATAAATAAATTCCCTTTAATCCTATTAGATCTACAGAATTAAAACTTAACAAATATGCTTGTTTGTTGTTTTTTCAGCCAAGATATGCAAAAAGCTTTTATTTATTTATTTAGTTTTTGTGTAATTTGCTATTCACTTAAAATTAACTCATTAAAAACTTCTTTATCCTTCAATATGTATTATTTAATCTTTCAATTCAACCGTGCGAAGAACGGGTATACCAGTTATATAATATAAATAAAATATTATATATCTACATAAGAGATTTCTTAAGCAAACGGCATGTCACAATTATTTGCTAAACGAACATTTTTAATCAGTTTTATTATTTTAAAACCTAAGAATAATTATTGTTAAAATAAGAAATTTGTTATTTTTCTATAATATACTTTTTTTTCGTCCGATACTTGTTTAATTAATTTATTAAATACATTGGAATGAAAAAGTATGAAATTAAAATAAAATATGAAAATGTCCTTAGCGAATAGTTTTTTTTTTCTTTTTGAATGTCTTTTTCAGAACATGTAAATGTATATCTAGGCTTTCCTCCATATTGTGTGCGTGTTTTTTTCTTAAATCTTACACACACACACACACACACATATATATATATTTATATGTATATATATATATATATATATATATATGTATGTGTGCATATATATATATATGTATATATGTATATATATATATATATATATATATATATATATATTCAAGCATTAAAAAAGCAATCGTTTCAAATAGCTATCTGTAAATTTTTCTTTTATTTATTACTTATAGAAATTTGATTTTAATATATATTAAAAGAATTATTTCTAATATTTCATTACTAAATTCATTATTTGCTAATTTAGAAGCACATCGTCTATTATTTTGGATCAACATACATTTTAGAAACATTTTTAAGCTAACTATATGTAACGATTGATTGATTCATGAAAATCTGAAATTTATTTTATTATTTTAGTTTCTTAGAAACTAATTTTTACTAAAAAATTATGAAAGTTTTTTATTTTTTGCTTTACTCTTAGCATCAGAATCGTTTTCGTTTTATTGCTTCACATTAATATTTTTTTAAATAACGCAATATTGTTTTTTATAAGTCATACATCGAAATTTGAGGTCATATCTTCTCTGTGAGGGGGAGGGGAAGAGGGAACAATAATCTTACAATTAAAAAAAAACCGTTTTATTCCGGGCTAGATAGGGGGATGAGAAACGTGTCTTAAATCATAAATACATGGAACAAATTTAGAAAAAAGGGAAATTTAATGAAATATGTTTAGAATTCACTCGCATTGAGCGCGGGTACAGACATACTAACATAATTGCTGGTGTCCTGAGGGAAATGGAAAGCCCGTGCAACGCGGTGGGCCTAGCAGCTAGTTGATAATAAATTGCTAAAATATTGTGAAAAGCATAATTTATCCTTAAGGTGGATTACTAATTGTTAAATAATAAGCAAAAACAGGTGATATAATTATTATTGCTTATATTGCTAACATTAATTAAACATGAATAATAAAAAGTTTTTCAAAAACCTTTTAATTATTATGAAAAAAATACATGCTGGAAAGAAAAATTGTTGCTTCATAAAAAAATTGTGTAAAGTTTTTCAAACAAAATATTAATTTAAATTTTATGAATTACATTTATTTTACTTTTCATTATTTTTCGAGCTCGGATTACTGTGGAGACACTTAGAATTGACATTACGCGCGCGTGCATATTATTTTTGAAACAACCATTCTTTTTACTATTACACATTTTTTAACAGTCAACAACTATATGTAGTTCAAAATTGACTAAAAGCAGCTATAACCAGTTCAAAAATTAGAGTGGCGTAATTCATACATTAAAGATCAAGTAATCGTTATTCTGTAGAATACTTAGGTCAGTTGTTCTCAAACTTTCACTACTGACGACCCAATTTTCAATGATAATTTTTATCGCCCCCCCAAGTAATAATGCATTGAATGCAATAATAATGCACTTTGGGGGTGTTAGCTCGGTTCACTATAAAAAAGTGTTTTTTATTTTGTTTTAAAACTATTATTTATTTTCAAATTATTTTTACTATACACGATAAAAATAACAATTCCAGTGATTAATTTATTTAAGAGAAAATTTGCTTACCTACTTTCAAGAAATTTTCAATTTTCCTTTGATAATTTAAGAAAAAAATTCAATAAAACCAAAGAAAATGTTCCAAATGTGCGTGACCTTAATAAAGGACTTAAATCACAGACACATTTTGCTAACAATACAGGAACATTATTTTCCAGCAAAACTGTCATATTTTGTTCACGTTATTGTAGTTTTGCTATCGTTTGATGATCTATATATAGCACTTGGATTTTTTTCTACCTTGTGTCTTTTTGACAACGCGAAGTGCTACAATTACAGATTCATAGTTTTCTTCATAGAGTTCTTTAGGCAGCATTTGAAAATTTCAATTCAACTCAAACGTTTCATGTCTATCGCTTTTCTCATATTTACTTTTGCTATCTTGATTAATATGCGTTATTTCATCAGTTTTTTCAATTGCTTGATCATTTTCAACTTCCTTCAATAGAAATCACAAGTGCCCATTTTGTTATATTCTGCACATTTATATTTATAAACCATAATAGGTCGTACAGCACAGCAATCAAAACCACGAAATTGTTCATGAGAGAAACTGTAGCATGTTCATGAAAAATAATCAGAGCAAAAGTGGTCGTTCCAGGATCTCGGTCAAAACAACTACCTTAAGATACTAAAAAAGCGTTTGCCACTTCCAAAAAAAGGAAATATGGGATCAATTCAATTTAGTTCATATTAAGACTATCAAATTGGAGGATACTCTGCCAAGGTCAGTGGTAACAAATAAACAGTTTTCCCAGAATTATGCACATCGCTCCCGTGTTAAAAGTGTATTCTACATTTTAGCTACATTTATGGCTTCTGAGTTTTCTTCATATTGTTCTTTAGGTAGCATTTGAAAATTTCAGTGGAACTCAAACGTTTCATGCCTGACGCTTTTCTCATATTTACTTTCGCTATCTTGATTCATATGCATTGTTTCATCAGGTTCTTTAATTACTTGATCAGTTTCATCTTCCTTCAATATTGATCACAAGTGCCCATTTTTTTATATTCTACTCATTTACATTTATAAACCATAATAAATCGTACAACACATCAATCAAAAGTACAAAATTGTTCCTGGGGAAAGTGTAGCATTTTTTAAAAAGAATTGTGTAAAACGTTTTACATTATGCATGATAAGTTTCAGAATACTCATAAAAACACATCTTGGCCAAATAATTCTTCAAAGTGCTCAATATACTTATCCAGATATCATAAAACTCATTCGTATGAAAAATGAAACAGAAAAATATTACTTACAACTTTTACAACATACCATTAAGTTTGAAGGTCAAATATATGATTATCAAAAGTAGTATATTTTAGGGATTAAAAGAAACATTATAAAGATATATCATCGTCAGATTACAGTAAAGCAAACAAACTGTATTTTTCATTTGGTTTTAGAATCAAAGATAGCTAATGAGCGTTTGAAGTGGAATCTTATATTTTTGATGATATAATATATATAAATTACATCAGTGTAAATGTGTATTTTTTATTATCTCACAAAGAATTTAGCTTTAATGCATTTCAAAAAATTATTTTTTCAAACATTTTTTTCAATATGCTCACGCTCCCCTTGCAGGGTTATCGTGCCCCCAGGGGGCGCATCCCACTGTTTGAGAAACACTGAATTAGTTAAATATAGCAGATTTCAATAATTTTATATACTTTAACTGACTTGTGTTTTTATTTGGTTATTCTTTTAAATAACGAATTTCACACCTTAATTCAACACACACACACACACACATATATATATATATATTTATATATATGTGTGTACGTCAGTATATATATACATATACATATATATATATGTATATATATATATATATATATATATATATATATATATATATATGCTTAAAGAAAACAATGTGTTATTAATTTATGAATCACGCAGCACCATCTTTTGACTAACTGAAAAACTACTTTAAAAAATAATGCAAATATTATTTACATATTGCCATTTTACTGAGAAATATAATTGTAAAGATACTTAGCACGATATCCATTTTCAATACAATAATTAATAAAGTTATTAAAATCTAAAAATATATTAGATTTATCGCTAATACTTTATTACGCGATAAACTTATTAAAAATAATATATCTCTATATATAAATATTTATCTATCTCTCCATATATATATTCAAGAAATAACCAAATTTTCAACTAATACATATAATTTCTACATCTGTGACAGTGTCTCATTGAACGAATTATTTAGACTAAATTTATTAATCTTAAGTCCATTACAAAACATAATTTATTGACAGAGTATCAGATACACTCAATTATAAATTTTAATTAAAATTATGTGCAAAATTGTATTATTGTAGGAGACATAATACATGATACAATAAACTAAGCGCTGATTATTATTATATATGAATTTATACTTTTTTTGCTTCATAGTATTATTAAATGAAAATAAAAAATAACAAAACAGACACTTAGTATTTATAATTTTTATACATATAACAAAAATCCAGAAAAAAATATTTTTATTTTGCATTTGTCTTGATCAAGTACAACAGAGAATCGGAAAAAACACAATATAAATTATTACAAGCTCGATGAATCAGAAAAAAAAATTAACACCAACCAGATATATAAGAGGAAACAAAACTGTTAAAAAAAGAATACATTACTACACACTAAACAATTAGTGGGAGAGGGAAATGTTACGGAATTAGACTTAGATGCAAATATATATGTGCGGATATTTTTTTTTTTATTATTCTCTTTATTTCTCTGTTTAATACAAATTCCATCTTTCCTATCTCTCATTTATTGCATTTTATTCATATGAAAGACCACATTTAAAAAGTAGGATTATATGTAGGCATTAAGAAGGGAAATATTAATAAAGTAAATGTGAAATAATAATTTTAATGGTGACCGCGCTTATAGTAATGTTAAAAAAATAAAATACGTTATCTATGAAATAAAACAAAATCTCTTAGAAAATGCTTCTTTTTTCATACAAGCTAGAGAAAAACAAATATTATTGAAAACAAGTTTAATAAGGGCTGTTCTCATCAAAAAACTTTATTTTTTCTTTCTATGTTTTAGAATGATAATCTAAAAATGGATTTCCAATTACCGTAATTAATTTTGAATAACCAACTTTTTCCATCTAATTGAAACTTAATATGTGTTTTTAAGTAAATGCTTTATTTATTTCAAAATACCCCAGACTGAATTATCTCGAGAGACATTTCTTTTAAAAAAAGGTTTATGTAAATGGCAACTTGTAAAAAAAATTGCAATGCAATTACTTCTTTAACAACCCAGATTTAATTACACAAAAATCTAATATATATTTGCAATAATTAAGGTAATAATTTTATATCTTGAAATTGATTTTTGAGAAGGTTTATTTGCATCAACATTAGATTGAAATAAGTAATGTGTTTATCTCTCTTAATTCTAATTAGAATTATACAATACTTCTTACGTTGCTTCTAGTGCAAATTTTATTAGTTACTGACTTATCGAACAAAAACTATTGCCCTCTTACATTATTTTTCATGAAAATAAAATTTATTTAATTCCTCGAGACACTGTGGTATTATAAACGTTTCATCTTCCTGATGCATAAATATGTTTGATGTGGTATTTTTTAAACCGCCTCAAAACATATTGCAATCATGAACCCGTGCGACTCGATGAGGCTATCTGAATCTCACACTAGATCAAAAAACGTGATTGAACTAAGTTATTTTACGTTTATAACATTACATTTCTGTACTGTTAAAAAATAAAAATGGTGATCTCCATAAAAGGTCTGATTTCCTGTTAGGCAACTAATAACTTCCTAACGCTCACGTAGTTTCGCGTAGGTACCACGTAGTACCCAAGGCTAGACTATACCAACAACAAATTTCAAGGACATTCCAGCATTTGACCTGCCTGTATCCAGCCGACAGAGATGTGACCGGCACAGTTCCTACTCCGAGCTCTATAAAATAAGTTTGTTTCTAAAAGTACTTCTAGTTTTAACTATTTTTCTCTTGGTTATTCATTTGAAATATTTTTTTTTAATTTATAAATTAATCATTTTAGTAAAATATCATATATATATATATATATATATTATGTAGGTAACCAATAACATAATATACTAGCTGAATTACTCGTTCTTCGCACGGGTGAATTAAAAGAAATTAAACAATACAGATTGAAGTATAAAGAAACTCTTATGAGTTAATTTTAGGTGAATTGCAAATTAAACCAAAAAAAAAAGCTTTTTGCAAATATCAGTTGAACAAAAAACCCTTATTTGTTTCATTTTAAGTCTGTAGATCTAAGCTGATTAAAAAAGTTTTTATTATTATTATTATTATTATTATTTATAACGCCCCGTAACTCTCTTGTGGGTCGATTTTTGAAAACTCCTTCTTAAGTTGATCTCTGCTCAGCAAAAGTAATACATTGTTGCATATTTTGAGCAGCGAAAGATTAAAATGTTGTAAATAATTTATATCTCGATGTGTAATACGTTAATTTTACTTTCAGTTGTATTTATTCTATGTTAAAATTGTATTATTCTCAAGCAACGCCGTTCCATACATTGTAATGGCGATTCAAAGGAAACATAGCGAAATGTTGGCAATAGAGCCAAGTTGTGATCATTTTTGGCGACCTTGTTGGCAACTTGGTTATTGATTGAATGGTGCAGAAGTTAAATGCTGTAGCGACACCTGGTGGGAAGCTACAACAAAGAGAATAGCATAATATCCTTTTCCTCTAAAAGATACATATGCATGCCGATTTCCATAATGATTGTTTGATCCGTGTTGATGATGCCATATATACAAACATCCATTTATATATAAGTGATGCGATTTCATATATACAAACATCCATTTATATATATATATATATATATATATATATATATAGCTATTTAGTATATATATATATATATATATATATATATATATATATATATATATAAATAGCTATTATTATAAAAAACAAACAACAATTAATAGAAGTGTAGCCACAGTTGTACAAATAGCAAACTCTTGGTCTTAGGAAATTAGAATGCATATTTAAACGTTGTTTTCAGGCCACCCACTTCCCTTGCAATTTGCCAATATTCCTTGCTATAGGGAGATTAAGTAAAACTATGAATATAATATTATTAGAAGGTTAAATTAAAGGTACTGATGTTATTATTAAGAAAATTAAAACAGAAAAAAATAATCACACAACACATCGATATTTTAATCTATCCGTCAATTCATAAGGATCTTAGAGCAGTATCACATAAAAGTAAAAATTAGTAAAATATTAAGATCAATTATAAAAAAAAATACTTTGCATACATAGTAACTTAAATTATTCTACAGTATTTTTTGGAATAAAGTGGGTTATTAATCATAAAGAGCAATGTAATTATAAATTAAAATATATTTAAATTTATTTAACGTGAGATGACGTACTTATACGATTATATATATATGTGTATGTGTTCCTGAAATAGAAAAAAAAGTAGTTTTATAGAAAATATTTTTGGGAAACAAAAGGTGGCAGTTGTGTTTATTTAAGTTTTCCCATGTGGTTATGAAAATAACCGTTTATCTGCTTTCTTGAGTGCGGGTGTCATGTTTCTGAAAAACTTATTTCACCGAGTTTCCAAAAATTTTACCCACCCACCGCAGAGGTATCGTATCTTTTCTACCGAGTGTCACCCTCTTCAAAAAAGATAAGCAGCGTTAGTGTTTCCAAACACAGAATTGCTTTTAAAGATCTCAGATTCGGAGAAGATAAATCTGCGAGGAGAAAGACGATCTCACAGGTTGCGAAAGGTATTTAGTTCTAGTATAAAAGTATTTTTCGCAAGTCTTAACTGTTCTTAGTGAAGGTTCAGATTTTTCCCAATTCCATTAAAGTAAGAACAAATCTATTTTTACAGAGAGTAGCAAGATAATGTATGTGATGTTATAAATGAAGTAAAAAAATATATCAGTTTTATTTTTCTTTGATATTAAGTTGGAGAAGGTAACTTCCGCTTCCGTTACTTTTTATTTCAAGATTGTATTTAAAAGAATACGGTTTTAAAATGATCATAATCGTGAATTTAAATGACTAGTTTTATCCTCAAAAATAATATATCTCTTTTTCGAAGCATTAAAATAAATAAAAGCAAGAATTTACTGCATTAAATATGATGATTTGATTTCGCATCAAAGTAACGTTCTAAAGCCGGAGAGGGCATTAATTCGATCACGGTCGACCGGTGCACCGCCAAGACATTTTGGGGTGACCGCCTTGACATAAAACCTTAGACGTGAAAATTAAAAGAAGTACAGATGCTTATCAAGATAATAGAAACACCCGTGAATAAAACTCTAACCCAAATTTGAGAAACGTTTTCAAGAATTTACTAGACTAGAATCACGCAAAAATTGCATTCATGGGTTATCCGCTTAGTAATGTTGATGTGAAAAATATAGCTAAATATATGTTACATGTTCTCTTTATCTCTCGAAGAAAACGAAACTTTTCTCTTTCTAAAGGATGTAATTTGTGAAGAATAACTTTTGGAATCTATTAGTCGAAGTAAAGCATCCGAAATTTAAAAAAGCTGCAGAGGAAACGATGGACAGATGGTGTCGATTGCACCCACCTCGATGCACAACTGCCCATTAGTCAGGTGGATTGTGAGCATGGCAGTGATGGACCATGAAGCCACTACACGAACCATTGCACAACACATTCAATGTTTTCACATCGACGCCATTCGTATCATTCAACACAATTTGCAGCTGAGTGGAATGTCCACAAGTTATCAATTGCTTCTTTTATCATTGACTGGAAACCACAAGTATTTGTGCTATCAGTGGGGAAACAAGGACAAGGACGTTGAACGACATTGTGTTTTCTGCCGAATCCCACTTTTGCCAGCAATATCAAGATGGTCGTATTCCAGTTTGGAGACACCGTGATGAGAGGCTGCTGAACTGTTGTGTTATGCATCGTCACACTAGTCCTGAATCCTGATCATAGTTTGGAGTGGTATTGGTCTAGTACGCATTGCTGTTACAATGAACCGCAAGCGTTACTACATCTCTGAGGAGTTAGAGTCCGTGGTCCTTCCATACATTCAACGCTTGCCATCTGCCATATTCCAACAGAATAATACGTGACCACACGTGGCACGCAATCTTCAAGAGTTCTTCTTTACCCATCAGATTGAATAGTTTCTTTCGCCTGCTTGTTCTGCCAATCAAAAACGTGAGGTCCGGAATACACCATCCGCTGTTAAACCAGATCAACTTTGATGATGTGTGGAAGCCACAGGGACTTATGTACCCCAAGAATACATCCAAAACCTATTTAATTGCCTACGATATCTCTTGGACTTTTTGGTGCTGCATTTTTTATGGCCAGCAGGGTAAGAGCCAATTAATCTGAAATTTCATACTTCACCGTAAATGCTGGGGTTGCTGTTAACAATTTTGTTGTTTGTGCAATGACTGACAATATGTATATCCATGGAAAAGTTGTGATGATAGATTCATTAAAGTCATATATGTATACTTCTCCGCATTAGGATTTTAGCGGAATATCTCTAGTTCTGGGGTAATATGACAGTCCAACGATAAGGAAATGGCGTGATTATCCAGTGATACTTCCCTTCTATCGGGAATTGCTAGTTTTCTTTTACTATCAGAATATTATCCGACCCCACACACTGCATGCAATAAACAGCATGGACTTTAATGTATAAAAATGATATCCTAGTCATCATTCTTCATTTCTAATTCCTTATACGAACACATTTCGGTGTCAATGGATACTGCGTGCATACGTTTCCTTTCGATCGAGTTCAGAACTTTAACTGTGAAAAGGTTTTCACGGGGAATGAAGGGAGAGCAAAAGTTTTTCTTACGTGGTTCTATAAAGCAACCGAGGTCAATTTGTAACAGATCTAATGAATTGAATCTCGTTCAAGAGTAACAATAATGACACTTGAGCTATCACCTCTCTCTTCTAACTACCACACCAACGTTAGGATATTGAGCTTTTACCGACTTAGTGGGAATTCGTACCCTCTACAAAGAGGATCTTCAGTGGCAGTAGTACTTGAAACCGCAACACTTGAGCTACTTGTTTCTTCAGGACTCCATACGAATTCTGCTTCATTCAATACCTTGAAAATATGCTTTGTTTATCTCAGTTCTCAATGGTCCAATTAGGTATTGAGTTTTTGTTGTTTTTACTTCGTGTTATGAATTTCATTCCAGAATAAATATCTTTTTCGTCACTGTCATTTTTTATTTCGATTTTCATATCTGTTTTGCTTTTACGGCGTTGCATCTTAAATGTGACGAATGTTTAAGCCAAAACTGGCATAATGGCTTCTTTAGAAACAAAAAAATGAAACATCTCTAGAAAAATTCAAAAAAGAAGAGAAAAGGATAAAAAGAAAGGGATAATTATTTAGCATACTAAATATGTTTTTCTTAAAAAAAAAAAACTGTATGCACACAAAACATCTTAGGTCGCCCAACCGGTATAGTGACTGCGATGTCGTAGTGACTGGGTTCGAATACCGGAGAAGACGTGGATGGTTGTAAATGTATAGAGTATTTGCGGCATAAGCATACTTTAAATAGCCGTCGAGCCGCAAGTCCTCCCGTGTGGTTGGTGGAAGAGGTAGAGATGTGGGAGGCCCCTGACCACCCCCAGGTGTCCTCCCTCGAAATTAGCCTGGAAACGAGCCAAATCGTACTGTCACTTGTATGATGCCCAAAGCTACGGCTAACGACCTGCGTCACTTAGCCCATTGCCATGACGATTTTTTAATGTAAGAAAGCTACTCCCCCTTTCATTCCTACATACCCTTATTAATTAAACTGTCTCTTGTTGATACCAAATAATTGTCATAACCCTACACTAATATATATAAATATATATATATATATATATATATATATATATATATATATATATATATATATATATATATATATATATATATATATATATGTATATATATTCTTTACTTCAAACTTATTTCAAGGATGTTTAAGACTTATGGAGGGGTTTCTAATAAAATTTAAACAAAATTCGATACATGCACATCGGTACATCATGTAACCATTTGCCTAGGGCAGGGGTGGATATCCTTTTTGGATTAACGCGCTATTTTTTTAAAAAAAAAGTGTTTAATGGGGTATAGACGTGCCATCAAAAAATTTTGACTTGCGATTTTTGGGAAAATAATAATAAAAAAAAATTAAATACAAACCACTCAAACTCTTTATTTACTATTAAAAAATACATTTTGCACTGTATAGCAGTAAATGTTTTGAATATGCGTGTAATTCAAATTAAAGTAACATTAGTGTGACTTCTGTTGTTGCCGATCAGACGACAAATAACTTACATTAGGATTGTAAGATGTAACTTTTAGCAGAACACATGCTGAATCAGTCATCTGCCAAATGATTTTCTTTATGAGTCTTAAATGTTATTCATCTCTAAAAAGAATGATTTTCGGGCATAGGTAGATAAAACTATGGTTAAAAAAGCATAAGCCAGCTTCTTCAAACAGTTAAATGTATCTGGAATCGAATTCCATGTTTCCAAAATTTCATTACTGGCATTTTTACTTATATTACTTGTTAATTTTCCGTTTCAATCAATTCCAACATTTTTCTTGTTTTAATAAATTTCTGAATCAATAGTGAACTAGGCTGAAAGTCAAGCACAGTTGCATTTCAAATTTTTAAATTTCTTTTTATCGAATTGGGACAAGTTAAGTTTATCAAATGAAGTCACAGCAGGTTACATAATAATTATGGAAATAAGTTCTTGAATTACTTTTTCTTCGTCTAATTTTTTCAAGATCGGGAAGTACTAGTAATTTTTTTCTAATAATATTGTTTCTGAAAATATGCAATTTAGCGTCAAAAGCATTGAGATCCCCCTTGAAGATAATATTTTTTATTTGTGTCTTAAGGCTTTACATTCAATTCTTTGAAATGTTGGCATATGTCTGTAAAAACGCGACTGATCACTCGCGTTTATTCGTAATACTTCTTAGTGAGCTAAAATGCTAATCGTTTTGTTCGGAAACGTGCTCAAGTAATTGTGTCCAGTGACACTGTGTGTGTGTGTGGTTCGCCATCTCTGTTCTAGGGTATTACGTTATTTGATAAGCGGATATTTACTTGTCATGTATAACATCTTGCAGCAAAGCTGTATGCTACTGATATTCTAGTCTTTTTGATTACTTTTTTTTTCTCGTTTTCTTCACGATCCTTAGAATTTACATTTCCTCACAGCAATAATTTCCAGTACTGCTTATCACGCTTGATAAACACTTCCTAGTTCAGTCAGTCCTTCAGACTCCCTTCCAGTCTTTTTATACTCTTATGATCTGCCAGCAAGAAATCCATAAAACATCTATAAAAATGTATTTGTAAGGCTATTTATAAGAAAGTTTAAGGGGAAAAAACTGTTTTTGGAAGCATTTTATTTCCATACATCACCATGCATAATATTATGTAATGCATGTTATTAATTCAATCCATGAAGTTGCTTATTTATTTTTTTAAAAATTGTGTATTATTTTTTAAGGATTTTTTCTACCCACAAGACATCATTATTCTTGAATTAGAAATCAAACAGTTTTGAAATATATAATTTTTTTCTTTAAATGTTTCTTGGAATACACGTGGATAACAATTCATGTAAAACTCAAAACATGAATTGATTTATCATCTGAACTCATAAGAATGTAAAAGTAAATTATTTGAGCAACAAAAATGCAGTATGCCTTCAAAATATTTGGAATATCATCTTTTATTCAAAGTTTACACAGCGTATTAAGTGTTTTTGTCTTCTCTTAATTTTCTGTGTACGATGTTTAAATAAACAGTAAAAACTGAAAATAGAATTGCTTGTAATCATGTTTTGAAGAACTTTGCAACTTTTTCAAAACTTTTTAAAAATCAAATCGAAGTTTAAACTCCATTTATTGAAATATTTTACTTAAAAAACATTGCACATTAAAAAAAAATTCAATATTAAGGTTTATTAGTAAAAATTCCAGAAACACAGCATTTTACCGCCATGTACGGTTCTGTGGATCTGTTTTCGAAAACAGTTGAGAGAAAAATGTGTTTACGATTTCTGTTTACTTGTATTTTTTCATTGTTTTATTCAAGCGTAAAAGAATACGAAACGACACCAAGTACAACTGTAGCAAGGTTAGTAAAAATCAATAACATGTTCTTCCTTTATTTTTCTTGTGAAAGAGCTAAGCATTACATTATTCTCTTCTTTTTTATTTTTTAAAAAAAATGTTTCTGACTTATACGAAAAATACATCAAATGGGTGAGTGAAAAGGCTTAGGACCTACGCAATTAAATTACGGTAGAAGTGAGGAACAAATAAAAAAGTCATTAGGTATGGAAAAAGTACTGAATTGAAAGCATTTTCTGACTTTGTAGTAAGGTTTGTGCATTGGGACTCGGGGAATAATAAAACGTTAAGAGCAAGGGAAAACTTCATAATCGAAAATAGATGGACCGCAATTTTAGGAAAGAAAATGTCCTTTTGGGGAGCTTACATAATACAATAGGATTAGTCCCAAGACGGTAAAAATGTTAACACAGATAATTTTTTTCAAAAAAAAAGGATAAAAAAAAGCTGGAATAAAAAAGGTTAGTTTGTCTTAGAGAAAGGGGCATTCTGGTAAGATTCCCCTCTGCTAAATGGCAAAGAAAAAAATTGAAGCACTAAGTTATAAATATATTAAATTTATAATTAAACATTTTAAAAAAGCGCATTGTTTGTATCGAAACACTTATCAAAATTAACTTGAACTTACACAATTACCTTTTTTTAAAAAAATGTTTAAGCATACTTTGATAAAATAATACTTCAATACATTTTTGTGCAAATAAAGTAATCTAAAATAAAAAAAAATCGATTTATTTTAAAAAAATATAATATGTGACAAATAATCGAATTGATCTTAAAGTGTAAAGTTTTGAGGACATTGAAATTTTCAATAATATTTGATGAACACTTTTCCTTTAATGAAGAATATTTTGATATGTCAATTTGAATAGTAAATTCTTTTAAAATATTAGTTTTCAATTAAAAATCCCGTATTATTCCAACATTTTTTGCACAGTCTGGCAGCTGTTGATACGCTAAAAGAAACTAATTTCAGTGTCTCTAATTCATCAATATTTGTATATCTGAAGATATTCATTTCCTAGTGCCATGTTCTAGGATTCGCTTCATGGTAAACGGTATTTATGACCTTCTGTGTATCGCGTTTTTGGTTATAACTGTTTTCTTTAACACACTGTTTCTAGCTGCTGTGCTAGTTCTAAGTTATAAATTCGTAAAATATACTCTCTCATATTACAATATAGTTCGCGTTGAAATGGGCTGCACTTATAAAAATAAGCAGCGGTTAGAAAAATGGTAACAAAATAAAAGCAATTGACATTGAAACGCAATGAAATGTTCATCGGTTGTTGAACAAAAGAAGAGAGGGTGCCAAGCAAAATATAACATAAGAAAGCAATGCTTAGATTTCCAATTCGAATTATGAACAGTAATGCGCATAAAGTGCAAAAAAAATGTGTTATGGTAACAAGTGTTTAATATCAGCAAGGCATGCTTCAACAGTGACAATTCACATGTGCAAGTAGGTCGTCAATCACTCTTTGCGGGATTTGTGCTCATTCTCGTTGAAGATATATTGTCAAGCCATTAAGGTTTTTGAGTATTTAACTGAACAAACAAAAACACGTCTCCCAAGTACATCCCAAACATATTCAAGTCGGGTGAACGTGCTGGTCATTCCATTCAAATAACTGTTTCACGTTCCAGGTATTGATTGGCAACGTGAACTCTACGAATTTCTGAGTGAACGTTCATAAACAAGGCATCAACAATCATATTTGCCTTATATGGACGAACATATGGCCAATGAATTTATTCCAACAAATAACAGTTGTCGCTACCATAAAGACGGAAATACGTTTGTCTTCCAATAGATATCTCTACCCAAAACAATACAGCATCAGGATTTTAGCTGTGTCTTTCAGTAATATTGTTAAATTTACATAGTTCCTACGATTCTCCACATACGTATTCGTCGGGAATCGTTGTTTATACAAAATTTGGGTTCATCAATACGTAGGTCAATTGCTGTGATCTTCAATGGATGCTATACACGCAATATCAATGACGCTGAACTTATCGTCTTCTGGAATATAGTTGTTTTTCAAGTAGCTGTTTACGTACAGTTTGTAGCAGTATCACAATTCCAAATGACATCACAATGCTTGATGAAAGTCAACGGGTTGAACTCATCTGATAACGCCAGGCTTTCAGTCACAGATAATGATCCTCTCAGGTAGTTGTATACTCATACGTCCAATACCAGATTATACTGTATACTCATACTGATAGTGATTTCACAAGCTGCTGATGTTTGAACTATTGACATCTAAGGTTTCAGCATTCTCAAATGTTGTTCCTCAGAATGGATCTGTCCGATGGCATACCAGTATGACGTTCGAGATAAATGAAGGTGATACTTATTAATTTAAATATTTAGTCTATTTACGTTGCAGCTATTATTTACAGTATATACACTGAAGTTATTAAAAATATTGTTTAGAATTATTAGACTTTAAATCCTGTTGCTTGTGAGAAAGGTGGTCACATATCGTCTTTACGAAAGTTTTCAACCGCCTCTATCTCGACCTTCTCTAGAGATCATAGTGATCGGCCCCTTTATCCTCGAGTTGCATCAGGTTCCTGAGTAGAGTAGGGAAGGGAGTCCTTGTGGCGTCAAAGTTTGGCGTGGTAATGTACAAGACAAGACTGCGCAATATTTTAAGTGTGCAGGTGTTCCTTGAACGTGTTGATCATATCCACAAAGTAGCCGATTCACAGCTGTGTGGCGAGAATCGTTACACCATTGTATGCTTTCCCTTAAATGCAGTTGACGACTAATTTTTAGAAATTTGGATCGAAGAAACGAGCATGAACAAACATAGCATTCAAAACAGCGATAGGAATAGCAACTGCTGAAATCAGTCTGTTTTTATATTTATCACTTTACAAATGTTTCTTATGTGTAGTTAGTTATACAAATATATATTTTTTAAGATGAATTTGCTTTTCTGTTTCTCAGTAAGGTTCATATACACATTTTGATGCTGTATCCTTTTGCTCTGCTTAAGTTTCAAAGTTTTATTGCGTATTGCCTCCTTTTTGAGACAAAATGTAGAAGAACTTTTAAAATTAAATTGTAAAATTTTTCGTGATTCAGTCAATAGCTGAAGTAAAACACGCATATATATATATAAAACCCGGGATAAGCAAATATTATAATTTTCTCCGATAATAAGTCTAGACAATCTTTGGAAATATAATACGTCATAAATGCAACAAAACTTGCATTATTTCTAAATATACTTATAAAAAATCGAGTACATATTGCTTCTTATCTCAACATCTCCTACAATTTAATTATAAAATCATTTTTATTTTTCAACATTATGAATGAAACATTTTAGAGATGAACTGAAATTTTTAAAGCTGTTATGAATTGAGAATGAAACTGAAATCAAAAGTAATCCAAAAATAATGTTAAAAGATATGTTTATTATATAAAAGCAAAAAGCAGTTTGACACATCCGATTTATTCTTTGTAGGAGATATACCATTTGATATCAAATTTTTCAGAATGTTTCGATAGTCTTCTTTCACGTGATACCAGCAAGCTAGAAACTGGTTACATAAAGTGGTGAATTTTTACATTAAGAAAAATATGTTTTTTTTTCTTTTCTCCATATTTTTTTTCACAATTCACATAAAAGGCGGTACGTATATGGAACGTAAAGAAATATTATTTTCTTTATTGTTTATTATTCGTTTCGAATTGCTGTTTCGAAATAAACATATTTTTATGTAAAAATATTATTAATACTTTTTCTACGGAAACATTAATAATAATAATAGTAGTAGTATTTATTTTAAAACATACTCAACATTTGATTTACGGGATATATTTGGAAGCAAGGTGCAGGACACATAGCTCAATTATTACACTACAATGATTCTCTTTTCCTTTTATTTTTCTTTTGCTACCCCTTTTAGTACATCACACAGCGAAATATTTTTAGGAGCTTCATTTTTAGTATTGGATAAGATGTATGCATATAAAAAGTGTAAGAAAAATATAGTAAATATAGGATAAATATAATAAAAATTAAGAAAAAAAATATAAAGAACAATTGCATTGATCTTAATTTGCGAAATCATTATGACGGATTGGAGTCAGTTCCACGTGTGACGACGGCGCTCGCTTCTAAAGGGTGTTTTTTTTCCAGGTATAGAAGTTTAAATTGGCATTACTTTCCAAGATGGCGACCGATTTAACAGCTGTCAAGTGATTTATTCTCAGTTTGGTTTGGCAATTCATCGAAACGATCATCAAGCAAGGCGTAGATTCGTCGAATGGGCCCAAAAGGAGATTGTCGTTGTTCCCGATTTTCATAAGGGGATTTTGTTTAGCGATGAAGCGCCCTTCTGGTTGAATGGCTACGTCAACAAACAAAACTGCCGCATTTGGAGTGAAGTTAATCCACGAGTGTATGTCGAAACACCGGTACATCCAGAAAAGCTGACTGTTTGGTGCGCTTTATCGGCTGATGGAATCATTGGTCCGTACTTCTTTAAAAACGATGAAGGCCACAACGTTACAGTCAATGGTGATCGGTATAGAGCCATGATTACTAACTTTTTCATTCCTGAATTGAACAATCATGATGTCCAGGAGCTGTAGTTCCAACAAGACGGCGCAACATGTCACACAGCTCGTGCCACAATCGATTTATTGAAAGATACGTTTGGTGACCACCTAATTTCACGTTTTGGACCTGTGAAGCGGCCTCCAAGATCTTGTGATTTAACACCACTAGACTATTTTCTGTGGGGCTATGTAAAGTCATTGGTCTATGCGGATAAGCCACAAACGCTTGACCATTTGGAAGACAACATTCGCCGTGTTTTTCCCGATATACGGTCACAAATGTTGGAAAAAGTCATCGAAAATTGGACGTCCAGATTGGTCTACATCCGAGCCAGCCGTGGTAGTCCTATGCCAGAAATCATATTTAAAACGTAATGCCACAAGATTATCTTTCGAATAAAAAAAATTCATGTCAATCGAATAATACATCGTTGTTTTATTGCAATTTAAAGTTCTATACCTCTAAAAAAACACCCTTTATTTATACGTGACAATGGACTCAATTCATGTGACATCATAGTCATATGATAGTGAAAGCCACGTGTTTCTATCCAATCATTTCAAAAACTCATGTGACGTCATAGTCACGCGATGAAAACTATCTAGCGTTTCCAGGTAATCATTTCACGCTCTCCGGTGTTGCCAAGTTTTGCTCTTTGCAGAAATTTTCTCATATAAAGTACATTTGGATACAGAATGCATTTTGTTTAAAAGTATAAATATAAAATATGATTTTTTTAAATTTAAAAAACCTTTTTGAAGAATTTTTTCCCCAAACATTTAGACATATTTGCGCAATTATGAAACTTGAAATTTTATCTCAGTTTTACAAAAATAGAACAACAAGTACGAATAGTTTAATGTTTGTTTTGAATTCAATGAAAAACACGTGCTTGTTTTTATCATATGACTTCATGAATTGAGACCATTACTGCAGCATAAAGTACGAGCCCGCTCGAATCACCTCGAGTACACACGTTAAGGGTTTATTATTGTTTGATTAATTGATCTTAATATTCTAGTCAGTTATCGTTAAAACCTTTACAAATTATGCGTTTCAATTTTGATAAGTTTAATCTCAATAGTGAAGTGGGTACGGTCTTGAGAATATCACTTGATGCTCAAATCGTTTTAGTTTGGTTTAAAACGTTTTTCTCTCTAACCATACTACTCACAATCCTGAGAACAGAGCTACACTGAGGTTTTAATTTTCATATTGAATCGGGTACTCCATTTTTATCTCTATGAAGTAACTATTTTTTGGGGGGGAAATGTAGGGATTATAAAAGAGAGATATTATTTAATAACTCATACCGTGTTGCTGTCATTTAACTATGGATCAAATTTGTCAGATATCCTTCCAATATGTATAATAGCATTACTTATATTTTATTGTGATGTTAATAAAACCAAAATAAATTATGTGTTTAATTGTCTCAAGTTTTTTTTGGTACATATTTTGCATCATAGTCAATTACCATTTTAATTAATTGGAGTGTATATTAACTTATATATGTGACTGATTTTGGCTCTTTCGTTTTCTCATATACATGGCTGTTGGGAATAGACCTCTTAATTTGGAACTTAATCCAGTGTACAAGATTAAACTGATTTGGTGAAGCATTTTTTTTTAAATTCCTCACATCACCAAAGTAAAGACTTTGAATAAAGATAGAAATTATGTGCGTTAGCTTCGTGGCAGTATATCTGCAGTTCATATTGTAATATTTCTCTGCTCTGTTGGAAAACTGCATGCGATTAGGAAGTTGAGATTGTACCCGCTAAGTCAGTTGCATTATTCTCAAATCAAATGTCTAGCATATTTAGAAGCTGATAAAACTGTTAGACAAGGAAAGTATATTTAATCGATTGATGCAGTTGATGATTTTGAGTTAAATAGTTTTCCAACCAGCACTTTGTGGTGAAATGATGTAAGGAAATATACTGATGAAAAAGAAAACGAGTGTATTTAATATGACTAAAACATCCTTAAAGAAAATTGCTCTTATTTCATTCCTTAAACAAGAAATGTAGCTGATGGTTTTGAGTTAAATCGTTTTCCAACCAGCACTTTATCGCAAAAGGACGTGAAAAAATATACAGAAGAAAAAGAAGACGAGTATTTAATCTGCCTAAAAGATCCTTGAAGAAAAAATTGCTCTTATTGCATTCATTAATTTTTATGTGTTGTTAGATAGTCATAAATAAATGAGAAACTTTGTTGACATAACGAAACATTCCTCAAGTTGATTCCATATTATAAACGATTTATGAGTTTGTGTGGGGGGAGAGAATGAAATAATTTTACCCTATAGTGTCTTATACACCTGATAAAATGCATATCATAGATTTGCATGCACTGAAATAATAAGTATTTCTATACTTCAAGGCTTAATGATCAGCATTCATGTAGTAATATTTTTAACTAACAATTCAGAATAATCAATTGTTCTGAACACATTTTATCAAGAGGCTGCATTTTGAAAGTTAAGTCTTTGCCTTACGGCCCAAATGTGAGAGACATTTTATGGTGGCGGCTCTTGCTATTAAATTTTAATGTTTGAATTAGTTTTAATTCAAGCTCTCGTCGGAAGCTAAATATTGTGGTGATTTAATTTTGCCGTGAATACCAGAGTACAATTATTATTTATGGGTTCTTTTACATGCCATATAAACATGACATGCATGGCTCCGATTTTCGTATTTAGAAAATTTATCGAACCATGCTGGGATCGAACCCAAAACCCTGGACTTAGGAAGCGGGCAATAATAAAAGCATGACAAATCCCGTGACTTTCTCAACCTACGCATATGTAAACTGGGTCAATGGAATGCTTATTTTAAATTACTCGTGTTTAATCGTAATGGTGTATATTCATCATTTTTTATTGATAAAAAATCTCTAGTTAATTCAGTGTTACTGTTGCAAGATTTCTCATTAATTAATCAAGACAGGTTACACACATTTTTGTTTGAGAGGAAATGCTTTAAAAATATTGGCGTATTCCCATACGTTATGTGAATTTGTTTTTATATTTGCATTAGGCAAATAATTCTTATTAAAAAATAACAATGTTTCAATTATATTTTTTCAATATAATTTGACTACTTTTAAACATCATTAAAACGTTTTTTGATCAGTTTTTCGTGTGAGTTATTTATTGGTTTTATTGGCGCAAGAGCCGATTTCGGCTATACTCGTTTTGCGCCAAACATTTGTTTTAATTTCCATAAATCAGTTAAAATTTTTAATTAAAGATATAATTTTATAGTTAAGAGTAAAAAAAAACGTTTTAAAAATCCATGTTTAATTGTTACACTTCATTAAAATGGCAAAAGTGTGAAATAAAAAACATCGAAAATCGTTTAAGTATATATTAATATAAAACACGATTCACACACAAATCCAATACGTACATTTTAATTTCTCCGATTTCTGGTAGGGGTTAGGAAATATAAACAGACTGTATGTGAGAATCCATTAATTGTTCATCTACATCGTATATAATCATATCCTCGTCTTCTGAGAAATAATGAATATAGCTTTTCTTGGGTATGTGAGGTGTCATTTTAATTTCAATTTATGCCTTTTGTTTTGAAGCGCTCCTTTTTCTATTTTTTGAGTTTAGTTTTAATCTCTTTGAAAATTTAGAAGTGGTAGAAGGTCCATTATTGGAAGTAGTAGTTGTTGATTCTGAAAAGGAAACTGATGGCTGAATGGCAGTTGATAGTGCAGCAAATTTATTGGAAGTTGTAGGAAAAAAACGCTTATCGGTTTTTAAATATGAGGGGGAAGTATTTAGGCTATTGCCAGAGGAAGTAGTAGTAGTGAGAATGGGTTTTGGTAACATAGTTTCACTTTGTATTATTGGTAATATTGCAAATGTGGATGGAAGTAGATATACTTGAGTTGATGAAGATGGTGTGGAGACTGTAGACATTTAAGATGAGGTAGAAGATACATGTGTTAGACATTGTAAGGGCGGGCAGATTATGTTGGTTAAATTTGAATCGGTTTGAGTACTAGTAGATATGGGTATAGGTTTAGTAACCTGAGCATATTTTGAGATTTTTATGGAACTATTAGTTTTCGTGCTTCTGAGTAAGAAATATGTTTATTTGTTTTAAGTTCCTGAATTTGTTTTTCTAATCTCCATTTTGGACATAATTTTGAATCCGATGTATGCGATTGTGAAAAATTATTACATTTTGGCTCTTGAGTACAGTCCGTGGAAGAATGCCAAGTGGACGCACATCTAGAGCATGTCAATTGACCTTGGCAGGAAGTTTGAGAGTGTCCGAATCTGTGACACTTAAAACAGCGCAGATGATTCGGAATGTATGGATGGATTTTGCAGTTCAAATAACCAGCTTTAGTAGTAGTAGGTAATTTCGGACTATTGAAGGTTAGAATTATGTGCTTAGTAGGTAAACGTGTTGAGTCTTTTTTTTATTATAATTCTTCTAACCTGGGTAACACCCTGGTAAGAAAATCCTTTGAGAATTTCTATTTCTGAAGCGCACAAAATGTCTGGTTCAGGTATGAGATCTCGACTAGAATTCAAAGATTTGTGAGGAGTAATGGTTAATGAGGAGTCTAAAAATGTTTTCGCCAACAAGATTTTGATTGTACAGCAAATGCCGTTTCCATTAATAAATCACCGGAACGTAATTTTAGAACTGTTTTCGGGTCTCCACCTATTCTTTTAAGAGCCTTTTGTACCGTAAATGGAGACTTCTTTGATACCTCGTTGTTCGTTAATGACAAAATAAAAAAAAACGTGAATATTTAGCTACATCGTCAAGGTTTATTAGGTTGGGTAAAACACGTCCTTTACCCGGGCACAGCAGTATTGCATCCATAAGTGCGAAACGCAACTTCATTCTGGTTTTCCTCCACCCAGTACGGAGTCCAACAAGGGAGGCAGTGTGCCGGCAATCTTTCAAAAACCAGGTGCGGCGCTTACCTGGAGTAAACCCAGAATATTATGCTACAACATCAGGGCGAGGATCAAACGGGTAAACCCGCCACCTCTTATCTGCAGCACTAACCCTACAGCAGTGTCTCTTCGGGGACACCGAAGAGAGGTACCACCAGCCGATTAACAGGAGCGGGCTCACTCCCGCCACCCGTCTACAGTGAATCATGAGCTAAAGGAAAAGCAAAGGCATCCCCAAAACACCATTTTCCTCTTTATGGGATGCCACGCACGGCAAACATGCGGGTTGTGAAACCAATGGTGTTAGTTGAAAATAAAAATCATTTTATCTAAAGAAATTTAACTTTAAAACCAACATAATGAAAATATTTACAGAAATTGAAGAGAAAGAAACAAAGTTAACTAAATACAAAATGCAAACTAAAATATGTTATTAATAATAAATTGTTTCGAATAAGGAAAACACAAATCACAATAATTGTATCTTTGTTTTTTTTTTCAAATATTTGTCTGTGGAAAGAAGGAAAAGATGAAATTGTACGACAAGAGAGAGGGTCGAAAATAGAGAAGGATCACTAGGGTGCCCCGGATTCGTGAAACCCGTGTTTACCATAGACAGTAAACCCCTTGGGAAAAGGAAAAGATCACTAGGGTACCTCGGGATTGTGAACCTAAAGAAGGTGAGCCCCCTGAAGGGATGAGTTTTATGAAGAAAGATGACATTTTATGAGCATAACTAAATGCCCGTCAATACTCGCCTTCTCCATCTTATTTCTCTTCTAAGTTTGAATTATTCAATTTCTGCTAGAGGCAAAGGAATACATTATGGGCAAGGAACTCCATATAACAAAAGTCCTTAGTCCTTTATTTCAAAATTTGAGGTATCATCATGTTATTTTTTTTTAAAAAAACGAAAAATATAAAAATAATTAAGAATTTCTTAAACAAGAAAATTTACAGAATATTTTTTTTCTAAATGCTAAGCAAAGTGATAATAATTTTGTGTGAACAGCGTCATGGTATTAAAATTAATGACAGTATACTGAAAATAATTATCATTTTATTTTTATATAATTGAAAGTTTTAATTGTTCTCCAATAAAATATTATGAATTCCTCACAGTACAGACGGAATTTTACCTAATTGCGCTTTAAAATGATTTAAATTAATGCAGATATTTAAAAAAAAAACTTTAAAAAAATTCCATTATGGGATTCAATTTGATAATTATTTTATTACAGTTACTAGAAACGAAAATCATGATTTTAATTCATCTTTATTTCCTCAGAGAAAGCCAAAAGCTAGTTCCCATTTTCTGCAACTTCCCACTATACTTCTTAAAATTTTAGAGGCTTGATTAAATATATGTCTATATATTCATCATTATTTGATTGTCTGCTTTTTCCCTGAGAGATGAGTGGTCATGAACATAAATTGATATAGCTGGCATTACTTCAACAAAGTATCTGGTTCGAGTCCTGATAGTATAAAATGCAGGTCATGTATTTCTAGTAACCGTAATGGACCACTGTTCAAGTTAACAGACTGTGACGAATCTATACGGCACCTTATCACTAATACACTTAGGCGTCTTTGGGGATTGTAAAATCGCGTATATTTCCAACCAGCTCTAAAATAACAAAATGGGATATGCAAATGAATTAAGATATTTAAGGAGAGTGTTGTAAGTTATCAGATAGAAGGCGATTGAGTCAAGAGAAGTATTTACGAAGTTAAGAAGATTCAAGTAGATTGCGTGCTCAGAGTCGTACTGCTATTAGTCAGCGAAATGCCATTGGAAGGATTGATCTTCCCGGAGAGAACGGCATTATAGTCGGGTGATATTTATAACTTAGTTTCTCTGACCACAAGAGTTAATTTATAATAAAGTTAGTGAAAAGTTAAGACATGTTAGTAATTCAAGTTCCGTATATTTCTCGGTCCTCTTATTCCTGTAAACCCTTTCGATATTGAGCTTAGTAGTTGATTAATATCATATTTTGTGATTCAAATTAATATTAAAGGTAAATCCCTTTGACGTAGACATAATGTTTATTATTTGTATTTAGAAGGTTGTTAATTGAATCAACTTAATAAATATAATTTGTTATTCCAAAAATGGCGTCTGGTAATTATTTGCCTCAATTAAATCTCAGTGCCCAGGTTGGAACCCAGGGGGTTCTCACAAGACTTGTGACCAGTGTGCCATGAGTTCGAGCACAGTACCGCCGAAGACCCACCGTGTAGGGGTCGATGCACTTTAAAATCGGTTAAAGCTCAAACATCCTCCTGTTGGTGCGGTGTGGTCCCGTAGAAGTTAGGAGACAGTTCTGGTGTTGTCCTCATCACTTGACCATAGTTAAAAAATACGATATGCTGAGTAATTGGACGGTAATATTCACTCACTTACAGCTGATGCAGGTTTATCGATGCTCAAAACCCTCATCTTGACATGGTGTGTAAGCCAGTACATTGGATCGCTAGTCAATCTGATTCCTTATCAGTTGACTGTGATTCTACGGTAAGAAGTTCATCTCCAACAGTCTTCACGCTGCTCCGAAATCTGACTTTAATTAAACATGGATCAGTAAACTAATCCTGATTACTATTGAATTTAGAATTTGTACTCCTACAAGACTATAAATGTATGGTATCTTTAAAAAGTAAAGTAATATAATTATAATTTTTACGTAGAGAAAAAAAACTGAATGAAAATTATGCTTGAAAAAAAAGATCACCTTGTTTTGAGTACGCTTTTTTATGAAATTTTAAAATGAGAAATACAATTTAGAACAGGGATGGTGAAACAATGGCTCGCGTGTCAATGATGGCACGCGACAGAATGTTTTAGGCACGCCATCGATCGAAAACTTTTGCATTGTGCGGCTTGTTACTCGGCTGTAAGTGCCATTGCTCGGAATGGTAAACCTTTTCAAGAGGGAGAGTTTTTTTTGAAGGAAGCTCGGTTGGCCTATGCACGCCCTCACTGTTTGAATATTTTAATAATAAAGTTAAGATATTCAACCCATCAAAGATATTACTCTATTTAGAAACACAATAAAACATAGAATCTTGAATCTGGCAAAAAATGTTACAGATCAACAAAAAATGACATTTACTCAGCTCCTTTCTATATTGCTATGTCTTGACGCAAGTATTGCCATTACTAAATGGTACGTTTAGCTGTCTTTGCTCGATATTGTGTAGGAAACATCATTAAGGAAGAATTAATTGCGATAACATCGTTGTTAACAACTACAAAGGGCACAGATATTTGTACGGCAGTAAGAAATTCGCTTGTTGAGAAAGGAAATAAATTGAAAAAAAATGTTTCAGTAACCACTGATGGTGGTGCTCCAAATATGGTAGGCAAAAAAATGGTTTCATTTCTTTATTTAAAACAGACGCAGGACATTCGATTCTTGAATGACAGTGCATTATTCACCAAAAAGCCTTATGCGCAAAGAGTGGTTTAACATTACTTGATAATATAATAACTTTAGTCACAAAAGTAGTCAACCTCGTATCGTCGCGTGCTTTATATAAACGAAAGTTTGATGCTTTGTTGGATGAAGTCAATTCGGTTTATAATGACTTACTAATGTATAATAATGTTTGCTGGTTTAGCCGCGGGAACGTACTTCAAAGATTTGTTGATTGCTTGGAAGAAATCAGGCTCTTTCTACAAAATGAGAGCGAAATTGAACAATACCCACATTTGATGGATATTATGTGACTTGTAAAACTGATGTTTTTCACAGACATATGCCACCATTTCAATAAATTGAACGTAATGCTTCAAGGCCTCAATAAAGCAGTTATCGTCATGATGGATCTCATTCGCGCTTTTGAAGCTGAACTGTATGTTTTCCGAAACGATATTATTGCAAGAAACTACAAGTACTTCCCAAACTTCCAAAAAATATATCAAACATTTAGATGCCCAAGAGAAACGAAATGAAGAAACAGTCATTGATGAATTTATTTCCGTAATTGATTCTTTAATCAAAGAATTTTCAGCGAGATTTTCTCAGTTCAAGGAATTATCAGAAACGTTTAAATTTATTATGTACCCTGATGTGATTTTGTTTGATAAACTGAATTTTTCCCAATTCGATTGGCTGGAAATTGAAGAATTTCAAATGCAACTGATTGACTTCCAGTCTAGTTCAATATGGGTTGAAGATTTTATTGAAACAAGGAAAAAGTTGAAATTGATTGAAGCAGAAATGTTAACAAGCAATACAAGAAAAATGCCAGTAACAAAATTTTGGAAACATGGAATTCGGTTCCTGATGCATTTATTTGTTTGAATAAGCTGGATTATTCTATTTTAACCATATTTTCATCTATCTATACCTGTGAATCATTATTTATAGATAAATAACATCAAAGACTCGCTTAGAAACCGTTTAGTAGACGATTCTAATTCAGCGTGCATTCTGCTAAAAGTAACATCTTATAACTTTGAAGTTATTTGTCATCTAATCTACAACAACACAAGTCACAGTAATGTTATTTTAATTTAAATTACATTATAACTAAAAGATTTACTACTATAAAGTGCAAACTTTATTTTTTCGCATTAAATAAAGAATTTTGATTTGTTCGTATTTTCCTTTTCCTGTTATTAGTTTCCCAATAATCACAAGTCAAAATTATTTGATGGCACGCCTATAACTCATTAAACATTTCTTTAGAAAAAATGGCACGTTGATCCAAAAAGGTTCACCACCCCTGATTTAGAAGATTAATTTCAATCTGAGTGAATTCACATGCTACATATGCCCACCAAGAGTATAAGAATGAAGGCTTTCATAGGGTACCTTACAGTAGAAAAGTATCAATAAGGGAATTTTAGCCAATATGTAGCTAAATAATACCAATTGGACAATGATTACTTATACTTTTGTATCTTCACTAAGATAAAGTTCTGCGGGACAACTTCCATTTCGTGACTGGATTTCTAAACAGTTAGTCTCCTCTCTGTATTTTCTGTTATATGTTTTCTGGAAGCATAAATATAATTCGATTAATATTTGATATGCGATAAAAATTATAATTAAGAAAATATGTTAGTAATTAAGTTAAATAATTTGCTTGAGTTTTTAGATTGACTGATTATTACACAAGGAATATTTTGTGGTCTGTATTGTATGTAAGGTGATCCAGATCCCTTCATGACTTAGAGTTTGATACACTAAGCTAATTACATATTTCTTATAAATAATTTTATAAAAATAATATAATAATTGATAATGGTGTACTATACGAAAGGCACTTATTGATGCGAATTCGGTTTCATTTGACAACAATTTACTACATATAAACTGTTTGATATGCCAAAACATTTACATTGGCATATTACATTGATAGAGTACAAATAAAGATTTTAAGGGGACGTAGTATGATTGGCGCAAAAAATTACAATTTAATGATTTTCAAAATTTTTTTGGTTACCTCTATCTGTATATATCGTGTAAAACAGATTGTGCGTTTAAAATTTCATACAAAGCTAACTTTTTAATTTTTCAAGAAAAAAACTTAAAGTTTAGGAAGTGATTTTAAAATGCTACTCTTCCTACGAAAAATGATGTACACATTGTCAAATTTGATTTACAAGTACGTCCAATTACCTATCACAAAATTTGGTATGGGTTTGGTGGTAACATTATTGGTATTCATGCAATACCTTTTTTTATGAATGCTGATTAAAAATTCCTTTAAAAAAGTGTCAATTCTAAATTCAATTACTTTTTATAAAAAAATAAGAATTGCTTTGATTAAGAAATACATATCAACTTTTGTTACATGTTTTATTAGAAATAGTTAAAAAAAATATTAAGGTAATTGGCGCAATAGATAAAAAAAACATTAGCATTTTAAATGAAGACATACTATTTATTTTATATTTCTGAGATAAACCAGTTTAAAGTTCTGATTTGTAATAGGGATGTGAATAAAAATGAACGTAAAATATGCCATAACTCTACGTTCTTTAAACTGTGAGCTTTAAAATTTTCTGAGCTTATAGAAAAGTACATGAAGGATAATTTAGGCTTAAAAAATTAGATTTGGTTTTTTCACTATTTTTGTGAATTGAATCGTACTATGTATTCTTAATAAGAATTTAACTCAAAATGATGTACCCATTATTCGTCCAACCCTTAAGATACAATTATTTTTTCGCTGAGTTACATTATTTTTTAGATTGATAATTGCAATGTAACACAATATAATGTAATTGATATAAGTAATATAACGTGATTTTATAAATAATTAAAAGTAAAAAAAACTTTTTTAAAAAACAAGCCTTTATTTAAATGCTCTAAAAGGAATAAAATAAACTTTTCTTTTAAAACTTTTTTTTTTTTGCTATCAACATATAAAGTCTTTATACAATTTCTGATATAATAGCTTGTCGCGAGATTTAATTACTCATAATTACTTAGTCTGAAAAATTTAAAAACTAAAATCAATCAGATCAAGTTATTTAATTTGCTTGTTTATGTACACAGGTAAATCTCGCGACAAGCTTTTATATCATAAATTGTATAAAGACTTTATAAGTTGATAGGGAAAAAAAGTTTTAAAAAAGTTTACTTTATTCCTTTTAGAGCATTTAAATAAAAGCTTGTTTTTAAAAATTTTTTTTTTTACTTTTAATTTATTTTTTACTTTTTAGTTATCGCTAGACAGAGGTTTCTCAGTCTGTTAATCTCATTCAACGCATCATTGTTGAAAGGTCGTTTGCCGGTTAATTTTGAACAGTCCAGCTAAGGGGTACTCAATTTTTTTCCGCCAGGCTACATACATATGATAAATATGTCACTCGGGCCGCAACAAGAGGACAATGGGAAGGGGGATAAATACTTTTAGATCAAAACAACATTGTGGACGAAGAAAAATTAATTAAAATATTAAAACTCATTATCTTTTTTTTTTTTTGCTTTTACTATAAAACTATATTAAAAACGAAAAACACATTTTTTTTTGAGAATCCGTAATTTTAAACCAATTTTTTTCAATTTTTGTGCAAAATTTGGATAATATAATTCTACAAACTAGTAAATTGTTTCGTGCGACTATACTTAAAAATGACGAAGTTTTTAAATGTTTTATTTAAAATTTGAGTATTTTTTGAAAAATTGTAAAAAAAAAGTTTTTGGCCTTTATTTTTAAATGACTGATTCTAAAAGAAAAACGCCTGAGCTTTCTGAGTGCAGAATATCGATTCATTAACACACAAAAAATCATACGGAACAATTTAGAAATCATTTTCATGAAAACGCATCGATTTTGACTCATTGTAGAAAAAATTGTAAACAA
Source organism: Trichonephila clavipes (assembly GCA_019973935.1). Classification (NCBI taxonomy): domain Eukaryota; kingdom Metazoa; phylum Arthropoda; class Arachnida; order Araneae; family Nephilidae; genus Trichonephila; species Trichonephila clavipes. The sequence goes on along the minus strand of BMAU01017316.1, from coordinate 900,210 downwards.
TTGAAATATCATTATTTTTTTAACAAATTATACCGTATCTCGTAGGGAAATAAATTATCTTTCCCAATAGGCTATTATTTTTTGTCTCAGTTTCAGAGAAAGAATAAGATGGTTTTTTAAGAAAGGTCGAAGAGAGAGAGAATCGGAACTTCTCTTTAAGCTCTATCTGATAAGCTGCCGGGCAGAATAAAAATCTAACAGGAATAAAATGTTCAATTAATATATTTTTAACTATATATATATAATTCCGATATCAGATTATAAATCCTCAAAACATGCATTGTCAGCTAAACTAAACATACATACAAAATTTCAGCTCAGTCGGTTGAAGACAACAGCTTCAAAATTGAGTTGCAAGATTCAGCCCGAAAATAGTACTTTGATTAATATCTGCACCATTAAAACTCGAAGGTAATCAAACGTATACAACTATACGACTAGGTGTATCTTCTCACGAACCGCATGGTGCAGACACTCGTCAAAGGTACCAAAAGATCAGAACTGATCCGAGGAATCCGTTTTGAACACTTATATTTCAAAATTGCAATTAGTTAAAAATATATTAATTAAAAACCTTTAAACGCATAATTATTGCCATTTTTTTACCGCCAGGTGCCGAAGTTCCAATTTCCCGAACTTTTTTTTATCCCAGACGTTTTTAAGACACAATCGAATTTTTTATGAGACTCAAACAATATATATATATATATATATATATATATAATATAATCGGAAAGATCATTTACTTCGCCACGATACGTCATAAATTATTTTACAAAAAAAATACTTTCTTTTTTTACGATATTTTCTAAATGATTTAAAATCGATACGTTTTTATGAAAATGATTTCTAAATCATTTCGATTGAATTTTCTTTCAATGTAATGAAATTAAATTCTACACTAAGAAAATTCATGCTTTTCTCGTTCAGAAGTAGTCATTTGAAAATAAAATATTTTTTTACGATTCTTAAAAAATACTCAACATTTTATTTAAATACTTAATAATTTCTTTATTTATAAAAATAATATCATGACATTTTTTTCCTTGTGTAGAACGGTATTATCCGTAATATGCACAAAGTTTGAAAATATTGCTTAAAAATTACAGTTTAAAAAAATTGTGTTTTTCGTTTTTTATTTTCTTTTTGCGAGAAATATTAAATCATTACTTTGTTACATTTTTTATTTGAAAATTACCGTTGTTTGCAATCGATATATGAAGTTCGAAGGCATTAAATTAAAAATGAAGCCCCCATAATTTAAATTTTATCAAATAACGCTATACGAAATTGAATATCTTTTCCTATTATTTTATAAAGGTCTTCTACATCTTTCTTTTCGAAGATTTCGTGGAATGAACGCTTAGAACGCTGGATTATTAACTTTTGTCGCCTGGTTATAAACAACAGCATCGCTTAGTTGTTATGATTGTTTTAAAAAATACTCAAAATTTTATTCGCGCATTCAATAACTTCACCAGCAATTTTGTAATTGGAAAGAAGATTTTTTTCGTCACGATATAGTACGTTTTTCTTTTCTTTTTTTTTAAAAAAACAGCGATACTTTCCATACGACTTTTTCTAAAATGAATCACTATCGATGCGTTTATATGAAATAAAATGATTTTTAATGATTTTTGAAAATGATTTTTTAAAAAACTCATACTTTTCTCTTAACAGTTAGTGATTTAAAAATTAAAATGTCGAGAAACCTTTTTTTTTACGAATTTTTTTTGTGCAATAATTTATTGTGCCACTAGAGTGCTACACCTGTCAAGAGCTGTTTAAGAGTTGTTGAGTGTTCACGATTCCATCACAATATGTTATGCATTTAAAAATGTTCGTACTACGCCTAGGGGGGGGAGTAAACCTGTCTGACAAAGATAAGAAGCGGAAAAATTTCGAAACAGGAGATTTTAAGTTATACACTAGGTAGAAGCCCGAGCAATATTAGACGAATTGGAGGAGGGGGGTTGGAATTCCTTTTCAACAATATTATTAGAAGTGCTGATTTTGTGAAAAAAGAGAAAATTTATAAAAAGTTGAGAAAGCCCGTGCAATGCCGGGCCATGCAGCTGACATTTTTAACTAAATGTGATATCGGAATATAACTGGTCAAAACATGCATTGTCAACCAAACTAAACGAATTTCAGCTCGATCGGTTATAGACATCGAATTTACATTGCAAGTTTAATAATAGTTTGTAAAATATAACATACTGTGTACATGTACAGATTAGAAGCATTATAAAATATCTCGTAGTATACAAATCAAATATTTTACACGAAACGAAAAAATTATAATTGGAGGCGCAAGGTATATATCCCTGCCAAGTGAGAGCGCTCTACCATCTGAGCTACGCACCTAGTCGATACCTGTGTTATATTGTAAACATGCTCATCTTGACACCTGAACAAGATAGTTACAGTAATTAGTAATAGGTCAATTATAAGTGTTACGGGAAAAATTAAATCGTGTAAATAGATATCTTAGAATATTTCAAAGTAAATAGTTTTATAGATTTGTCTTTCTCTTAGTGTTCCCTGTAGAACAGTAAAAATATAACATTATTTGTACGTTTGCAGAGTGGAATCTTGTAAAATATATCTCGTTGTACCAAATTAAACGAATTTCAAAAATATTTTATACGAAAGAGTAACAATTGGAGGCGCGGGGTATTGATCCCCGAACCTCTCGCATGCTAAGCAAGTGCTCTACCATCAGAGCTACGCTTTTAGTCGGCACCTGAGTTATTCTAAACATGCTCGCCTTAACAACTAAACAAGATCGTTACAGTAACTAGGTCGATATCGGAATATAAATCATCAAAACATGCATTGTCATCCGAACTAAACGTGTATACAAAATTTCAGCTCAATCGGTTGAAGACACCAGCTTCAAAATTGAGTAACAAGATTCCTCCCGAACATTTTACATTGAAAGTGAAAACAAAGCTTGTAAAAAGAAACTCAGGTGTCGTCCACGTCACTTGCCCATGGTTCAAAATTACGTGGTCCGTCGCCCAAAGCCCTCGTGTAGCTAAACAGGGCAACGTTAATATTCAATCAATCAATCAATTATTATAAAAAAGAAAAATTAGTCAAAATGTCACGTATATACACAAAGATTACATTTGCAATTATTAATTAAAAATTGAGGCTTTCGTTTTGTCTTTGAGCAAAATTCTTTGTAGAAATAGTTGGATGTAAGAGTAATACTTTGCGCTAACCATGAATGTTTTCTGTAAGGATTCTACTTTTATATAATTTTTGTAATTCTTTTATAAAAATAAAAACTACAGATTTATGTGTATAAATAATACCAGTTTCTCTACTATGATGCTTATCATTTGTGATAGGGCGCAGTAACCTGGTAATCATGGTTACCGACTCGTGAACCTTTCTTGAGTTCGAGGTTAGTGCCACTGAAGAACAACGGTGTACATAGGCTGATAAATGATAAAACTACCTGGCTCAATTTCTCCCACTGGCGTTGTGTCGCAGATCGAAGAGTGGTTCCCAGGTCAGTTTTTATCATCGTCACTTAAACGTTGCTCAAAATTACGAGGTTCATCGTCAATAGCCCTCGCTGTGCTTTGCAGTGGGATGTTCACAGAAAAATCATCCACGCTTATTACTAATGCAAATGTTTAAATAGAATAATTAATACATTAAAAGCAAAGTAAGTGAGTAAATAAATTTTTTTACCGCTCTTAAAATCCGTTTGATAGACAATCACGCAATTTATTTTTTGAATTTTATTACCTTAAAGACTGTTTTAAATGTCCTTATCTCTCCTGAAATTCAGTAGAATTTTTATTATTTAAGTCTTAATGAGGCACACAATATTAATATATTTTACTACAAGAATTGTGACTAGTATCATAATAAAAACTGATTAGAAATTATTTATATTCATGTAAAAATAATTAAAAATAATAATACCAAAAACGAAAAAAGTAGAGGAATATCCGTCTGATAGACGTGATAGACAAGAAAAATCGCACAAATCATTAGTAGAAAAAATCACCAAGTACCAAAACGTGATTTTCTCACTGGGTAGAGTGCAACTGAAGATGTCAAGGCAGCCCATCCAAAAAATTGCACCACAGCGTTATCTACAGGCATCAAAGCAAACCATTCCTGTCTGAGAGATGGATGCTCTGGTCAAAGGGATAAAGCACCAATGGCGAAATTCAGTTTGCTTTCAAATGTTTTTCCATATTATTAAGTAGCCATGGTAGACTAGTGGTCAACGTAATGGACTCGTAGCCGGCTTGTCATGAATTTGAGCCTTATTTCGCTGAAGATCCGTCGTGTATGGGAGCAATACTCATTAAATCTGTCGTTAGCTCAAAAGTTTTCACTTTGGTGTGCTGCGGTAGTTAAGAGAGGGGTGTGAGTTCAGGTGTCGTCCTCGTCACTTGACCCTGATTCATAATTAAGAGGATAGTCACCAAAGGTCCTCAAGTAGTTGAAGAATACGACGTTAATATTCACTCATTCCATATTATTAAACCATTATATATCAATATTTTCCATCCACATCAAATTCTTGAACTTTTCATGAATAACCACCTATACAGTAGAGCATGAATATAATCTTTGGAACAGCATATTATTTTTAATATCTGCTGATTAAAAAAATGGGGATAATTAAGTTAAAGACATACCCCTTTTTTCGAGATGAACCTGTACTTGAGGAGATTAAATGTATGTTTTATAATTCTTAGATCATCATCTGCTCCGAAAATCTTTTAATAGAATCAAATACTATTTATGGAGAGTCTTTGATTATTATTTATCGTTCCAAAAAAGAGTGATAAGAAGATATAACGATATGCCTTGTTATTCCCGAAATACTTTCTCTGATTTCACGTTCCAGAACATCTAACAGGTGGGCGTTCGATTTAGTGAACATTGACGAGGAGGAAACCAACGTTCCAGAAAAAGAATAACTGCTAATAAAAAAGGCACAGAAGATCCAGAAAACAAACGATAGATAACACCGATATTCGTCTGACTCCCCCCACCTGATCTTTTTCCCCCGATCTAACTAACAGGTGGGAGGAGTATCCGAAGAAGAAAACCTTGACGCATGCGCTTTTCAATTCCAGTCTCTGATTGGAAATTGAGTGTTGAATGTCGGAGTGAGGAGGGGGAAGAGTCAGGGAAAATACGCAACAAACAAAATAATATCCGGCAGACGGTTTCCCGGAACGCGAGCGACACACTTTCAGATCGGCTGACGGACTTGATGGGAGTCGGTTGCAGTTCGATAAGAGAAGCTGGAGCATTTAGTGGCCGGATCGAAGAGCCCGGACGTCTCAGTAGTTTCTGAGGAGCAGTTGGCGCTTTTGTATTCGGTACGTTCGATTTTTCTCTTTCTTTTGGTCCGTCACGTTCTAGTTTCTTTTTTGCTTATGTGGTGCTTTGCTACTATGAAGCTAGAAATAACGTAAGCTATTCGTATTTAAAAGTTAAATTAAATTTAAAACTGACTGATTTAACTGGTCAAAAGTTGTCAAGATGAGAGGAAAGTGTGGTTGAATCTCACTTTATAAGTTTGAAACTTTATTTTGAACTGGTAAAAGAGAAAGAAAATAAAAAAAAATTGTTAGTAATTTATAAAAGATAACTTTTATATCAATTCACTAATTCATATATAATAAAAGTAAATTATTTAAATGAAGCTGTATTGAGATTCATCACCGTTTCCGTAACCAATATTTGACTACAAACGGATAAATTTAATTTTATTATTTTTTTAAAATTTAAAGTTGATATACTTTTGATGCTCCTCTCAAAATTTTAACTCTATTTAATATACTAGATATAATAGTCCTGAAATAAGTGGTTACAATGCGAAGAATAATTTTGAATAATTGCCTTTCTATGTCATTTCCAAATGTGTTAAATTGAAATATATAGAGAAGTCACTCAAATTAGCTAGCTTAACTGTTTTAAAATACTTATTTTTATTGTTTAGACTAGTAAACTTTTTTGTATTGAGTTATACGACAGTTATTTTTCCAAAAATGTTTTCCCCCTACATTTTAACAAAACATGTTAGTGCTACTAAGGTTTAAAATGTATATATATTGTCTTTTCATTTGTTAACATACTTGTAATACAATTATTTTGCAGTTTATTTTTTTGTAATTATTTTTAAAAATTTGAAATTGAATTATTCTGGCTGATGTCTTAAAACCGAAAAGAAATATTCTTTCATTATTCAATATATATGTATTTTTTTTTAATTTCCAGCGTCATTATTTCACCGTCCTTTTATATTATTTTATTCCAGCCAAATTAAGAGGACAAAAACTAATAAATATTTGATTTTTGTGTATTAAAATTCCTTGCTAGGAATTACATTGTTCGTAACAGCTTAAATATGGATTCTTGTTTAAAGCTTAACTATGCTTAAGGAGATCCTAAATAACATTTGTTACTACGAAGTTATTTTGATACAAAAAATAAAAATGTCAATAATATGAAACAAATCATTTTCCCCTCAGATTTGATTATTCAATTTTATAACTTAATAAGAATCTCCCCCCATAAATTTCGAAAGATATTCGAAACAAAAATCATGCGGTACATATTGATACCATCAAGTATAATAGTTTTTAAACTTTAATGTACATAATACTGTAAAATAACTCGAATCTTTTTAGTGTTTTGTGTTATCGCATATCTTAAACCATAAAATGAAGGGAAACTCTCTAATATCCTAAATGGGCTTGTTTTCTTATATTACGCCAGAAAAAACGTATTAAAATTATTTTTTAAAAAAAAAGAAACAACATTATTTTATTTTTAAAAAAATCAGGTATAAATTAAGGAATGTTGCATTGTGTCATATTCCATTTATTTACTGTTCTACTTCAAGGCAGATTAATAACATTTAGCTTGATATATATGCAGGAATGCTATATCCAATTTTGTATAGCTACATATAAGCAGTTGTGAAAATCACATGAAAGTTGTTAATATAGGTAGTAACTGACAATAATAACTTCATTGCAGTCAAGTTAAACTATATATATCATATATATAATAGAGCTTAATGTGCAAAAAAATTAAGCGATAGAAGAAATGGAAAGTAAAATTAATTTTGCGTTGGAAAAGAAAAAAAAAATATTCTTTCGAAAAACGGATATCATTTCTCGTTATACTTTCTATCGTAATAATTTCATATTAAATCAGTTCTATTATTAAATTCCCCTAGGTGTCTTAAACGGTGTTCGAGGAAATTTCCGGTAAATTAATATTTCTGCATAACGATATAGTCATTTTTATGTTATTTTTATATGTTTGAAAATAAAAAATATTTAAGATTAAAATTTGTATCACATGAATTGATTCAAATAAAGTGTATTCTGCAATATTTTAATGCTGATGTTATAGACAAATAATTAAATGTACATATACAGACGTATATGTATACATAACTTTATTAAAATATCTCTCTTATGATTCGCTCTAATCTTAATTTTGCACAATTTTTAATTAAATCTAAAGTAATGCAGATTTGAAGCATTATATGTGTTTATGTCTGTTGTATCTCAATTTTTTCACGTAATAGCAGATACTGCTATTACTGTTGTTAATATTACTTTTACTACAATTATATTTATTTCGTAATACATGTTAACTAAGATTGAAAGAAGAATTATACTAAAATATTTAACCAAAAACATAAAATAATTCTAAATATTACCTATTGCTTTACTTTTATACTGGATTAATTACAATCATTCAGAAGTAGTTTTTCAGCGACCTTGAATTTTTCATTGAGTTTTCGTACAACAAAGAAATGTTGTTTTGTTTAAATTTAGTTGCAATAATACTTAGTAACAAAATTTAACTAAGAATTTATTAGTAATATTATAAAAACATCTGAATATTTTAAACTAAAAATAAAAATACTGTACTCTCTCTTAACTGAAGAGTAAGCGAGAAACTAAAATATAGAAGCTCAACAAAAATTGCAACATTTTATTTTGAAAATTTTTTGGAGATGTTAAAGTGGCATATATGGTTTAATAGATAAAAGGTAATGGAAAAGTTGTTAGTGAGTCATGTTTCGGCTATAGCTGTTAATAATGAATTACATCATGAAGAGAAAATCTACTTTGCATTTATTCAAAATTCACTCCCATTTCCTTATCTGTACACAATTAATGTTATAGTTGCCACTATATTATTTGTAACTTTCAAAAAATATTTGATTATGCCATTAGATTGAAGTGGATTATTTTAACGAGCAAATTTTAGCTTGGATATATTTTCCGATTGAAATCTTCTCATTAATATAGTATGAACTTTATTTCTTCATAAGTAATTTTTCTACGCAGTTGGATGTCAAATTGGCTCTATAAGTTCTAAATCAGTGCTTTTAAAACTTTCTAAATTCGCGACCCAATTTTCAATCAGAACTTTCATCGTGCCCCCCTTCCCCATACAATAACAATGTGTTGAATGTAGTAATAATGTATAATACTTTGAGACTATATATATATATATATATATATATATATATATATATATATATATATATATAAAAGCTAAAATACGACCCAATTTTAAACCGTACAAAATATTAAGATAAGTAATAAATTTTGTTTATGATAAGTTTATAGAAAAATCACTAGTAATTATTAAACTTGTTGTTAACTTAGTATTGTTTCTTAGTATCAAATATATTGTGCCGTACTGATACATTTATGAGTATACTATATTAGAGTAAATGTGTATTTTTTATTATGTCAGAATACATTTTGCTTCCTTTTATAGTAAATTGATAACTTTTTAAATAATCCTTTATTTTTGACTTTCCGATACGCTCGCGTTCCCCCTTGTAAGGGGTTATCGCTTCCCCTTGTAAGGGGTTATCGCCCCCCCCCCTTGTAAGGGGTTATCACTCCCCCTAGGAGGGGGGCACCCCACAGTTTGAGAAACGCTGTTCTAAATTAATCATGATTTGGATATTTTTTTTTAAAAATTGAATGGGTTTTGTCAGATATCACATGATTTTTTTTACTTTATTATTTAAAAGAATATTAATTTTCAAAGAATTATAAAATAAAAATAAAATGACACAAATAAAGAGAAAAATAATATGTAACGGTTGAAATTTGAATGTTAGTACTAACTACAATTAAGATAATAATTCTAAGTAAAAGAGAAAAACATTTAAAAATACGCAAATCATTAAATTATAAATATGTTTCATCTTTCTTCAATAATTAATTATTTACTAAGTGGCATCACGCAGCAAAATGAGTGATGTTGTTGATAAATGTCTTAATTTTAAACCTCGGTCAAGTGACAAGGACAACACTTTAGAGCAGCGTTTCTCAAACTGTTTGCGCTCTCCCCTTTTGGGGCGTGATAATCCTATGCGGGGGGACAGCATTTCGAAAACAAAAGATCACTTTAAAAAATATTAATGTACTGAAGGAAATCAAAACAAAATACAATTATAATTAAAAAAAAAACATTTGCACTGATATTATATACTTATAATTGCATCAGTACTGCTCAATGTTTTTGAGGATTAATTTATCGATATTAAGTTAAGAACCAATTTATTAATAATAACTAGGTATATACATATAAAACGATAGTTCATACTTATTTTGATAATGTGTAAGGTTTGCAATTCAAATCCTATTGTTGCTTTAGCATCAAAGTACATTATTGATTCCATTGCATTGTTATTTTATGTAAGGGGGGGGGGCGCGAGGAAAGTAATAATTTAAAATTGGGTCACAAATGTTGAAAGTTTCAGAAGCACTGCCATAGAGGGCATCCCATCCTCCAGAGTTCCATAAAATGGCAATGTAAGAACTTCTGTCTTCTAAAAATTAAATGTGAATAGATTACCAGTTTTTAAACTAACTCGGACATTTTATCCTAAATGAGATTATGAAGGAAGTAAATTATTTAATTTCGTCCATGCAATTTCTTTAGTGTTCACACAGATTACAAACGATTTTTATTTTTCGCTGAGTTTACAACGTTGCGAAAATAATTTATAAGATGAAAATATTGAATGGTAGGAACAGTAAAGTTTATCTTCAATAATACCCCGAAATTAAGTGATAGATCGGATTAGGTGATAGCTGCGTAAATCGAAATCACGAAAGTAAGGGTATAATTTCACATAAAATACATACGAATTCTTTTTAGTCGGGGCAGGACACGAAAGAAACTAATAATTTAGAAAAAAAATGGTTTAATAAAATCTGAGATATATATAAAACAAAAACACAAAATTACAGACCAGAGTTATTTTGATGTAAAAGGTTTCATAAAATCTTAACAAAGTAGTCAGCCATCTCGAAGATTTATTTTTCTACCTGAATGTTTCCTAATAACATTCAAATGATTTATTTTTTATTTGTTGAAAAAATACGATTGTTAGGGAGTCCATATTCTCTAAAATGTGTAACCAATTTTTAAGTAAATGTTTTCTCATATTCCCAACCATCATTTGATCTGATTGAACTGGGTCTAAGGACTCAGATTCTTCAATGTCTTGATATTACTCATGTATTTCTATGAGCTTAGAATTAGCTCCTGATTGCGGGAATCCAGCAGCTCTTAATTTCTTTCCCTGGAAATAAAGACAACTTTATCAATCACATAACCACTAAAGACACGCCGTGTAAGAAAGCATTGCACGTTAAATCTGTTGAAAGCTCAAACGTCATCCTGTTGTTGTGTTAGTTAGGAGAGGGTGATGGTAGCTCAAATGTCGTCCTGGTCACTTGACCATGGTTCAAAATTACGAGGTCCGTCGCCAAAAGCCCTCGTGTAGCTGAACAGAGCAACGTTAATATTCACTTACTCACTCACTCAATCACTCAATCACATTACCAATTTCAGTAAGCGGAGAGTAAGTAATTAAGTTGTATAACAATCAAACAAAAGACGAATCGACGAGATTTGAAAATCGTGCAACTCCGGATTCACGTAAGTCGAGATATTACAGTAGTTAGTGTTGTATACAATTTGTTTTGATGTTTTTACTTAAAATATATTACACGTATGACAACATTATTTTCTTCCAAAGTGGAATTATTATGTTAATTATTTTTATATTAAAACTATACACATACTAGATGCAAGATCTGTTTTCATCAGAAATGTTTTACTCTTGAAAAATTTTAATTTTTTTTCAAATTGTTTTAACTTTACAAAGTTGAAGAAGGAAATATTTCCTCAGAATTAATATTAAACCTCCATTATGAATAATGTAATGACACTCAGCATGATCATTGACCATTACATTCCATATAAGATAGCCGTGTAAAAGTTCATAATGTACAACGCATATTTGATGTATTCTGTATTTTCATAAAAATCATAGTATCCAAATGCTTATACATTTGTATGGAGCAGGTCAATTGACAAAGGACTGAAAAAAGAAAATAATGAATTTCAATTTGACAAAGAGCATTTATAAGCCGGAGTGTAAAAAACATACAAAATAGTACCATTCTAATGATACAGTAAACAGGCAATTCTGCGCAATGGATTGCCTTTAGAAGTTGGAAATTTAAAAAACGAATAGAGAGAGAGAGAGAGCACGCTATGTTAAGCTTTAAAATGATTTAATTTGATAAAATTAATAATGCAATTAATTTAAAGCAATGTTAACCAATGAAAAACAGATTACATTCGTTTTGTTAAGTTTATACAGAATTTTTACAGCATTATTAGAATATAAATAAGTATCACAATACAACAAAACAGTTAGCTAAAGAAATAACGAAAAATTCAAATCTCAAGCTTGAAAAAGACATATGAGATTTTATGTCTCGGGAGATCCAGGATCTCAATTAGCGTCACCCTCCAAGACTTATCACAAATTTGTTCATTTAAATGAGGTTCATATATTTTTTTCTCGCTATTTTTAATTGCTCTGCTTATAGAAGAATACGAGATTCTTCTCTGAATCACTGTAAAAACATCAGACCCTTTTCTTAGCTAGAAAATCAGCTCTCTCATTTCCATAGGTATATATTGTTTTAAAATTTTAAAGCAATCCAAGCATTTCTATGTAGTTCTTAATTCTAAGAGATTCTGAAAAATTCGAAGTCGCCACAGCGTGTATTGCGGAAAAGGAGTCTGACACAAATAATCGTTCTCAAAATCCTCCTTCTTCGACAAAAAAAAATTTTAGAACAGTCTTTCTAATAGATTCTGCTTCAACATCAAATAGTTTCGTGTTTGGACCTAAGTATAGATAAACTGCGAATAGTTCTAAAAAAAATTCCAGTACTTGTGCACTTTTATCCTGATATAATTTTGAGCCATCACTATAGGCATGGAGCCAATCAGGCTTTCGATATCTGGTGTTTAGAATAAAAATATAGCACAGAGAGAGTATGCTACATTAAGAAACTGATAGAAGAGAGAGAAACTTATTTCCACTTAAGAATCTTAATCCCTTAACTGCCAATGGCGTATTTATCCGTCTTGTTCAATCGGTGCGGTGAGTGCCCGGACGTATATATAGTTCGATCTGAAACACGATCATTTTCTTAGCGCTGCTATCTGTAAAACTATTTCGAAGGGATGAGAATGAAATAAATTACCTTGATATTTTTTGCGACGGATTTACTTGCTTCAGAGAAAAATTTGCATAGTTCTGCCATTTGTTTTCGCCACAATACACCGCATACGCAGCACTATGTAAAAAACGTCGATACTGGGAAACGAATCACGTAATTTTTAATATGTAGTTATGGCGTTAAGGGAATGAAAGTCGATAGATGTAATAATAATATGGGTAAAAGTTAAATCACTTTAAATTGGAAAGAAATAGAACATTTTATTTAAGAAATATACACACTAACTAATTAGTCGATAAAACGTTTATCCGATTTTGTTCTAACGCAAATTAAAATGCATCTTAGCATTGGTTAGCAGAGACGTGAAACATTTTTAGAACGATTTATCTTCTATCCGTTGATTTCTGTGTAAAGGTCCGTGATATCTATTTCCAATGCACTTATAATTTAAAAATAAAACAAAGGGGCAGGGAAAAACTGGCAATGATGTTGATTTAGTTGGCTCAGAAATTATTTAAAAATTATGAAATCAAATATCATAAATGATTTCGTATATTATTCTTTCGAAATATAATAGTGAGCTATCAAAACAATTAAAATGAAAAGAATGAAATATATGATCGACGGACCACCTTATGCAGATATACCGAACAAATTATTTCCAGGCTTCTTTTCGATGATTCTAAAGAATAAGATGAAGTGTTCATCACCAAAAGTATAATGTTCTATCTATCGAAATTCCAGTTCAAACGATTGTATGGAGTGTCAAAATTTAGGATGTCTCCGGACTTGTCTTCACTGATTAATGAGGCTTTATTCGAAGAAAGATTCAATTCATAGCTGAAAATGCCTTTGAGAATGAAGAGCGAATGAAATGAGTTGAGTACCTTTGTAAACAAGTTTATTCAGAAAGGTAGTAGACATGATGGACGCTGCATAGCACAAATATTTTTAAGTAGTTCACCCCTTACTGTTTTTGAAAAAGGTGTTTTAATTACTTAGATAGTTTCTATAAACAAAATGAACTTAATAAGCGCCAGCAAGATGTTTGCTCTATCCACCTATTCTGTCAACACTGGATCAAACACTGATCTCATGTTCTATACCTTCGATCGGCAACCTAGCATACCACATGTGGCACGGGGTACTATTATCAATGGCACTCTACACTACTCTACAAATTTGTCAATTTTTGAGATGATGGAAGGTAATAAATTTGTGATGGCCCTTATTTGGCAAACACATATTTTTAAAATTATGGACAGTTACGGAATTACTTAAAAATCTGAAAGATAACTATAAATATAAATGTACAGTATTTTGTTAATTATTGAACGTCACATTGATTAAGGGTGAGTGAGTGAATATCGACGTCAAACTGTTCAGCTACACGAGGTCTTTTGGCGATGAATATTGTAATTTTAAAACACGGTCCTAATCGATTGAGAGATTTCATTGTTTAGAGAGAGAAAATAGCATGTGTTCTCTGTTTCCGTTTTTTGTTCTGCATATATAAGACAAAACTTGTTCCTCATGTGAAAAATATTTTAAATCCGTAAGAAAATCGTTTCAGAACTGAATGCTCACAGAATCGTGTCTAGTTGAAAGTCACATATCATATCCCTGATTTTTCGATATAAAAAAAAGAGAGATGCAAACACTAGGTTCGTATTAAAATTTGTATTTGTCTTTTTATTTAACTATAATGAAGATAAATACGAATATTTTATGTTTTATATTTATTATTTTAATTAATATGGTTAAAAACATAATATATGTATGATTTTAATTTTTTAAAATTTTTGTTGAAGAAATAGTAATATACTTTATAACCTGTTTTTTTTTGTAAAGAAATATCTTTAAATGTTACAAAGTTAATACATAATAAAACTGTAAATATATATATTATTGCCCTCTATTCTCTAATTCTGTATGCATTATCACGGGAATCGAATTGTTTCAAATATTCTCGACTGTGTAGTAAGCTGAATCATATTGGTTGATTAATTTGACACTCCACTGCTAAAAGATTGCCGATTTCTATTCTATACTTTCTGCCACAATTCGAATCATTATATTTCTTGAAATGGATGGAAATTAAATTAGCAAAGAAGCACAATTATAAAGAACATTATGAAAAACAACTTAATAGCACATATATGAGCGTTAGTTTTTATTGAGAACTACAAAATTTGAATAGAGTTACTGAATGAATCACACTGCGATTGCAAACAGCGTTCTAGTTATATTTATATGTAAAAAATAAGTGAAAATTATAATGATTTTTTACAAAAACATATATTCCTGGCCCTTCATACAAATATCAAGTTCAATTTGTTTCATGATTTGGTTTGATTACATATTGTTTTTTATTAATCCGGTCCTTAAAATTGCATATGTAATCACATACCTTTGAGCATTGATCAAGGGACTATGATGAATCTTGAGCAGGCAAACCACTCTCCAAAGTTTCACATCAAACCAATGTGAGAACTTTGAGCTAAATCGATTTAATACATGCAACAGTCCTTCTCTACGTGACAACTTCTCAATTGTGCTACTAGAGTCCGCGACCCGACAATTGAGTAAGAGTTATATTTACGTCACACAAAAACTAACACATTTGCTATTGGTAATGGATGCTGTAACGACACCTGAGCTGGCACCTCTCTCATCAAACTGCCTCACCACACTATTGGGTGGACTTTGATTTTCGAGATATTTATTTTGCATCAACATTTCACCACGATGAGTCTTCAGTGGTAACAGGATTCTGTGACACGCCGACCACGAGTTTATGACCATATAACCACTAAGGTACCATGGCCACTCCCGGACTCGCAAAAGCTGTCACGAGTTTGAGGCGATAACCGTTTAGCCACTGCAGCCATTCACTTTCTGTCCTGAATTGAGCGGCCAAAATGATTATTTCTTGAATTGTTTTTTTGTTTTTTCTGACAATCTGTAAATATTGAAAAAAAGAAGAAAACAATTATGTGTTTAAGACATTGGTTAATATTGCAAGAGATTTTCCTCACTCTAAAAGAAACGTTAGCAAGAGTTAAATTACTTACCGAGTATAATTCTGTAGAAGCTATGTCCTTAAATACGACTCGATAATAAGGCGAGATATAAACTGATGTTTATCTCATAGATTTCAGGAATATTTCGTATAATTCTAGAGCATTCTAAGAGAAAATTATGTCAGATAACGCCTGGAGTGATGTTATTATAAGACCCATCTTAGCAATGCTGACATATTTACATCATGCACTACTCACCTCTTTGGATATTCTCTGAAGTCCAGATGCGATTTACTTTGACCTTCAGTTAGTTCAACTCTGTATACATTGTTTCCACTTAAAATATAATTATAGGGATTCAGGGCTTTTGTTTCGGTTGTAGTAAGGAAATATATATTTTTTAAATTGCGTACAGTTATGTTAATTTTAGAGTTAATATACAATTTACATACGTAAAATCATGAAAAATAATTCATTATCAACAAATATACATAAACTGCTGAATGAAGGGAACTTTTTTATGTTTAAAACTGCTTCCATTTTTGTGTTTAAATTTATTCCAGAATTTAAGAGAAGTAATTTCCGTTAAAGTTGATCATGGTCCTTATTTTTTTTTTAAGAATCTGATTCAATAATAAACATTTTTTTTAAGGAAGAAGGATTTTTAAGCCTCTTCACACACATTAGGTATTTCGCTTTCTTTATGTTATGATGATATAAACATACATAACAAGAAATGCCCCTTTGCAAAAAAAAAAAAAAAAAAAAAAAAAAAACCATATATTTCTGATTTATTCGTGAAAAGAAAAGAACTGTATTTGTTTTTTTTTCGCATTACAACGTTCTTTTTTATTCCTGATAAACATTATGGAAAGTTTTCAATAACATCTGTTACTTCGCTCCCTCTAATTACGTTACCGCATTCAAAGAGCTTTCTAGTATTTATTTCACTAAAAAAAGATAGTTCTACGTGCTTTCAATTCAGAATTTATCGTAATGTTTTTCTCAGCAACTACCTCAAAATTCTTTATATCATATAGCATATTATACACGCAACAGCAATTAATTTCTCATATTTTATGTCTTAAGAGTTTTAGTATAAAATGAAGAGGAATGAAACGTTTGCGGACTTTTTTTGTATTTATTTGAATGACATTTGTGAGTAAACATATTATGGTTATTTTTATTTTTTTCTGTAGCAAAAATATTTGTTTGTTTTACTAATATCATTTGTAATACATTTATCATTTTTCTGTTAAAAATAGTATCTTTAAAAAAATAATAACCTAACAGTAGACAAACTTCACCACTCCCTCAGCATTTAACAGCCACGGGGTGAAAGAGTGATTAAGTCATATTAGTTGTAGGGAAAATAGTGAAAAAAAATTCCATATGACTTGAAGACTAGCAAATTTTTGAAAATGTAGTTTAATTGGCACACTCCATCACATTGTTAGGTACTGTGACCCCAAATTTCAGAGTTTTGCAGTGAAATTTCACTTACGTGGCCCTATATATAGGCGAGCGAGATATTAATCAAAATCACAAACCTAGTAAAAAACGTTGAAGGTTTCCGTAAAAATAATGCTGTTTAATTTGAGAGTTGAGAAAATTGTCACCTAACCTTGACTCTACATTAAAAGAAAAACATTCCAAATAATACCACTCAAGATTCTCAAAAGATAGCCTTTAGAAAGGGTGTTTTTTTAGAGGTATAGAACTTTAAATTGCAATAAAACAACGATGTATTATTCGATTGACATGGATTTTTTTTATTCGAAAGATAATCTTGTGGCATTACATTTTAAATATGATTTCTGGCATATGACTGCCACGGCTGGCTGGGATGTAGTCCAATCTGGACGTCCAATGTTCGATGACTTTTTCCAACATTTGTGGCCGTATATCGGCAATAACACGGCGAATGTTGTCTTCCAAATGGTTGAGCGTTTGTGGCTTATCCGCATAGACCAATGACTTTACATAGCTCCTCAGAAAACAGTCTAGTGGTGTTAAATCACAAGATCTTCGAGGCCAATTCACAGGTCCAAAACGTGAAATTAGGCGGTCACCAAACGTGTCTTTCAATAAATCGATTGTGGCACGAGCTGTGTGACATGTTGAGCCGTCTTGTTGGAACCACAGCTCCTGGACATCACGATTGTTCAATTCAGTAATGAAAAGTTAGTAATCATGGCTCTATACCGATCACCATTGACTGTAATGTTATTGCCTTCATCGGTTTTAAAGAAGTACGGACCAATGATTCCAACAGCCCATAAAGCGCACCAAACAGTCAGTTTTTTCTGGATGTAACGGTGTTTTGACATACACTTGTGGATTAGCTTCACTCCAAATGCGGCAGTTTTGTTTGTTGAAGCAATCTCGTTTTGGGCCCATTCGACGAATCTCTATGAGGCGTGAGTCTATTCATGATGATTTGCCAAACCAAACTGAGAATAAATCACTTGACAGCTGTT
The DNA here is from genome assembly GCA_019973935.1 of Trichonephila clavipes. NCBI lineage: Eukaryota > Metazoa > Arthropoda > Arachnida > Araneae > Nephilidae > Trichonephila > Trichonephila clavipes. The sequence continues at coordinate 882,117 of BMAU01017316.1, read as the reverse complement.
AAATCGGTCGCCATCTAGGAATGTAATGCCAACTTAAACTTCTATACTTGGAAAAAAACACTTTTTAGTTAAGATTCAAAAATGATGCAACACTTGTTATTTTCTATCCATAACAAGTACAAAGAATTTTCTGTGTTTGTGCGGAACATCCTTAATTAAAAAACTTCTTTGATTACATCCATTGAATCATGAGGAACTGTGTTTTTAATGGAGACTCACATTTTGGTGACATAATTTTCTAAAACCATGATTGCAGCAAACTATGTTGATTTTATCGAAACCAGATAGGTTTTGGGCCAAATTTGTGCATGTGATTAATAGCGCGGCTGTATAAGATGACTTAAATGAACTATTCACTGCACAATTGCGAAACTTTAGGCGGCAGCACTTAATGCTGTGATGCCGGTTGTAAATTTTCTACATTTCTAAATATATACTAGTTATCAATAACTGAGCGATATGGAATTTTATTTTAATGCTTCTCTAAGATTGCATGACCTTCACTATTTCACCCCATGCCCATTTGATATTGAGTTTAGAAACTCCCAGTATATTTGAAATTCAGACAAAAATTTAAGATTTGAAAAAACATGTTGCAATATATATAATGTAATGAAAAAATCGAATGCCTGATGTATAACTATTTAGCCCTATCGAATGTGTTCCGAGTTGAATTCCTGAAAACTCATTTTAATGACAGAGGAACTTAATTGTTTCTCATTATTTCAAGTAGTGAAGTCCATTCTATTGAAAAATCAGCGGCTTTTCTCCCATTTCAGAAAATTTCTGGGGTCTTTCATTCAAGTGAGGCACCTCTTAATGATTTCCTTTATTGAGAGACAGTTTTGAAAAGACGACTTTCTCTTCATTTATGTTACAGAAACAATGCGACGGGACATGGCTGCATGATTTTCAATACTCGGTCTCTCTTTAGAAGAATGAGAGTAATATTCAATTTAAGGGTTATTAAACCCAATTAATAATGTAGATAAGTATATATGCCCCACAATTAAATGACAAAAACGAAGAAAAGTAAAATGTTGGGAATCTTTATAAGTTTGAAATTTTTTCCAAAACTGTACATAAAGATTTTATAATATCCATTTGGGGAAATGGGCTGAATTAATTAGAGTGTTTAATGACATTTTGCTAACCACAAATGATACATTGAAATTTAATAATTTCTCTTAAGACCTTCAAATAGAAGGACGTTATAACTTAGAATTCATCTTCTTCACGTTGAGTGATATGGAACATACAGAGGTGGGAACCTTAAGGATGCATGCGGCATCTGTGAGTGTCTTGTTCGACCTTCATAAAACCTAGCAATTATATTTATTAATGTTTAACTATATAGATTGCTACATTTTGCAAATCAATGGAATTAAATGAAAAACGTCATGAATGTATGTATGTCTCAAAGACTTACGATTGCAATAGCCAATAGTACATTTCAAATGTTAGAGAGCCACCTAGTACCACATTAACCCACATGCTCATGAGAAGGATCAATTAAGGCTTATAAATAATTAAATTAGATAAAAAATTAAATTCCCTATCTAGCACTTAACTCATATTTTTCATTTCATCTTCAAGTATCAAACTAATCACCCATTTATTGCTTCCGAACATATGACCTAGCCAATAAACATGTCTAATTCCACATCGTTAGATTTCATAGCCTTATATGCCAGCATTAACTTTCAAGTACAATCATAAAATCCGCGATACTTACCCCTTCGGATTTTTAAGTGCTAATCCCCCTCCAACTTAAAACACACCGTGGCGTGTGTGTTTTTCAACCCTGTTCTTAGAATCAGAAGAGATGTACTAATTGTAGAATAAAAAGACATTTTAAAAAAACCTAAGTCTAATTCTGGCTCAAAACATGTCAGAAATAAAGCCGGTCAGGATTCTATCTGCTAATAATTTTCGAATCTTAACGTAAAAATAATCTTAATAGTAAAATAATTTTAAATTAAAAACGAACGCCAACGACCGTAATAAATGATATAGATAATTTGTTGAACTTCGATTAAGCTGTATACATCTTTGCGAAAAACGTCCTGTTGCCGGGATTGAAAGGAATACTCTATGGTAAGAAAAACGAAGAAACGCGAGTATAACCCCAAGAAGAAACCGTTTTTACCACCGAACGATATTTTTGTCTTTACTTTAGAGGCCAGATTATCGTGAATAAAAAACAACGTTCTAATGGTGAAGAAAAAAGAAAGAAGCGTGAATCCCTTATCCCCGTGAAGAAAGAAGTAACTCATTCCACCAAAAAAATATTAAAAAAATCTTCTTCGCCGGAAAGTCTGTACAATAATACCGTGAATTTGACCAACATCGAATATAATAGTGAAGAAAAAACAGCAAATGCAAAATTGAAAGACCAACATCGAAAAAAAGTTCTAAATAAAATCACTGGACAACAACATGAGGATTACCGTTTACAAAAAATTTCAGCCGCTAAGAAGTAAATGTCAGTTAAATTATTAGTTTTCATTTTAGTAACATTCAAGTGACTGAGTTTTGCTGAACCGAACTTTAAGAAGAAAAATAATGCATGATATGATATGATATTTAATTTTTAAAATACAGTTGTGTTAAATGGTATATTCCATATATTTTAATTGAAAAAACGAAGTGTACAAGTTTTGTCATACAAAATGTTTAGAAATCTTAATATAATTCTCATAGTTTTATCTTAAAATGTCGAATGAGTTAACATTTATGGTAGAAATTGGTGTTTTAAAGTTGAAAGATATAAATTATTTTTTTTAGAAAAATGACTAATGTACTTATACTAGTGATATTGATTTTATAAGAAACAAAAGTAAAGTCACGTTGCATTCTTTTTTCTCCACTGAAATTTATTGTTTTGTTAATTATTTTATTCAACAGTAACCTTATTGCATATCATTTAATTTTTTTTTTCATTTGGAAATTGCGTGTTTTGATATATCGGCCATATATACATATTCACTATTTCTCGAAATTTTCCTTATCTAAATTTAAAATTAATTTAACAACTTGAAGCTTATTTTTAGATATTATACAGTGGATAATGGATAATACAATCATTATAATTTTGTATATGTTTTGAAACATTAAGAGGACAAATGTGTTCAGTTTGGAATGTACACCTCTTATATATATTGTTTTCTTATTAGCTTCGCTGAACATCTGTGATTTGATCAAGCAGACTCCTCAGAGAGATGTGTTCAAAATTAAGTAGTGAGATGCAGTTTATATTAGTGAATGTGTGATGTAAGAGAAAGTCAAGAATTTTGTCTATGAAACGAATACTTAGAAGGTTACGGAGAGATTCAAAATAATATATGCGATATTGCTAAGTTACAATGAATATTGCAAAAATTTTACTTAAATTCTAAAGATGGTAGAAGAGAATTCATATTTCTGACTAACAATTATTTAAAGAACTCTTTTATTCTTATAACTCTTATATTCTTTTATTCCTATATTCTTATAATTTTTATATTTTTATATTCTTATATTTTATAACGCATATGATATAAAATATTGTTTATTGTGTTGAATAGTACATATAAATTGTTGTACACCGTTTTCATATTATTAATAATGTTACTTTATTAGTGTCTATATTTTTTTATCTTTTAAAAAAATGTATTTCATATATGGAACATTTCGTGTAATACTATTAGGTATTATTTCGAGGGCACCAGAGTAGACTTTTATACAAACTTATTATTTTAATATTTGTACGATACTATGTATTTTTATATCTACTATTTTATTGTTTGATGTGATATTATTTTCCAATATAATTTTTTTAAAAAAAACATTATCTATTAGTTAGAATACGAATCCATTATTATGAAGGAATAGGAGGAAACGCGAACTCTTATTCTGGATATCGAATAGATTTTTACCAGCTAATCTTCAGTTATATGTACGGAAATTCATTTTTATCAATCAATACAGAGTTTCTGAAACTGTGGGGTGCACTCCCCTAGAAGGGCGTGATAATTCTGCGAGGGGGGAGCGAGCATATTAGAAAGTCATAAACAAAAGATTTTTTTTAAAAAAAATATTAATTTGCTGAATGTAAACAAAAAAATACATTTTGACATAATAAATAAATTACACATTTTCACTGATGTAATAAACTTATAAACGTATCAGTATTGCACACTGTATCTAATAATTTAATAATACATAAAAAACAAATTTAACAATTACCAGTCACACCCATGAACTTGTCATATATAAATTTATACACAGAAATTAACACTTATTTTGATAATTTATACAGTTTATAAAAAATCCCTTAACTGTCGATAAAAAGTTAGTTGATTCGCTCCCCAGTTTTCCACTGTTTTCCACGTAGGCACACGACGTATGTTACGAAAAGAGGGAGAAGGGAGAGAAAAGGAATAAATAAGCAAATCTTCTAAAATAAGTAAATTCTTCGCAAATAGTATCAAGGTCATTTTTCTGCACTCCAAAACCTTCGGAATAATTTTATGGATAGCAATGCACAGAAAACGCCATAATTCAGAAAAACTAATTTATACGTCAGGGGCAATCGACATTTTTGGTGAGCGCACGTATATATACGTCGATGGCACTTATTAGGTTAAAGTCGTATATTGTACCTCTAGTGAGAAAGTATAGTATTATTGAATTCAATGCATTGCTATTGTAAGAAAGGGGGGGCGATGAAAATTATGATTGGATTTTGGGTCGCAGATATTAAAAGTTTGAGAAGCACTGAATTAATATTTTGGAAGTGTCATTACTGTGTTTGTTGTTATAGTTTCATTTATTTTAGAGCATTTTGATTTTTGTATTCCTATTACTTAAATGTTTCTACTACGTGTAATATGCGTTTCCAAATGATGTTAGGTATTGTTTTGTTTCTGATGAAAATTGATTAAGTTTTTAAAGAGAGAAAACCCACGCCATTACTTCCTTTTAATATTGGTGGGCAAATGTAGGATAATTAAATTATATTAAAAATTACTTCCCTATCTAGCACTTAACTCATCTTTTTCATTTCATCTTCAAGTATCAAACTAATCACTAATTTATTTCTTCCGAACATATGGACTAGCCAAAAACATGTATAATTCCAGATCGTAATATTTAATAGCTTTATATGTTAGCATTAACTTTCAACTACAATAATAAAATCCACGATAATTTCCCCTTCGGTGTTTTAAGTGCTAATCCCCTCTCACTTTAAACACACCTTGGCGTGTTTTTTCCTCCCTGTTCTTTGCGTCAGAAGAGATGTACTAATTCTAGAATAAAGACCTTTTTAAAAAACTAAGTTTACTACTGGATCAAAACATTTCATATATGCATATATATATACTCAAATAAAAATACTAACAGTAAAATATAAGAAGTTACAACAGTTTCTATGAATTTAATAAATTTATAGAACAAATAATCAATGATGAATGTTATAACAAGTTTTTACGCTTATGTGAATACAAAAATATTTTAAATTTTAACTTTTAATGTAAAATAATAAATTAATAAGAATTTAATTGCTTTAAACAATATTTCTAAATAATGCACGAGATGTTTAAAGGTGTTCAAAAACTATAATAATTTCATAAAAGTCGCATTTATAGAGCCTTACATCATCCTATGCTGTGTCATTTATTACTACTTAATTTACATGCGACCTCTAATGGCAAAAAGGTTCCCCACATCTGTAATAGGGGGTGCTTTAGCACAGATTAGATGCCACCATATTTTAAATTTATGAAATGATTTTTGTGTCGTTTTAAAGAACTTCTTGATGCATTGAATGGCATATTTTTATAGAGATATTGTCAGTTAAACATCGTTAAATGGTATACAAACTCCTTATTCTACTTTCCTTTTGAGGGTTTCATAACCAATAGGTATATGAGTATGATCTCTGTTGTTATCCAGGGGAATCGAAACTTTGGTTTCGATGGTGCAGAATATTTGAGTATAATCCTTCCTGTCATTACAAACACTCTTTGGAGGTCTGAACTATGGAAGACACCGTATCAACTACTGTAAATATTTTAATTTAATGTTTTCATAGACTTTAAATTAAAATGGTAAAATAAAAGCCTCAGCTTAAGGAGTAAATAACTAATGTAGCTTTTATAATAGACATATAATAATAAAAAGTTTTATTACAACAATTACAAATTACAAACAATTTACAAAACTTTAACTCTCAGTTTTATTATAAAACTGACAGAGTTAAAATTTTACAAACCTACAGGTAATTTTAAATCTAAATCAAAGTATTCTAAGTTTAACTAATGGAGCTTTTCCAACGGTGATTGATAATTTATCTTTATTATGAAGGAACTTCCTATTTGATTGTTACCTAGAACGTAGCTGTTCACTTAATAAGAAATTCAGAATTTTTTAAGTATATTTATACAAGTAAATTAGGAAAGTGAACGTAAAATCACAATACATACAATGACAACTTAGAACTACATATAAAATATATCTTTTAAAAAAATAACAGATAACTCTCTCTCTCTCCAACAAATATCATTCATTACATTGAAGTGAAAAATCTCTGTTTTGACTTTTCCGTAGAGTCTGGTAAGTATTTTTTTTATTTCATTTCCCTAAACTACCGGCAATATTCTTTGGTGATAAAATTTCAGCTTTAGATAATGAAACTTGCCGAAAACATTTTTTCCCTGCTTTTCAAAAACCTCTTTCAAACTCATTTTTTTAAGGTATCCGACTACGTTCAAAACCGTGATTTTGGAAAAGCGTATAAATGGATAATATTTAGGATATTTAGTGTCACTTAGATTAGAAAATGTATATTAAATAGTTTTAAGAATATTATTACAATAAAAAATTATTTAAGTGCAATATTTTGACAAAAAAAAACATAGAATGACCTATTTTCAAAATATTCTCCTTTGGTGAAAAATGCTTCAATTTTAATAATATTTGGCCTGTGTATAGCACAGACATCTGTACAGAGGCTCAACTAGAATTTTTGAAATATGTAACTTAGGTAACTTGGGTTTATCTATGTTTTACGACAATAGAGGGTTGAAATTTTAAGAAAAAAAACGTCAATAATTATTTCAATGGGTTGTAACTCTGAAAATAATGCGAATCTTTGAAAAAAAATTCAGAATCTCTGGAGAAGTCTTTATTTTACATAAGCAAAATATTATTTTAGAAGCATTTTTATAAAAACGAGATCATTTTGAAAAAAAAGTTTATTCTAAGTTAATTTTTAGCACAAGTATTGTATTAAACTATTTTATTTTCTCAAAATGTGCACTTAAAACAATTTTATACATGTATTCTAATCTAAGTGACACTAAATATCATGAAAATTATCGATTTATACGCTTTTTTTTAAAATCACGGTTCCGAACATTGTCGGATACCTTAAAGTTTTGTTTCTAAAACATATATTACTAACAAATTGTAAATGCGTCGTGATACATGTTTTATCTACTTCACATGCTTTAAAGAAACTGGATCCATAGAACGAGGAGAATTTCAAAAACTGCTGAAAGATAAAAATGACCAATTGAGAGATCGATTGAGGTGATAATTTGTCATTGTCAATGGACTACCGGATATCTCAAATGTTCATTTTATGGTGTATGGACCCTGAAAGAGAAGTAATGAGACACAGAACATTTTCGATCAATGCAGACATAGAAAAGAATATGAAACCAGAGACCCATATATTCTTCCAATATAGAACAGAAAATTGATATTCGTATTGAAAGAGACATATAAAAGATCTATTGATACTGCTACCAATTTATATTTTCCAAAACGGGATGTAAAACACAAAAAAGAACGTGAAACATTCTAAGAAGTAAATTCCAATAGCTATTGATCCTGAGCTATTGTTATAATTAAATATACAAAATTTAATAAAGTAAATACAAATAATCTGGCTTATTGTATAATTTATTTTGCTCTAATAATTAATGCAGTGCTCTTGATGAACTTATGAAAAATATAAATAATATTCTGAAAGTACTTGAGTTTTTCTTTTCTCTACATCTCCCAAATATAATCAGTAATATTCAATTATAGGAATATTTTTTAAAAAATATATATAAAATGTTTTTTTTTATATTCTATTTTACAGTTAAATTTAAACAATGTTTCCTTAATTAGGTATTGCTAGTTTGTATAAGTTTTAAAAAAATCAAATTAATTTTCTTTTACAGTTTCTGGTTACTCATAGCCTTCATAAGCGGTACCAGAATTTTTATAAATTTTATCGAAAGAGTCTTTATGATATATTAAGAGATATTTGGGATTATAAGAGTTAGCATGGTTAATAAATATCTATATATTGATTCGTAGAAAATATTTTAATAATTTTTTTAATTCAGCGTTAGGATTAATACTACAAGGAATCAAGCTTAAAATTGTGCTTCTACAATTTACTTTAACACTAGAAAGTCCATATCGATGTCAATTTGACACCGCAGTCTGTTCAGTTTGCTCTTCTTTCCACATTTTCGCATTGAATTTGAAACCTGTTCATACATTTAAATTATTTTTTCAAGACAATTACACAATAAAATATTGTGGTTCTTGGTTAATTAGGCAAGGTTCAAAATTTTTGTTTCATAAGTAGATGACTAAATGATATGTAACAAAACATGTACACACAACAATTTTAGAAAAAAAATAGATTTGTTTCTGCTGTTAATCCAATAACACTTGATTCAAGGTCAAATAAATATGTGGTAGCACATTGGGAAGTATGTTTAACTAATAGAAATGATAAACAATAGCTATTTACGATAATAAATTCCCTTGCTATTGAACTGAAACCAGCAGACATTCTAGGTATATTTAGCTGTAAAATATTTCCTAATTAACCAAGAATTACCGAAAATATCTCTCGCAATAAATTAGAAATTTCATCAGAGATTTGGCATTTCCCACGAGCCATCGTTGTATGCTCTGCACAAGGTTGCAAAATCAATTTTTTTATGTGAAGTTAACCAAATGCTATGTAATGAAACACTTAGACTACAATTTTAGAAAAAAATTATTTATTTCCCCTGTTAACCCAATAAAACAGCATTCAAAGTCAAATAAATGTGCGACCGTACTTTTGGAAGTTTGTTTCACTAGGGGGAATGATGAAATAAAGTTATTTAAGAGGATAAATTGTTGTTGTTTCGAAATGACACAAGCGGATGTTCTAGGTATAGTTCATTGTAAAATTTCTCCTTATTAACCCATGCACCCCAAAACCCAAAGCTGGGAAATTAATTAAAAGTCACTCAACATTTTCAAAATCACTGCAAAAATGTGGAAGGGAAAACAATCTGAACAAGTTCTTTTGTCAATTTGACAAGGAGGATGTTCTATTTTTAATGTAGTTGTGGTAGATAGATGGAGGGGGAGGTACCAGATGAAGTGTTCTCGTCGCTTGACCAAGTCTCAGAACTCCATCCAAGTCTCTCCAACGCCAATAACCCCTATTTTGATTAATTGTGTGACATTAATGTAACTATCACTATCACTCTCCCACTATCTTACAACGTTACTATGTGTGTCGCTCGCCAAAAGCCCTCTATTAGCTGAATAGTGCACGTTAATATTCACTCTCACACTCACTCCTGTTATATATATATGTATTCCCGTTAGAATAAAACAATTATAAAAATAGGAATATTTCTCGCATTTAAATAATGTTTTCCTAATTTCGATAGAAAAAGTAAAGTAATTATATTTAATTAACTCACAGAGGTATATCGAGGTAATTTGAAAATAATTACATCTGTGATGTTAAGGGGACTTGGCACCCTTTGAGCAAACTTCTTTATTTACGTATTTAAAAATTATATTTTAGGATTTTATACAATGTTTCTATTCAAGAAAATATTACCAGATGCAAATTTTCATATATTATTCACACAATTTTAAAAATTTTAATTTTTTGAAGAAAATTGGGACAATTTTAAAATCCTACTCCTTTTGTAAAAATTAATTTTATGACCTGAAATTTTTGTATAATACTCTTATGGATGATCTAAACAACTTTAGGGATCGATTTTAGAATAACTTCATTCGTTTTCGAGAAAAAAAATAAAATGTTGATATACAGGCTAAAAATCAACGAAAAAGCCAAAATGTCTTACATTTTATTTTTTTAAAAAAAAAGTATTCAGTTTATAGCAAAACGAATCCCTAATTTTATTACATGCTTAATTTTCAACACGCGAGAAAAAAATGGAAGTGATTGGTAAAAAATTGTCGAAGGAGTAGCATTATGAATGCACTAAGGTTTCGAAAAACACAAACTGAGAAAAAACAGGTTTAAAGTTTATAATTCTGAAAAAATAATTATTATAAGCTTAATTAAACTTAAAATACCACTTTAAGATATTAGTTATACGTTTTTCTTTAAAATAATTGCATTTTCATATGTTTTCAACCCACACATTTTTATAAATGATCAACTTTTAGAGAGTACTAATTGCCCATGAAAATTCAAGAAAAATGTTAATTTTTTTTTTTTTTTTTTTTCTGTCACGACAGAAATTTTAGCTGTTTTTCTTCTTATAATATTAAAGTATTACATTTGTATGAAAAATATATCAGGAATAAGAACTGAAATTATAAAATTATTAATATAAAATGCCTTAATTTAAAAACTTTACATGCACACATTTCACAAGGAAGAAAAATTACATTATTGTATTGCCTCGGAAATATTCTGCTTTTAATACTACACATTCTTTTTTATAGTTATTATTTCTATTTCTAAAATAGATTTTTTTTATCATAAAGCATTTTTTAGCTTTTTTTTCTAAAAAGGGGATGTGGCTGACTTGCCTAATTTGTTTTCAAATGAAGTTTTAGTCAACTTCTAACTTTCCGACATGCACAAGTGATATATCAATCGAAACATAATAATGCAAAGAATAAGATTAAATGAAAATAAAAAAAAAACGATAGGTTTGTGATTTTTAGGGTACCAAGTCCCCTTAAGTAGGAGAATGCGTAACTAATTTCAGTTGCAGAAATGTACAAGATTTCTTTTTCTTATATAAATTACGTGGCTACTAATCTCGAAAGTTATTTAGACCGATTATAGCTCAGCTAAAGTATTACTGTAGTACTCATTTGGGCTATCTTTTCACTTTAAATGAAAACATATTTCCCTTCAAAAATGAAAGTCTCGGGAATCTAATGAAAGTGAAGGAAGGCATATTGCAGATATACGTCAATGAAAGGATTCCTTTGTAATATTGAGATGCTAGATAGAATAATTAGGACAAGTACAGTGAACTATATAAGCTCGTATTAGTTGGCTTTATCTCCAATAGAAGGGTTTCTCTGTACCTTTTCCTCATATTGGTTGAGGGGGAAGTCACGCGCATTAATCAGATACGGAATGAATCCGAATGAATCCGAACGCAGTAGAGATGAGACACCATTAAGTTAGACATGAAATGATAGCCGATAGATTCAGAATAACTCCCCTTTTTGAGTCAGGTTTAATTAATTAAACCTGATCACGCGCTTTGTAGATAAAAAAATAAACTAGTGATAAATATATATATAATTGGTACCTATGCCTTTAATGAGTTGCAGAGTCAGAACTTGCCAAAGAGAAATCTTCCAAAATTTTTAAAGGACTGAGCAACTATATTTTTGAACTCCAATTCAGGAATAATCGAATATAATTTTGCCCTCAAAATCAGGAATAAGCCTTACAATGTAAGATGTACTACCAATGTTATATTGATTACATAATATGTGTTATTTTTCTCACTAACTACTTATATTCTATTTAGTACGAACTTTCGTTTGCGTAGTGGTGTTGTTCTACCTCAAGCGGACAATTTGACTCGACGGGGGAAATAAACCTGAATAGGAGAGTGTAGATTTCGCAGATAGCCCATCGTTACACGGGCTTTCAAGAATAATCATTTGTACATGTAAAAATGAATGGCATGGCATTATCTTCTGTTTTTTAATTCTACCATAAAGATGGTATCCTAGTTGGACAGCATTATATCAAGAAATTTTATGACTCTTGCAATAGGCATGCTGGTTTTTCGTTTGGTGTTATAACTTGTTATGTATTGTGTCTCACTTTTGCCCTGTTCTAAAGATCGTTGCATATACATTCAATACCCACTAAGTTTCCAATAAAAATTTAAAATTTGTTGCGTCTTTTACTAATGCGTATCTTGCATCTAGGTCGCTTTTTTCATTTCCATTAGGTTCAATGCTGCTTTTACCCACCCATTTCATTCGTATGATCCATAATTATCAAAACTCTGTTACAGCATTCACCACTTACAGTTCGTGGGATGAACTTGAAAAGCGTCCAAAACAAATTAAAATCCTGTTTGTTTAATGCCGAAGAACGTCGCAGTAGCAGTGGCGTAAAGGAGAATATTAGGACCCCCTGTAAAGTCAGGTTTCGAATTTAATATTTTATAAATTGGTTAAATACGTACTTGGTATCAGTCAGGGTTTCAGACCTCAATAATTCTGGGCCCCCGCTATAAAACGATGTACGTTACTCCACTGGAAAGTAGATTTTGCCAGCCATAGCGGTAGTACCAAATACTGATTAATTCACACTTCAAATGTTTAATGTTACTTCATTCAGATTGTTTTAGCCATACATCATAGCCAAAATTATTACATAAATAATATAAAATAAAATCTAATAATTTTGACTTTGATATATTTTGTCCTTCATGGTGCATAAGAATGGTCCATCAACATTTCTAATGAATAACAACAGTATGTTTGCAAAAATAATGTACATGAGCAATAAAAGACATGGGCAAATCTTTTTGTGAACTGCATTGTTAGAAATGTTTTAAGCAACATAAGTTAATAATCCAGGTATAGTAAAATAACTTCATTATTATGTATGTGTGCGTTACTGTTTTAAACTATACTTAGTTATAACTACAAGAGCAAAATGGCACTGATTTCAAAGAACTTGTTAAAATTAAGTATCGAGTGTATAATCCCATCGTTATTAAATTAATGTAAAAGTAAACGGCTCTAATAACAATTTCAAATAATTCTCAATTTTAGTATATATTCGACTTAATCAAATAATCATTTCATAATACAACGATTCCCCCGTTGATTGATCCCCTGAAGGAATAATTTAAGTAATTCCTAATTCTAGAATAAAATTATATGGATCATTTCTTCGAATTATATTACATTCAACTTCAACAAACAATCAATGAGATATCAAAAATGTATATTTAGTTTATAATATATATACTATGATACTGCGGAGTTATACGGAAAGGTTGTTAATTTAATTTGCATATTCTTACTGTATTATTTATGGAAGCAGAATTTCATTAGTAAAGGAGTACACTGAGTTGAAGCAAATATTTAAATGAATTTATACTTACTGCAAGGAAAGGCTTTATAATGAGAACGCTTTCAACTGATAAGAATGTATTCATACTGGTTTGTTTAATTTAAATCATTTGTATGTTTTAAACTCATTGAGCTTGCCTTTGTGACCGGAGTTGCGAGATGTCATTTGTAGATGTCTCTGTTGTTCATTTAACAGGAAATTATCCCGTTTCTTCTGAATCTTCACTCCGAAAACTTTACCTCGAAATAATGAGGGCTTGCCGCTTACACACAATTTAATGATATTGTTAATTAAGAAATAAAATAAAGATTTTTGGACTCGTTTAAAGTTATGTGTGATCACTGTGACGCAGAAGTTTTAATTGGAATGCATTGAGTTTAATGATTTTCCACGGAAAGCAATCACAGTTGTTAAGGATTGTTAAACTGTAAGTATCTTAACGGCTTACGCAAACTCTTAATGAATCAGATTCCTTAAGTAAAACTGATAATTTTTATTTTAAGGGAAAAAAGTAAATCTTATGAATTATCTTGACTTGTTCATTTTTGTGGAAAATATTTAAATAATTTCCAATTAAAACACAACACCACATATACATATATTGTACTACATAATTCCTCCAATTACAAAATTACAGTAATTTTTTGCAGATATGCTTCGTATCAAATTTCGTCACTATTCCTGCAAACTTGGTAATTTTAACTTGTATTGTTTTTTACAAGCCGGCTTGGTGGCGTAGATGCTTAGGCTCTGTCCTTATACGGCTTTAACTCCAGCCGAAATTGGTCCATTTTCGTGATGGAATGGACGGACAGCTTCCATATCTTATGATTATGCGGCATGTTAAAAACCCGTTGAGTGCCTGTTTGGCTTGGTAATATTAAATTCCAGGTCAAATTTCGCATCGTCACTGCTCAAGTGACTCACCCTGGGTAGCAAACCATGCTTCAAAATTATATTTTTACTATCAGTACCAAGCTATGTGGCACCAACTAAAGAGTTATACCAACTTCCCGGGAATGCAATTGGTCTGAAAAGATACTCACCAATCTTCAACTCCATTTGAAAGAAAAATGGTTTTTTTTACGATTTACATTTCTAAGTGATATATGTATTTATATATATATATAGTATAATATAAAATAAAAGTGAAGAATAACTAGAACCCACAGTGCTAAAGAAGTAAAAAATTGGATCTCATAATATATATATATATATATGAATTTATATGAATTTTGTCTGCATACTAAAATGTATATAGCTTTAAGCTTTGAAAGTGTCATGTACCTAATTTTAAAAACATATTAAATTCAGTAATGCAAAATTTCCTTTAAAAGCTACTAAATTCAAATAAATTATAAAGAATTACATGAGTAAATTACCTAAGTAGTTTTTTTTAAAAATATCTATTTCTGTGTACTATATAAATAACTCATACTTTATATCATTTAAAACAAGAACGACTGGGAAAAAAACAATATCAAATCAATCTTGTCTAACAAACTATTCTGACCTTTCAATAAACCATAAACATGTCGTTTAGCCTTGACATTATGTACAACTCGAAACATTTTCCAAAGAATACATGAGAACGCATTAAGTAAGATTTAAGAATTCTAAATATATTATTAATTGAATAACGTATATTAAGAAATTTGCTATTCAAAATTAATATTCTACAAAGCAAAATATGTATGTGTGATAGAACAAACAGACAATATATATCAATTCTATGACTTAAGTATATTGTTAGTACACTTTTGAATTTTTATAAATATACGGAATATTAAAATATATTAATATGTCTATAATTATGTTAAATGTAAACAGTTCTCTCACTCTCTCGGAAGAATCCGAGCATTTTTTGTTCTGCTATTTACGGACACAAGAGGAATTGATTGAAGTCTGTATTTCATTTTTAAATATAATTTCTACTATATTTGTAGACACAGTTAAGTGTTTTCATTTTTATTTGTGCAATTTCTCATAGTTTGAGCATTTGTCATGAGATCAGAATTACAAAAAAGAAATTACATAACTCGATTAAAATATTTATATATATATCAACTGAAATGAAGCTAGGAATATTGAATATTGTAACAATTTCTTAAAGAAAGGTTAAAATCCTCTCTCTATAATTAGAACTCATTAAAAATGTTTGTTTTTTAAATTTAAAGCACGAGATAAAAGTGTTAAATATATTTTCAATACATTTATTTCAGCGTTTCTGAAAGGGGGCGTGATTACTCTATGAAAGGGCCGCGAGCATATTGAAAAGTAGGAGACAAAATATTATTTAAAAAATTATTAATGTACTAAAAGTAAACAAACAAAATACATTTTGACGTAATAAAAGAGAAAGCACTCATGTATACTGATATAAAACAATTATAAATGTATTAGTACTGCAAAAAATGATTTTATAATTTAACAATACTATAAGTAAAGATCTAGTTTAATAACTACCAGTGATCCCATGGGCTTGTCATATACAAAATTACATATAAAAGTTAACGCTTATCTTGATTACATGTACAGCTTACAATGAACCCCTTAACTGCGAATTCACACACACAAAGTTACACGATTCGCTTCCCAATGCTGCAGTTTTTCACGTAGGCGCGTATAAGTGATGTATTGAAGAGGGGAGGAAAAGAATAAAGAAGAAAATTCTCTCAAATGAGCAAATCCTTCACAAATACTTCCAATGTCTTTTTATTACATTCCAAAGCCTTCGAAATAACTGAATGGATAGCAGTGCACAGAAAGATCGTGCTTCAGGAAGCGGTATATATACACCTGGGCAATTAACGCTTTGGCCGAGCGAGACGTTTATATACACCGGTAGCACTTAAGAGGTTAAAGTCGTATTGTAGCGTGAGCTTCAAAGTAGAGTAATGACAGATCGAATACATTGTTTTTGTACGGAGAGAGGGGGGTGATGAAAATTGTGATTGAATATTGGGTCGCAAAGCTTGAAAGTTTGAGAGCCACTGATTTATTTTGTTAGTTACAATTGGTTATGTAAAATATAAAGTACTATCAAATAGTGTATATTACATTATAAACGAGAAATGTATATTATAGAAACATTAAACAGAAATATGTTGCAAATTATTATACTTTTTTGCATATTTGCATATTCCTAACATTAAAGAAAAAGCCTTAAAATCAACGCGGCATAACAAAGGAACTAAAAAAAATTGTTTTTTATGAATAAAAATTACAATACCATTTCGCGTCTAGTTTACTTTACTTACTCATTCTGTGTACTATTGTGAACACATTTTATTTTTGCACTGTGCGTAACTTTTGTTCTAACATGATCATATTCCAAATGATAAATAATCAAATTAGTTTCTTTATTTATCAATCAATGTTATCTATTATATTTACTTACGTAATAAAACGAGTTAAATTTGAATGTGATTGAAATTAACTAAATTTTCCTCGAAATTCAATTTCTCGAATATAATTAAAATCCTTTCAATAGGGATTCAATTCTTAAATGTCAAAGTGGCGTATTTATTTTTCATCTTTGTTTAAGTTAAGCAAATTTTTGAATTAAACATCATGGCTAATTAAACATCCTTGTACTGCCAAATTACGAGTGATTATTAAGCATGGATGTTTAAATGAGCAATTCTATATTTAAAATTAATATTTACTCTGAATTGAATTCTTTTGACACAGTGCTTGCGATATTTGTGACATTACATTTATTGTAAAATAAATGTAATTATGTGACTCAAAAATGGATGAATAACTAATAATATGTACTACCATTACAATAAATTAAAAGTCCTATTTATTTAAATTAACATTTTAAAGACAATTTTGTTTATTTCATTTAAGTATCACACCTATAATAATATTTATTTTCTTAAAATTAAATTTAAGAAAATATTATGTTCCTCATAACGATACAGATTTAACTTTACTTTGAATTCTTGCGTGACTTTACTAGTTATTGTAAAATTTTTAAATGTCTGCATAAAATATCCTCTGTAATAATTACATATTCAAACAAATCAGTGTCCTATATTACCCTTTATTACCCTTTTATTCAAAAACTTAAGACACAAGAGGCTATAGGATTTCAAAGAAACTTAACTTAAATGGCGAATTGTTCATGAATTCTCGATATCATTTTAAACTTAAAATACGTATTGAATCAGTCATTTTTGTCATTTATGAAATTGCTTATATCCTGGACACTTAATCCATTAAAATACAAATATATATTATTTTTGAAAGCTAGGGAGTTTTTGGTTTATTATAACAATCTGTATAAAGATTTTAAAACAAATAGGTTCATATAATCATTATAAGCCAGCAAAATTTAATTAAATTTACTTTAACTAATAACCTGCTGTTACCTGGAGCATAGTCGAGGTATTTTTGAATAAGCAATTTTATCGCGGTGTAATGATAGTGAAATGGTTTCTTTGTAACACAAAAATAATATTTTTATTCATTTAAAAATCCTATGTATTTCAAATTTATATTAATACATTTCCTCATTTTTTAAGCAAAATATCTCATTCTTTTCTCTCAATCTCTTCTTACGTAAATTTATAGATTGATGTTAACACCTCTTTAGATAACGGTATCTTTAAAACACCTGTTGTTTAAAAAAAATCGCACTATATTTATAACGTTTTTTTTTTTAATTTTTTATCATATTCTTAAACTTATTGTATAACGTTCATGCATTTCGTAAGAAAATAAATATCCACATAATAATTTGCCTCATTTCATCGAATTTTTTCAAGAAAAAAATATACTTGTAGGAGGAAGATCGATATCCAACAGATTTATTTTACTAGCTTTTTTTTTAGTGTTCAGTTTGATTCGTATAGATTTATTAAAGTTAAAGACGGTTGTGCAATTTAGTTTTCCTTTAAAACTTAGGCTAATGATACTCATTTTATACGCATATATATCATAGGATATTTCGGAAATTGTTTACCTCTCACCAGTGACGCACACAAGGGGGATGTCCTAGGGGTCCGGACACCCCCATAGCCCTTAATTTTTTTTCGATTGGTATAATCTTACGTATATATTACGCAAAATTTAATTATGGACTTGTTATTAATAATTAATTTTATTAATTAATGCTAATTATTTATTCAAAGAGTAATTTTGTGTTGTTTTCGTTCCCGCAAATCGACTAATACAAAATAATATGTTGGGTGGTGTATAGGAGCATGAAAATGGTGGACATTCGACCATGCCCCCCGCCTTGAAAAATGTTAGTGTGCACTACTGCCTCTCACAAATATGCTTGATATTACGTTGATGCTTGAATGTTTCATACAAGAAAACTTATTTTGTATCTACAATACAAATATATTTTATTTGATTTGCTATAATATACTTTTCTAGCACTCAATATTTTGTAACAAGTGATATAATGTATAGACAATGCACGTTACATTAATTTAAACACAAAAGAATTTTACATATTAAGCAATGATAATGGCAGTTTTACAACACTTAATATGCATATTTACTAATTTTATGAAACACGGCTCCAGATTCATTGTATAGGCATAACTGGTGTTAATTTAAATAATTGGAATAGGGCAATTGATGGATTGACAACGGGATAAATCCATGACTGTCACATGATAAATGCAATCAAGTGAATTGAATTCAAAGCTGACAAAAAACTTGAATATGCGGTAGCTGAGGGATTTAATCGTAACTTTGTGTCTCAGAAATTAGAATCTCACAAAATTAAAGAAAGAAGAAGCACCAACATACTATATCTATCCACCAATCATAAGATCCGTCCACGGAAGTCATATGAGTTTGTAATTTCCGGTTGCCTCTCTATACAAAAACCTAGGCTCTGGAAAATCCCTTCGATTCGTGTTTCCCTCATGTTGTAAGGCGCGTGTCGCATTTCTATTATGTATTCTTTGTGTGTGCCGTAAATAAGTGTCGTCTTGATGTTTATTTGTATTTGTGTCTAAATGCGAAATAAAGTGGATTATTATTCAACAAGACTGCCTCATCAATACCATCCATATTACATCAAACATCTAAAATATGATCACCATTAAAGAAAATCTTACCAATGACTACGCTTTTTTTACACATGCCGTGCACTGGAATGGTAGGCATTATTTGCTTAGTTTAATTTGCATTATTAATTTGTGATTGTAAACGTCTTTGACATGATGGGGTAGGCTTGTTGATTTTGACACACATGCGTACTTCACTTACACAGCTAGTATACACACTCGCAACACAAAAGAAAATACGATGGAAAAAACTTAACATAAAACAATGTACATAAAAGTAGCAACCGGCAATTTCAAATACAAAAAAGCTAGTAGAGCAACCTAATGAAGACCAAAAGCGGGGTAATTTTCCCTGAAAACGGGAGCTTTTATATGAAGCGGAAACCATACGTTCCTAAATTCACATGACTTTCGTGGACGGCCTTATGATTGGTGGACAGACATCACACGAGGGTATTTTGTGTGTAATTTTTCTTTAAATACACTTAAATTTTAATTTTTTAAGAGATAAAGTCATGATTATATATCGTTAGGCTTACAAGCTACAGTTAATTATTTGCAAGTCTTGAAAGGTTTAAGACATTACAAATTTTTTTAAGATGCAATTAAAGTGAATTATTTCACACACACGCACACACACACATATATATATATATGTCGCAGGAAAATGATGAAATTAGGGCTTTCATCAAAATCCTGAGGGAGATTATCAATTCACACAAGATGTTAAACTAACGTCTCTTTAAAGTCATTTTCCTGATGTAAGTAAGTGCTTTGATCAAATCCTCGAACTGTTTTAGTTAAACGATGAAATCAACAACTTAGAATTTGTAGAGTTCTATTTCTGCTTGTTACCTGCCACTACCTTTTACCTCCCTTTCTATCCCCTTCCGTGCCGGGCAGCACCTGGCTTCTGACGTGACACACAAAAATAAAATGATCCATCTTTTAAAAAATAATAAAGTTATATTCTTTGCATTATAATCTTACGATTGATACATCTACTTTGTATGCCTGCAAATTATAAACTTGATAAAATTTCAGTTGAAAGATGTAAACACAAACAAATTAGGTAATTCGACCGCACTCTCTTTATAGATAAAATAAGCTTTTTGATAGTAAAAAAAGTTATTTTAAAAAGAGAAATAATAACTAAAAAAAGGAGATACAAATGAATCAGGATATTTCTGAAGTATTACATTAATGTATAATTTTTAAAAAAAGTTTTGAAATTCTACTACAAATATCCTTTTTTTAAAAAAAAGATACCAGCTTTAGTATCTGATTGTTTTGTTTATTAATTTCGGATAAGTAATTTGTAATTCAATAATTATTGTATCAATGACTCTACTTTAAATATAACGCACCATATTTCCTAAATAAACACTTTTAAACTGTGACAATATTATTTCCTCATTTCACTAAAAGAGGTTAGGAATTTGATTAAACCACTAACTTTCCTTAGATAAATCACCTTGCAGAGTTCTTATTTGAACGACTTGGGGGAATTGATCATCTCTCTTGGGGATTTGACGAAATTTCAAAGTTAATCATTTCCCTGCAATATATATATATATTTATATATATATATGTGAGTGTGCGCGTGTGTGTGCGTGTGTGTGTGTATGCGTGTGTGTAATAATGCACTTACCTCGAGCGATTTTGATTCATAATGGTCTTGAACCCTCCAAAACTTATTTTGCTTACTTAATTTTTAGTTTACACACCCCTATTCAGAAATAACCTCAATTTTATATTCCTTCTCCCCCCAAAAAAGAATGATGCAATGTTTCATTATCTGCATGTTTGGACCTATCTGGAATGTCTTTACTTTAAATCATATGTTTCTAATGGTTTCTGGTTGACCAAAGTTATGAATAGCTGAGATCACGGAGTTGAAAAGAATATTCCTATGTGAATGACCTGTAAAGCCCACGTGCTATGCTTTTTTGTGTCGCTGCTTGTTTTATGTGAATGATCAGTTATAAATATGTACTTCTAATTAGTGAGATATTTCCTCCTCAACCACCAAATTTACTTTCGTATGTGTGAAAATAATTGTTAAGAAATCAAAAGTGTTTGAATTAACTTTAATTTGTTTTCATGTCTAGCTTACATTTATATAAATGTTCTTTAACCCTTTATCTACTGGATTATGATTTACTGCAGTTTTTTCATTCATGCAGTATTTTTTTTGGAACACTACATTGAAAATTAAGGGATATACATAATCAAAATTCGCAACTTTTGCAAATTTAATCTGCTAGAGCTAATTAATTAATTAAAGATATTCAACTGTAAAATTAATTATGCTCACTGTTCACTTAAAATAAATTGTCAAATAGTTTTATAAGTTCTTCATTAACATGCAAAAAAAGTAAGACACTGAAATTTTGACATTAACTATTTTATTGGGACAAAAATGATTATATTCGCAGTTCTCTGAAAACGCAATTTCTGATATAAAACTATTTGCCTTTCCCGATAAAATACTCATCATAGTCCGAGGTGCCACATATCATAGAAGAGTGAATTTCAAAGAATATTTTTGCTAATTATCAACCGAATATTCGTAAAAATGGTTATTCTATGTAATTTTAAAATGATTGGTAGTTATAAGTACTGTCGGTAGATAAAGGGTTAAGCACTAATATTTTTTCGTATGATCACGAAGAACTTTAATAAAACTTGAAAACGTTTTTAAGCATATCTAAGCTATTTTACACAATTCTTTGCATGCATGCATATTTTCATACCAGAGAGAGAGAGAGATTTCACGAAATCTTCTCTGATTTTTACAAACAGAGAATAAGAAAAAAAGTCATATAAAAAATAACTCAATTCCTACTTAGGTCAACATAGAAACATTTCATTTTTGTTACTTTTTTATTAAATAATTACAATTATTGTAAAATCTGGCGTCGTATAACGTGCATTCCTACTCTTAAGCTGCAGTTCTTAATTTTTAGGTATATCCGTCGTATAAGGCGCACCCATACTCTTAATCTACATTTGAATTTTTCGGTATAAAGCATTTTGGTATAAAGCGTATAAAGCACTCCATCTTTTTTACGTAGAAGCATGAAATATTCATACGAAATGCTCTTAAGTTTTGAAGCTCTTTATTCAAGGAACTGTTCCAAACTTTAAAAAAAATGTCTACTTCTAAAACTACAATCCGTTAGGTTCATTATGTATGTCATTTCTTTTAAATAAACAGTAGTTCGATCTAGGTAGAAGTCTAATGTTTTTTTATGTTCATCTTTTATTTATTTTTTTTATTTTTGAAGTTCTTATTTTTATACCCGACCTATAACGCGCACCCGTTAATTTCGATCTTATTGTTTGTGTTAAAAGTGCCCTTTAAATGCCAGATTTTACGGTAATACAAATATGTATTCACATATGGCAGAACCACAATATTAAGTGACAAAATAGAGAGCAATTTTTCATTCTCCTTTCCATATAGGGTATTGAAATGTTATTTTTGTTTCTTACTATTTATCCATTAATTAAATTTAATTAATCCTATAAAATAGTATTGTAAAATAAATCACATTCTCAAAAATTAGGCCATCCCAGGTGAGATTCGAATGCACAACCTTTGGGTTAGAAGTCCGACGTGCTATCCATTGCTCTACAGAGACACCCTGAGCGACTTTCTTTTTTATACATGGTGTAGGGCTATTATTTTTGTTTTTTACTATTTATTCATTCATTAAAAACTTTATAGGGGTCGCGGCCATCGAAAGAGAGAGAGAGAGAGAGAACGAAAAGAGAAAAAAGAGTCAACAAGATGGCGGAATGAGCGTTATATCGAATACTTGGGGCGAATGAGATGGAAAAACGGCGAAAGAGCGGAATGGCGGTAACTTTCGCGAAGATAGAAGAAAATATAGTTAACTAATCAAATGTATCATAATTAATTTCATTTTATGTGGTTTTGTGTTGTGTGTGTCTGTGTGGCTGTAACTCGAAAATAAATCCTTAGCCACAAACAGAAGTAGTGACTTTATTGTGCCTGGATATTCTTTGAAACTTTCATTCGAACAGAACAAACCTACTATTCTTAGCCATACTGTCATCCACTATTAGTTTTAAAAAACAAATTTGAACTTGAATGGATGAAAAATCGTATTTTATTAACGATTGAAAATTTGAACAAGCTATTTATAGGGAGAGCGGGAACTAATAGTAGGAATTGAAAAAAACACCAATGAATTTCCACTGAACATTCCCAATGCAACTCGAACAATGCACTGGTTTTGAAGATATCATCTTAAAATCCATTTAATCCGCTTTCTCAGATTATTAGTGATCTATTTATCATATGATAGGAGGACTGACTCATGAGCTTCTGGAAACAATCAAGCCATCAAAAATTGAAGATAATCTTCCTCAATATTGACTTTGATCTCTTAGGGCGTGTTTTTGAACCGTTTACTGCTCCCACGGGATACGGAAGTTTTTCTTAATATGGATGACTGCCAAATATTTCTATCGGGGAAATATTTCATGTTTCATGTGCCAATGGGATCGGATTTTTTTTTCAGTTCTAAGCTGTGTGTCTCAATTCTGGCCACCAGCCAGTGACACACTTTTTTTGAAATATAGTACAATAAACTTAAACTGAGTTCGAATGGTGTTTCTGGAAAATTTCGATGTGCACTTAAAAAGATAGATATTGAAATTGTGATTTATTGTGGAACACAATTTACAATTTTAAGCAGTTTAAGAGAAGTGGAGATAGTATTTTGCAATAAATAAGCTATTTTTTGTGCTAAATATTAGTCAGAAATATGTTTAATCTCAAAATTTTATTTTTGTATAAAAGTAAGATAAAACCTATGTTTAATGACATCTGATTAATTAAGGTATCGGGTTTATTAAAACGCTCGTTCCAGTCTGATACGTGAAATAAATTTTAAAAAAATCAAGTAGTATAAATAAAATTTTAATTCAATTACTACTTAAATCAAAGAAATGTTTTATTAAAAAGTTACACAATTAATATAAATATGTATATATATAGGACAGAATCACAACATTAAGTAGTAATTAATTTTTATTTATTATCATTAAAGTATCGTATTGCCATCCAATACAATCGTGTATATAAAATTTCAGTTCAACTGAATGCTTTAAAACGTGAAAAAAAACATTTTCAAGTTTTGACACAAGTCGCCAAAAATGATGCCAACGTGGCTGTATTTGTAATTCTTTAAATAATTAGTTTTAATCAAAATTAATTTTTATTAATTAGAATTAAATTGTTCTATTGTCATCCAAAATAATCATGTATATGAAATTTCAGCTCAACTGAGTGCTTTAAAATGTATTTTATTAACGATTGAAAATCCCACCAAGATAATTAAATAAATAAATATATAGAGTGTGAGCTAATAGTAGGAATTGAAAAAATAAGATAAAACCTATGTTTAATGGCATCTGATTTCTTTGAAATATCGGAATTATTAAAGCGCTCGCTCTAGTCGGATACGTAAAATATATATATATTTTTTTTAAAAAAAAGAAGAAGAAACGCAAAATTTCACTTTATATAGACGAAATCTGAATTTCATTTAATTGTGAGAGTATAAATTAGATGCTTCTTTAAGTGAAATAAATATATCATGATACATATAAAACTTAACTTTTCTATGATGTTCGATACGAAGAGTAAAAAAAAAAAAATGGAAAAGTTTAATATAATTCGAATGTTTAGTCTTATTAATATGCATTTCAAATATTTGTCATATATTGTTTTTTTATAAACTTATTGATTTTTTTTAAAAACATATTATATATAATAAGCATATTTAATATCCCCCTATCTAATATTTTCTAGAGATTTATTTTTTTGGATAACTTGTGTAATATAAGCTCAATTTGCCTGTGATAAATGTTTCTGCGTCACCTTTAAGCATCGTTCATTATCTGTCTTAAGCCATTTAGTATTTTATTTTTTGAATCAACCATTTGAACATATTCTGAACAGTTCACCCATCAAAAATTTTGACAATTACTTGAAACAGATATATATATATATATATATATATATATATATATATATATATATATGTAGGTACGTAGTATGACAAACTATAGGTGAAGGTTGGCTAGCCCTAAAACTTGTTTAAACCTGCAATCTTGGTTCCTAAGGCCAGGAGTTTGTTATTGTACTACTGTTCCTATTTCTTCCAATTTAGTATAGTTATCTTAGGGTCTAACTATCTGTGTATTTTTATGTTTTGGATTATATATATAAGCTGAATCTCACAACCATTTTCATATATAATATAAAATAAATAATGAAATAAATTTTTTTAACTTAAAATTAGATATTATAGGATAAATGAATTACTATATTCTTCATCATACATATATCTAAAGCTCAAATCCGTTTCCTATTGGAGCGTTTTGAAATTGACTGTCAAATCACTTTCAATTTATTTTAAGTAGGCCATCTTTTGGGCAGTTTTAGAAGTCATCACGTTTCTTGACTTGCCCTATAATATATATATAACTCATGTATACTATGTAGCACTTTGCAAAACTTAAATGTTTAACTACGATCCGTGGTAGTTTTAGGTGTTGTCTAGAGAAATAATGGTTTTATAACTAAATGCGCATCATTTCCAAAATAGTAATAATAACTTTAAGGGAAAAATTTTTTCTAAATATTTTTTGCTGTCCTTGGAAGTTATAAAACTTCAAAAGAATTCTTCCGAGTGGAATATTCATACAAAATGTTCCCCACAAGGAAGGCGTAATTACTATAACAGCCACTACCATCGTTCACTATAGTTATTTTACAAGTTTACCGAATAGTTCCAATAAAGAAAATAGTTTGCCAAGCATTTTATTTCATCCTCTTCTACTTTCTCGTCACGTGATTTAATGTGTTGATATTTGTATTCTACGCTTTCAGCCATAAAAGCAATTTGCACATCATTTTATTTTTATGGGAGTACCTTCTTTGTACCACAGAACGGTTGCATGAACACAGAATTATATTATCGATATATTTAAAGTGGAAAAAATGTATAAAAGCCTGTCTGTCTTATGTTTTTGATTATTTGAAGTCTGGGAACAATCGTACTTGGAAGTAATTCATATATGTATTCCATTTTAACTATTTCAAATGACATATTGCTGTACCAGCGTACTCACTGCTTGTTTTTTTTTTTCACTTAAGCATTGGATTTATTAATTTATTAAATAATGATAAATATAAACATATTTTTATTTTTATTCTGAATACAAAATATTTTTGGAAATATATTATTTTACTGAAGATAAAACCACTTCAAAAAACGACATCAGGACAAACATTTGTTTTAAATGAAATAAATTACTATTCTTATAGAATTCACAAGGGGTCACTATAATGTCATAGTCAGTAGCGCACACAGGAATTTTTCAAGGGGGGGTCCGGGGTCTAAAGTTCACCATTCTTGTATCATGCTCCTTTTAAACTTTGTCGATTTCGGGAACAAGAGTCAGTAAAAAACTAATTATTGAATAATTAATTAGCACTAATTAATAAAATTAATCATTAATAACAAATACTTAATCTAATTTTACGTACTATATACTTAGAATTATAATCAATCGGAAAAAAACAAAGGGCTTTGGAGGGTGTCCGGACCCCCAGCCCCCCTCCCTTGTGTGTGCCACTGGTCATAGTGTATATAAATAACAAGGATCATTCAAATCATTTTATATACCTTACAATAAATTAATTGATAGGTCATACAATATAAACTCATATATATAGAATAAAAGAAGATGATATGTAAATCAAACATAAAGTTAAGCTGAATCTACTGACTTTAATTTATTGGTAGTAGAGGTATTAATGGAATCACACGCATAAATATTAATTTAATAAAACGAACACACATATTAATTACATTTTTATATATATTTATAATTATTTATAAAAATTATTCTTATGATATTACAATACATAAAAAATCAATTATTCAAAACTCATTTATATTGTTCTTAACGCACAGATGTTTTTCTTTATCTATCTATCTATCTATCTATCTATCTATCTATATATATATATATATATATATATATATATATATATATATATATATATATATATATACGAGCCAGTACTTCAGAATCTAGAGAACTTTATTTATCTTCTAGTAGCTGATCGAAAGTTACAAGAACTTAAATTATATCGAATAAATCAAAATCGCACTTTGCTTTATATTCTGTGCCTTTCTATGATTTTGAAGGCTACATGAAATTAATTTGCAGTTACGCAGATTTGAAGTGCTTATGAAATTCAAAAAGTAGGACAAAATAACTTATAGAAATTCTTCATCACTAAGCCGGCCGTAATATCTTTATGGACCGTTTAAACAAATGTCGTTGTTTGTTACACGTTTTTTGACTTCAATATTAAAAATCTATGATTTGATTCACGCATATTCTAGAAGCCTCTTTTTTCCTACGACATTTTTGTTTTGTAAGGGAATGATTCTATGCAATATTTCTCTGGTGATTTTAATGTACCATTTTTCTTTTAATATACGTGAGAGAAAATAATACAATTATATTAATTTCATAATCTATGTAGTTTTTTCCCCTGAAAGTCAGTTGAAGGAAGATGAATAATAAGCTTTTTAAATTAAAGTTGCAAAATAGTTTATTGGAACGTCAGTAAGAAACAGTTAAAAATATTTTATTTATTTAGTAGTATGACATGCGTTAAACCACTTTTACAAAAATATAATTCAAGACAAAGGATCATATCATTAAAAAAAAAACTCTCAATTACTCTTAAGTAATAAAAATAATGTTTTAGAGTAATAGTAAAATCTAACTAACACGAGGTTCCAAAGTACTTTGTATAGTTACATTTGCTTATTTATTGTATAGTAAAATAAAAAAAATGTTTTTGAATATAATATGCATAAAAATGAATTCATTTGAATGAAAAGAAAAATTTGTCTTTCTGTAATATTTTATATATGAAAAATGAAGTTTATTTAATCCCATCTCATGGAATGAAATATTATAACAACCTTTCAAACACAGCATGTTATCATGACAATTCTAAAATGGAAACATATATTACAAACTATTCCAATAGGAATTGAAAAAGAAAGAAATCACCATAATCTCAAATTCTAAGCGAATATATTTTCTTTACTATTGAGAGTATTACAAATATATATATATATCATATTCATATATAAGGTATTAAAAGCTGGAACCACATTTCTAATCCATGTGTTGAATTTTTAGTTCTACCTCTTCTTTACATTTTCCGTGGCTTGAGGAAACCCAATACAGGTTTGACCTTCCCTTTAAATATTACATCAATATATAATATCCCTTGCTTATGCATTTTATTTACAATTTATACCACATTATTTTGATCCTTATTTAAATTAGCCTGAAATCTGTAAATGATTGAAACTACCTTCAAATTTTCATCTGGAGCTGACGTTAATGAAAGCAATGGATACATTTGTACTTAATTGATATTTTTAAAGTCACCATTTGTAACTAGGTACGAGGGTTATTGACGGAATGCTATAAGACGGCTTTTCTTTAACTGTCGATTGTCACGGGCCTCCTTTATATATGAACCTGACATTGTAGCCCCCAAGATTTTGAGTACCCCTAGCTTACTCTTAATATATGATTGAGTCATTTAAGAGTTCCTCAATAATTCTAAAATTGCCTCTGCTGCTTTTACAGATTGGTTTTAACAATTCTTTTTTCCCCTTTAAGAAAACAGTAATCTTCTAATTATACATTAGAATGTTACACAATTTCAAATAAATAAATAATGTACTTCACAGTATTAATTTAAACTTTTAGCAAAAAGGAAGGTGCTGCATTCTTTTACAAATATTTTTATATCAGGTATAAAATTTGAAACGAGCAGTCTCAAAAATCTGCAGCCAAAGTCGGTAAAATGAAGAAATAAATATTAATATAGAATTAGGATATCTTAGCGAAACCTTAGAGAAACACTGGGGATTCCCTGGGGTCGGCGGACAAAAGTTTAAGAACCAATGCCTTAGGAAATTAAGCTCTTCCTAAAGGAAGGGGGGTTTAGAGTTGCAAACAACATACATTACATGATAAATAATGCATCAATGATTATTAGATGATTTGCGAACTTTATTCTTATTTCTTCGAAATTATTTCTTACTTTATTGCACATGTACATTTAAAAAAACATTTAATTAGGTATGATTTTGTTCAGATTAAACAATGCAGAGTACAAGAAAATGTATTTAGTTCCAAAAAAAAAAGAAACTTATTCATGGACTTAGGCATAAACTGGAAACGCTCTTTAATGAAATTAAAGTTTTTTTTTTTTGAAATATGTTAATGTGTGTGTGTGTGTGCGTGTGTGTAATGTAAAAATTTAATATCTATGCTTAGATGTGCCTTTTCAGATTCAGGAAATAAATAAAACGGACTATCCCATGCTCAGATTTTTCGCATGTTTCAAGTAAAACAATTCTGGAAAGAAAAAAAAAGTATTTTTTCCTTTTATATTTAAAAAAGAGGGTTTTCTTCTTTTTAAAAATCAATACCTCGGAAGCAAGATGTTATTTATAAGAAATCTAACATAATTTGCGTGCATATTTTATATCTAATTTGCATTCTAAGTTATTCAAATAATTCAATTACTAAAATCAATTTAATACTGAAAAAAAATCCGCTGAATTTTTATCAGAATTAACGTTGGCTTCCACAATGTAAACATTATTCAACATTCCACTATCTGTTTTTAACTCATGTATTCACTCAGTGAAAGAAACCGTTATCTGAACCCCAGAAAAGAACATTAAAGGAATGAATCGACTTCTTGCAAAGGAGCAGACGTTCCCAAGGTCAATCGTAATCTTTCCATTTGACCTTCAAACTTGGATTTCGGCCATGACTGTTGGGATAAATCGAAATGTTCGTTAATGACACGTTTTGAAAGGGACATTTCCCCTTACCCCGCTTCCAAATGAGACTCTGTTTAGTTGAATCATTCTCGTTTTAAAAGTTGAACTGCATCTATTATATGGACTTATTGGGGATATTATGGGATATATTGATGATATCATTATATCCTTATCACTTATATCATTATTGACTTTATATAAGTTTTACTTAAGAATCCGCATATTAAAATATAATGATTTAGACATTTATATAAAAGATAATTTTATATTTCTCTGTTTAAATTCAGAATTTAACATTTATAGGCGTGAGTAAAGGAATATGTTTCAATTTTCTAAAAGCATGTTTTTTTTACTACCTACGCATGCCTCAATGAAACTGTAACAGAAAAGACTCAATTACTATTTTCAAATAATACAGTTGCAAACCTGATATAGATCACAAATACACTTGCCTCCTAATGTCTATGTAAAGACGATCATCTTTTATATTCTTGCGAAGATCACTAATTAAATTAAGTCTTTGTGAATCAATACTATTTTTTATTGATTCCTCTAACGTCGTAAATTTAAATAGTATAAGCAACAATCTCATCTGAATATTGCATAAAATAATACAAATATTTATAACTTGTGGACGACACAATGCGTGTGCGTCAAAAGTCCGCATACACTGGAAATAATCTGTACAATAATAGATTGTAACTAAAAGTTAATACTTTTTTAAGCTATTCCGTTCTTACTAAAACCCTCTCAACATATTTGACAAGGATTTAACTAGAACTTTTGTTTCATTTGCAGATATTTTGCTCCTTTTTTTCTATTCTGACAGATTCGAACATTTCATTGGATGTTATTACGTTCTCCCTGATTATTCATTTGAGTAAATCCCACAAATGATGTATTGTGCTTAGGACTGGGTACTAGGTTGACTTTGGGAATTGGTTTCGGACATGTCAGAACAGACATGGCTTCACAATGACTTGGCAATGTGAGCCATTTGTTTGATTAATTTGTGCTGCTGAAAGTAGAAATCATTACTCACCGCAAATTTCTCTACATATGCCCCGATATTTTACTTTAATAAGTTCAAATAACTAATTTTGTACATCGTTGATTCAATTCATTCCAGATTACTAGCTGAAAGGCTTCCAATGCACCCCCAAACATTATGTTTGGGTCTCCATGTTTGATAGTAAGAAAAGGATTCTCTTTTTAAGTTCTGTCCAGGAATTTTTGCAGGCATATTTTTGTGCTTTTTGATGCTAAATTACAAAAATTACTTTCAATTGAATATAATACATTTTTCTAAAAAAAATATGTGTCTTATTTAGTTGCTTTCTGGCAAAGGCTCTGTTCGTTCGAAAGACGAATGACTTTTTTAATACAACTCGGGCATGGTAGTCATCATTTTTCAATTTTCTTCAGATTGTAATTAAAGTCACACTTTTTTGCAATATCTCAGCAACATTTTTAGCTATTTGTGAAGCTTATCGTCTTGGATTTATTTTTATAGAGCGTATTACAAAGCAATACACTGCAGACGGGCTGCCGAATCTTGTCTTTGACGTTAAAATTTTTTGTTGATTTGTAGTTTATGAACACGTTTTGAATCAATAAATGCCTCCTTTTTAATAATTTCAACAATATCTTTAAAATTCCCCCCTTTTCTGAAGATCTATGATGATTTTTCTTTCAATAATATATTGATCTCTATTCTATTGCCTGTCGTGGAACCACACAAGCTTTCAAATCTTAAATCCTAAATAAATCGTATAAGAAACTTTTAAATACTTAGAACAGTGCTTCTCAAACTTACACTATTTTCGACCCAATATTCAATCACAATTTACATCGCACCCCCCTTCCATACAATAACAATGTATCGAATTCAATAACACTATACTTTGACCCTGAAGCTAAAACACGAATTCCACCTCTTAAGTGCCACCGACGTATATAAACGTCCCGCTCAACCAAAACGATAATTGGCCCGGACGTAGATATACGTGTTTCCGAAGTACGATGTTTTGTGTGCACTGCTATCCATAAAATTATTCCGAAGGCTTTGGAATGCAATAAATCGACTTTGACGGTGTTTGCTAAGTACTTACTTATTTCAGAAGATTTGCTTATTTATATTTCTTTCATTCCCCCTCCCCAATATATCACATACGCGCGCCTACATAAAACGGTGTCATTGGGGAAGGAGTTGCGGAACTTTCAAGCGGCAGTTAAGGGGTTAATTATAAACCGTACAAACTGTCAAGATAAATATTAATTTTTGGATATAATCTTGTGTATGACAAGCCCATGGGGTCACTCGTAATTTTTAATCTATAGTTCTTAACTTAGTATTGTTAAATTAATTATTAAATATTGGTGCCGTGCTGATACATTTATAAGTGTATTAGTTCAGTGTAAATGTGAATTTTACTTTTTATTATGTAAGAATGTATTTTGTTTATTTACTATCCATAAATTAATAATTTTCTCACATAATCTTTTTTTCGACTTTTCAATGTGTTCGCGTCCCTCTTGTAAAGTTATCACGCCCCCTAGGGGTCGCGCCCCACAGTTTGAGGAACGCTGACTTAGAAACACGATTTAGTGCACTTATTTTAGAATAAAATGTCTTTACAAGCTCTATTTTGTAAGCGTACGCAGACCTTTGGTGCGGATGGTTGGTGATTATTTGTTAGTCATTCTTGTTAAGGTGAATTTTGTTATTGTTGTTTAAATAAGGAAATTTTGAAGAATTGCTGAGAAGTATTTTGATTTTCTAAAACGATATTTTAACAGTAATTATAACATTAACACTTAAGATTATTGAATATACGCAGACTATCGGAGGCAAGTGTATCTGTACAAACACGCACACATGCTTTCACACAATCACACGTGCACTTTTACAAGCACACATCCGGTCACTCAAATACATGCAAGCTTATTTGGATTCATTCCTGGACGTTGACATAACGTAAATCTTCCAATTACAATTTTTTTGTTGTTATTGTATCAGGAATGATTTTAAGGAAACAAATGGAAGAAGGAATTCTTTTTCATTGGAAAATAAATTTCTGCTTCTAAATTTTTACTCTAACTAAATTAGAAAGATTTTTGATTCCAAACTATGGTGCTAATATATGTTACTAAATGATGAAAATATTTTACTAACCCGGCACTTCACACGCAAAAAAAAAATACTTAACTTCACGCGCAGGGTATATCATACCCAAGGGTGTTTACATTCTGTTTCTACCGCAACATTTATATTGGAATGTGAAAAAGGAAAACACAATGTGTAGGAAGTATACAATATGCTTATAACACATTTTACACGTACATTTAGTTTCTCTGTTATTTTTATCAGGGCATTGTGTAAGAGCACTCCTTTAGTATTCATCGTAAGTGAGTGCGAAGTTTTTACTAGAACTTAATATTTTTTAACGTTGCTGAATCATTCTTGGCTGGTTTCTACAATATATATATATATATATATATATATATATATATATATATATATTATATATTATATATATATATATATATATATATATATATTTGCATTATTCTGTAAATCGAAATCCAAAACACTTCAGAAATCAATGTCTGGGTCGATGTTTAGTAGGTGGTTTCGGAATACTTTACAAAATAATTTGCTTATTTATTGTTACAACGTTCAACAATACAAAAAAAAATGCTATCATAGGCTAACGATTACAATTTCTAGCCATACAATATGTCGGGGTCATTTTATCAAGGATGATAATTGCTCTCCAAGTTAAATTATCTGGTTCGGTTTTAGTAGAGGAATCATTCTTACTGTTACACTCTTCATCATTCGATTCTTCCTCATCATCCTTGCAAAGATACTTTCTTTATTCGGAAATGCTGTTATACTAT
Organism: Trichonephila clavipes; assembly: GCA_019973935.1. Taxonomy (NCBI): domain Eukaryota; kingdom Metazoa; phylum Arthropoda; class Arachnida; order Araneae; family Nephilidae; genus Trichonephila; species Trichonephila clavipes. The sequence goes on along the minus strand of BMAU01017316.1, from coordinate 847,852 downwards.
AGCTATTAATATTGTATCTGCTAAATTAAATATCACATGTCTTCATCAAATTACAATAATGCGCCGTTGTATAAGAAATATTTTAAAGCCTGCTCATGGATTTAGAACTGTAACGGCGATTCACGAGCAGGGTATGACATACCAGAAGATGCGGTATGCAAATATATACATTTAGATTTCGCTATGAACTAAGTCCCTCAAAGGTTTTGATGGAGCCTTGAGAAAAGTTAGACGATGGGTATGACATACACTGCGCGTGAAGTGCCGAGTTAATCGTAATCTCTCAAAAGACTAATATGATTGCACACATGTTGTGCCTTTGAAACGGTGCAGTTGTAAAAATATGGAAGTAAACATTTCAATGAGATATTTTTCAAATAAAAATCATTAAAAAGATTGTGTTAACATATAAATAAATTTCCATCGTTTGGGAGCTTTCCCCATGTGTTACTCCACAAATAAATTTAAAAAAAACACAATTAAAATTTGAAAGAAAAGAATATGTTTAAATGAAAAAAGAGTGTGTGTGCTTATGACTACACGATAGAATGAAGGAATGAATGAATGTGAGATTTTATGGCGCAAATGCCAAATCTGGCTAAACTGCGCCAAACATTTGTGAATATCTGTGATCTAGACGGGAAAAGAAAGAAAAGATAAATTGAATGACAAGAAGGAGGGTCGAAAATAGAGAAGGATCACTAGGGTACCCCAGGTTTGTGAGACCCGTGTTTACCAAGGATAGTAAACCTCTTAGGAAAAGGAAAAGATCACTAGGGTACCTCGGGATTGTGACACGATAGAAGGGAAAACTTCAAATGATATAATGCTATTTTAGAATTAGTTAGGTAAATAAAAAACATGTGGGTATTAGTATTTTCATATAAAATTATTCATTCATGTCTGTATTCATAAAGTAATATTTTTTGTGAAATATACAATCATATGTGTGAATTAATTGTATTCTAAGTAGGAAACAATTAGAGTTTATGGCAGCTGAAATAGGTTATAAGAGTGTGTGTGTGTACTTAAGATTCCAATTTATTAAAATATATAAAAAAAAAAACTCCGTCAAGCGTTTTCCCGTACTTTGTCGTGCTTTCATTTGGGTCATTTGACAAAACTAAATTGAATTTTGATTTTAAAAAAAATCTACTAAAGACTCTTTTGAAAAATCCATATTAAAATACCCCCTCTTAAAATAACAGGCGATTTGTTCAGAAGAGTTGATCCGGCTTCGGTGTAGGCAACTAAATTTTTGTGAATGAATTCGATAATTTCCTCTACACTTTGATTTGGTGAAATATAAATAGTAACCATAAGAATTATTTGTCCATTTTTTGCTCTACATTTCGCTGCACAAATTTCTCCGATACTTGACTCATTAAACCCAAATGATTCAGTAGTATTGTTGTCATTGTTATGAGCGTTACAAACCCAAACGTAACTATGCTTGGCTTTTTAAAACGCATCATTGAAGTTCACTCTCCAGCAAAACGCGCCTAAAAATCATCACTTCAATAGTAATAATAATGTAATAAATGCAAATAAAAAGAAATGCTGATAGTACGTGCAGTGAATTTTCTAAAAGATGTTCTTTAAACTTAGTCCGTTTTAACACATTATAGAGATAGGGAAAATGCTGCTTGAAAGACCGTCTTTAATGTACCGCATGACATAGTAAGATAATAATAATAATTTATATTTACTAAATAAAATAAAATTTTACTATTTCTTTCAAAGCGAAAGCTGTTATTGTATGCGATGAATAAAAGCATCCCCACTTATATCTTCTCAATCTTTCAACGATCTTGGATATTTTAGAAAAACAAATTCTGCAAAATAAAAGAAATCTAAAGAGCGAGGTTTTTTTAGAGGGTTAAATGCATCGCTCTGATGCTTGTATCTCTTTTTTTTAAAAAAAAAAAACGAAAGTCTCGTTAATGATTATGTAAAAAAGTTATATGAGTTCATGACTAGATGTGATGTACACTGTAATGCATTTATTTCTCAAAATACACACAAAGCTTTTTTTAAAAGCTTGTAAAAGTTGTCGTTCCCTGATGAAAAAGGGGAAAAAAGACACATTATTAAAAAACCTTTTATAACAGTTTGACGTTTTATAAACAGTAATAATATTAAAAAATTTTCCTTCGTGTGCTAAAAAAAAAGGACTGCAGAAATGTCTTAAGAATAGGTGTTTTCTTTTTCTTTTTTTTTTTCATTTTTTGTTTTACAATATCACCATTTCCTTTATCAATAAAAATACATAGAATTCGCTTATTATTATTTCAAAGACATCTTTTGATATATTTTTAGTATTCTCTCAAGGAACGAGGGATGTATTCTTTCAAAAAAATAATCGCGACCTGTTTTAAAATATTTTAAATTCGACTAAACATGTTTTTTTCTGTTTTGATTCTTTTTCTACTAGCCTCGCTCAATGTTAATATACATTTTTCTCTTTCTGCATATATGTTATTCCATTATTAGCAAATGAATCTACGTTTAACTTTTTTGCATCTGTAAATTTAAATTGTAGCATATAGTTTTTGGTCATATTTTTCATTTGTCTGATTCTTAGCATTTATGATAAATGATATTTTTGTTACTTTTTATTTTACATACTATTTATAAAAAATATTTTTTATAGTACGTTTGGTTTGGATATAAGAGTAACTGACATAAATTTCTCAAACAAAAATACTCTTATTTTCCTATCGTATCTGTCTTTTGTATAATGTATATAACTTGTTTGTTGTTGTTACATATGCCTTGTGATCAACAGTAACATCATATATTAGGGCCCGGGAATTTCTTCGTGGTAAGAAACTTTCAATACGCCTGTTGTTAGTCGTAGCTTTGAGTACCATACAGGTGAAAGCACGATTTGGCTGAATCCCACCCCAATTTTAAGAGAGACTTGCGGCTTGACGGCTATTTAGAGAATTCTCATGCCGCAAAGACATTATACATTCACATACATCCATGTCTTCTTCAGGATTCCAACCCAGACCCTACGGCACATCAGTAAGCTCATTGCTCCTCTATACCGGATGGTGGCTTACTACACTTAACATTAGCAAACTAAGTTTGATTGCAGTTCTAGTTTTTAAATTTTTATTTTATTTTGAGAAGTAAATATCGGTATAATTTTAACCAAATTATATTCTAATTTTTTTATTCTTAATTTTTTTCGTAAAATCATTATTTTTATGTCGACTTTCACAACGTAAAATTGCTAATTATAAAAATTGTCTCACCATTTGATTTTACTATCATGAATATCTTCGACGTGATATTGACAATGCAACGACATGAATCATGACCTGAAGATGTACTTCGAAAGAGAAAGACAGCGATTAAAAATAAGTGAGACTTTTTTTAAAATGATGTTCGTAAAGCGGATTGAAAATAATATCCACCTAGTAGATTGTAAGACCACCCTAAACGTCGACTCATGAAGCAATACGTCTAGGTATAGAACGATTGAAAATATGGTTAGCATATTAATCTCAAGAAAATTACAATTATTGAAAAGTCAGTCATAAGAGTATTGTGTGTGTGTGTGTTTTGTTAATATCTTTTCTAAATGGCATACAAATGCTATTAAAAGTATTTATTATTTTTAAAGCTATTATTACTTTTTGAACTCTAGATCTACAAAAAACATGATAATAAAAATTTTAGAATTTTATTAATTTAGTTTTTATTTCTACGATCTTGTTAAATATAGAAAATATTTTTGAAAAAAAAATTTAGAATTGGGAAATAAAAAAAATATATAAAGACATTTTACAAATATATGGTTACATTCTCAACTTTATACACTTCTAGCTTATTCTAAAATACATCTAGTTGTCTTCTAATACATTTGATAGCTAAAGCTCTTCATTACAGCTATACCTGAATTAATTTACACTTTTGAGTTTTTTCTTTGGTGTCCCCTATAAGATGACGACCGCGGTAGTCTAGTTGTCAAGGTTTCGGATCGTGGTTGGCTTGTCACGAGTTCGAGCCCAGTATTACTAAACACCCGCCGTGTATAGGAACGATGCACGTTAAATCTGTCGAGAGTTCAAACGTTCTCCCGTTGCTGTGGTAGTTAGGAGAGTAGGTGCAATTTCAGGTGTCGTCCTGGTCACTTGATCATGGTTCAAAATTGCGAAGTCCGTCGCCAAAAAGCACTCATGTAGCTGAACAGTGCGACGCTAATATTCACTCATTTCGTATAATATTAACGACTGAGAATACTTTGTATCTGCGCATCTTTCTTCATACACCTTTGTTACTTTAAATTGGTAGGTAGTATAGTAAACTTCGGTTTTTGTTTTTATTCATTTTTTGAGTTTTAAATATATTTTCAATGTTTAATTTTAATATTTTTTTTACTTAGACTTGACAGAAAAAAATTACTACAGAAATGGTGTTTCACGGAGTAAGGATTAATTTAAAGGATATTTTAGTTTAATAGAACTCACTGAAATGTTTCTGAAACCAGTGGCGTAAAGAAAAATATTACACTCCCCACTGAAAAATCAGATTTTGACTATAATACTTTATAAATTGGTTGAGACTACGTAATTGTGTCAGTCAAGCCTTGGACTCCTTAGAATCCTGGCCTCCCCCGCGATGCGGGGGTGTACGTTACGCCTCTGCCTAAGACCAATATTCGGATTAAATTCGTCTGCAAATACTCAAAAATGCACAATCGGCCAATCGTTTTCTCAGGTTTGAAAATAAGTGTTGAGTTTCGACAGAGATGTTTCCATGTTATATGTCTCTGTGTTTAATGCAGTGTTTCTCAAACTGTGGGGCACGCCCCCCTGGGGGCGCGGTAACCCTGCGAGGGGGGCGCGAGCATATTGAAAATAAAAGGTTTAAAAATAATTTTTTGGAATAAAGTAAAACAAGATGCTTTCTGACATAATAAAAAATATACATTTACACTGATATAATTTATTTTTATCATCTGGAGATCATCAAAAATAAAAGATTTCACTTCAAACTTTCATTAGCCATCTTTGATCCTATAACCAAATTAAACAAATATTTTGTTTGCTTTGCGGTCAATATGAGAACGATGAGATATATTTTTTTACGTTTCTTTTAACGATATCAAGCGATGAGAGATTTTTTATTACATTTCTTTCAACCTAAAATATTACTTTAGCTGAACTTCGAACTTACTGGTATGGTTATCTCCGTCTTTTTTTAGGGAAGTTGTAAATATATATAATATATTTCTGTTTCATCTTTTTTCCATGTGAAAGAGTTTTATGATATATGGATAAGCATGAGTATTCTGATACATAAATGCATAATAAAAAACGTTTTACACAATTATTTTTTAGAACATGCTACACTTTCCCCATGAACAATTTTGTAGTTTTGATTGCTGTGTTGTATGACTTATTATGGTTTATAAATGTAAATAAGCAGAATATTAAAAAAAATGGGCATCTGTGATCCGTATTAAAGGAAGTTGAAACTGATCAAGCAATTGAAGAACCTGCTGAAATAATGCACATTAATCAAGATAGCGAAAGTAAATATCAGAAAAGCGTGAGACATGAAACGTTTGAGTTGATTTGAGTTTAGCTGGAAAATAACGTTCCTGTGTTGTTAGCGAAAAGTGTCTGTGTTTTATGTCCTTTATTAAGGGCATTATTTATTTGGAACATTTTCCTTAGTTTTATTGGATTTGTTCTCAAATTTTCTGAGAAAAATTGAAAAGTCCTTGAAAGTAGGGGTAAGTATATTTTCTCTTAATTAAACTATTCACTGGAATTGTGATTTTTATAGTGTATAGTAAAAATAACTATAAAATAAATTATAGTTTTAAAACAAACTAAAAAACACTCTTTTATAGTGAATCGAACTAAAAAGCAAATATATATATATATATATATATATATATATATTAATTAAAAGTAAGATATACAAAATTTAATACTTATCTTGTTAATTTGTACGGTTTATAATTATGATCGTATCGCAGTTTTAGCGTCAAAGTGCATTATTATTGCATTCAGTACATTATTAATGTATAAGGGGGGCACGATAAAAATTGTGATTGAAAAGGGGGGCGCCAGTAGTGAAAGTTTGAGAACCACTGGTTTAACGTAATGAAAAGAGAGAGAACTCAGCTAATCTCAAAATTTAATATAAACTGAATTAATGGGATATATTTCGTAGGCTTTATATATATCAATTTAAAAATTAATTGCGTAATATATCTTTATACAGGCCTACTAAAATTTACTTGACTTACAAATGAGTATAAAAAGTACCTCTATCAAATTGTATGGATAGAGGTATTTCTAAATAGATTTTTATTTTTGTTAATAATATTTTTTTCATACATCAATAGCTGATAATTGTTACTTAGTTACACTAGTGAACATAATAGGATTTTTTCTTCCGTTAATCTGAAGCCAATAAGGTGTATTATGTTTTATTGTTTACTAACTCAAAATGTGGATAATTATTCTAATATAATATTTTGTGCGTGACAAATTAAATATTTATCCATAGTTTCATTTTTTAATTTGGTTAATTTGGCGATATTTATACATCATGTATTGTAGAAATTCTTGGATTGACAGGAGAAACGCAACGGGCAGCCGTTTATCCTATTATATTTTATTTCAATGTTCATTAAAGCAGTCTGCAATCCAAGCCATGACAAAAACGAGAGCTCTTTCAGCGTTCATCAGCAGCGAGTGAGTCGTAAGTACACGTTTCCTTAAGTCCGGCGAAAGTAGAAGTCAAAGTTCTTATGCAGGAGGTGGGTTGAGTTGTCCTGTTAGGAAGCTTACCCCAACTGACACTTGAAGGGCTAGGGATTCATCATATATATATATATATATATATATATATATATATATATATATACATAAAATGTTCCCCTCAAATAAATTTCAAAATGAAAAACTTTAAAACCTTGATATTTAAAAAACTTTTAAAAATAGTCGGTGGGCCGCGTGTTGGATATCCCTGATATAGACACTTGTTGTTGAGAACCATGCTCAAGGTTAAAAAATTCATATATGGAGGTATGGAAAGGTTGTGGAGGTTGAGAGAAAGGACATCGGTGTCGTCCTCTTCCCTTTACGATGATTTTAAATTACGAAATCAATCTCCAATAGCTCTCCTGTTGCTCTCGTCAAAAATTAAATAAAAAACTTTAAATGCGTCTTCTAATTATGTTTTACTACCATCTTTCAGATGATATTTTGGCTCAAAATTTATTACACATAAACACATTTCAATAATAATTAATTAGTTTTTACAATTATGAATTTTATTTGAATAAAATCTAATTATTGAGTTTTTATTTGGTTCGCAAATGTTAGCTTTTCCATTTGCATTCGAGTTCATCTATTTGACTCCCATATTCTAGCATTCATATGCCACTCCAATACATGGTTCAAAGTGTATTATTGGTACACACATTTTGCCGTACTTTAAACTATTATTATTATTCTTGATGTTATTTAGAGTAAAAATCTCGCACCCATTGCGTTTATGTCATTTATTTACAACGATATTGTTGTCGAAATTAAAGAAAATGAGTTTTGTAAAGCAAATATAGTTTTAGAACCATGTTTCTATCCAAGATTTCGCTATAATGACTATTCGTGTAGAATAATATGAATGAAATTCTATCATATTTTCCAGATACTGAAAATTTCATTGAGAAATCGAAATATAACGGAGAAGTATACCAAATGAAATATCTTGGTTAATACACATTCAGTACAATATTCCTTGCCAATCGTGCCATATGGATTTTCCACAGAAATATACAATTATGCAAATTTCTGTTATATACTGAGAGAGATTCCTTGATATTACTTCCAATCCAACCGCATGAAAATACCTCTAAGACTGATATATTTAGCAACATTTTTGAAGTGTTTACATTCTGTTTTACCATCTCTTGAAAATCTTTTTAATCTATTAAAGGTCTGTAGACATTAACGCATTTATTTTAAGCAATGAATGAAACAAGTATTAAATACCTATGTTATATCTCTTTTTCTCTATCTAGTTAGATAAAAGATATAAAAACAAGATATGAAAATGTATCTCTTGACTACACTACATTAGTGCACAAAGTATTTCAGTCCTAATGAGCTGTTTCGTGTACCAGGAAGTATTCCGATACACTATGGCACATGTAATATATTTTCCTTATCTAAGTCGATGGTATTTATGCTTAAAATATTATTTATTTAAACTCTTAACTGTCATTTAAAATGTAATTGATTCGGTCCCCTGTGCCATCGTTTTCACATAGGCGCGTGTATACGGTGGATTAAGGAGAGGGGAGGAAGAAAATGCACAAATAAGCATATTTTTCTTTGAAATCCTTTGCAAACACTGTTTAGGTCACTTTATTACATTTTAAAACCTTCAGAATAGTTATACTAATAGCCTCGCGAAGAAGAAAATCGTGATTCGAAAGAACGGATATATACGTACGGGCATTTCACTCAAACGGTGCCCCGGTTGAGCGAGACGGATATGTACGCCGACGATATTTAAGATGGGAATCGATTAACATTTTAATCAAATAGTATGTAATATAAATCATAGTGAAAATTTTCTCGCAATTAAGTAATAAAGATCCCCGATAGATCCCCGACAATATTTTTTTCCCTGAAGCATTGAAAAGTTCTTGAAGTCTTTCAACAGTCTTAAACAACAATCAAGAATTCTCATGACATTTACTCTTCATCTAAATGCCAAACTTATGCTAAGTTACAATAAATAAAGAATAAAATGGCAAAGTAAAGATTTGCTTTGACATTGATGGCATTGACGTGATTGAAGAGAAAATATACAGGCAATGAAAAAAGAACTATCTATCCTGAGTGGAGTGTGTGTTGTGATTGATTTTAAAGTCACGCAAGGTAAAGTAATTTAAATGGGCTGCATTTGATCGAGTACTTTGGAGTTTTGACAAGCTGTGTATGTTAAGTACAACGTGATAGTGAATAGTTTTATCAGTGGGATTGGCTGTCAATATTTTCGAAAGGTCGTTCATTACTTAATTCTTCTCTTAAGATTTATTAAAAGTTCATGTGTTGTGAAACTAAAGAAGGTAAAAGGACACATTGAGTATCCGTTGTCTTAATAAAATAGATTAATATAGCAATGGGTAACCAGGAAGTGGCGTATATAAGTATACTTTCTCTTTTATTTCTAGAAAGAAAAAATATTAATAAATGAATATTTTTTAAAAGTTTTTCTTTTTCATGAAGATGTATAATAATATAAATAAAACATTAATACTTTAAATCAGAATTTTTAGCTAGAGTATAATTATTAAATTACCGGTTGTTTCAAAATTAGAGTTACCAATCATAAAAGCATATAACTATGAATAATAAACTTTTATCGCTTTGCTACCAGTTATATTTTAAAAATGAACCATTTAAATTACCAATCTAACTATTTTTATTAATAGGAGTAAATCATGGCGCCGAAATTGCGTCCTCAAACACGAAACAAAATTTGAAAGCTTTTGAAGGATGTTTGCTCAAAGTCTATTATAAATAATGTATTTAAAATTCAGAAAAAAACATTTTCCTAATGGATTATTATATAAATTTCGATAAGAAATAATATTTGGTTGGCAATAAGAAAGCTGGAGGAAACAAATGTCGATGAAAGGAATTCCTTAAGGAAAAGGAAAAAAGAAGCTGAAAAGTCTTATCGCTGTAGAAAATCCTCTGTCTCAAAGGCATTCAATTCAGCAATGACACTATATGTATCACAAACAACAATTTGTCTTTAATTAAAGAAAATAGGCTATAAAAAATAAATAATTGGTATATCTTCAAATGTCTGTTAAGACCGTAGAAAACATTCTTGGCAGCTGTATTTAATATTACGCAAAGGTAGTTACAAACCATGGATAACTTTAGATGAAGCACTTTTTCATCTGTTGTCATTCTTAATTGGCAAAACGAAGATACAAAATATTTCACTCAAAAAAACGTTGCGAAGACGCTTCTGTTTTGCAAAATGCAAGTTGGCCATTAGGTGTTATGGTATGGGAGGAAATGTCCTCTCAAAGCTTAACAAAAAGCTTCTTTCACGCAGAATCAAAGGCTAAAATTAATGCTAAATACTAGCAGAATAAAGTTTTGAAATACTTGATCAAAAAAAGTAAACGTCTTTACCTCCAAAGAAACTTTTTTCCCACCAAGATTCTGCACTAATTCATACTGCAAAATCAACTATAAAATAGCTGTAAGAATAAAAAAAAAATTCTGCCTCCTGATAAATATTTACTATCCTCCCTTGACCGTGTTCATTGTGATTCTTTTTTTTATGTGGATACTTAAAAAAACAGTTAAACAGACGTAAAATAAGAGCACTCCAAAGGCTTCAAAAAGCAATGAAAGATGAGGTTGAAAGAATACTTCTAAAAATGGTCAAAAAACCCTTTGTACTTGGACGTAATATTTATGCCAAAAGGAAAACAGACTGAAAATTCAATGTAAATATTTTAATTCAATAAAACTTTAGGATGCTTTGGAATTGTTCCAGTGGCGTAACGTACGCCCCCACAACCCCTGCATCGCGGGGGGGCACGGCTCTAGAGGACCCACAGCTTGACTATCGCCAAGTACCTAAACTTTGTGAAATCCAACTTGAGGGCCCAAAACCTGACTTTGCAGGGGGCTCAAGTGTTCTCCGTTACACCACAGAATTGGTGTCACTATTTTTGAATCAACCGCTAATATCTACACTTTTTAATAACAGTTTAATTCCTTTAAATTAGGTGTCGTCAATCTTTAACGCTCCAGAGCCACATCAATAAATTTACAGTGATAGCCAAGCCGCACGACTGTAAAAGAATGTTGTTAAGAAATTTAATAAGAAATGAAGGTTTGTTTTACAAGACTACAACTGATCCGAAAAGAAGAGTTGTGCATATAAATATCGGTTTCAAAAACGTTAACTGGAAGTAGAATTAAAATACTTTGCGTGTTGAAAATAAGAGTCCACCTTTCCTTCTGAAAAGTTTTGAGATTTCATGCATAGTCAGACTTATTTACATTTAAAATAACTTAAGATACAATGAACTGTTTGAAAAATTTGTCATTTTAAGAAAATTGTATCTCAAACGGATATCAAGCATATCAATACAAAATGCTTTAAATATCAAGAATAACAGAAAAATGGCGTTTTTAACGACAAAAAGCAGACAAGGCAATTTTTCCTGATATTGTATCAGATTCAAATGAAGGGCCACTAAAATGTTTTCGTGGACCTCGGGTTTAATGGTGCTCTGAACTATTTTCCTTTTTTTGTTTCTCTGTAGAATTTTACAGTTGGAGATTTTCTGGTATGCTCCTTCTAAAATACAGCAGCGATGCATTTCTGCTTTTTTAACCTAAATAATAAAAAGTATTTTTATGCTCCACAATATGTCATCGAAAATTAGAATAATAGTAATAATAAATGCAATACTACATGTTCTAATCGTTAGCCTTAAAAATAAGTTTTAAAAACCACCCAATAATTATAAAATGTATCAAGTATTTAAATTACATATTAGCATTACGTGATTATTAATCTATATGAATAGCTACTAGAAATTTTTAACAGATATATACATTATCCAAAATATTTATAATCTTTATCCAAGTCTGTTTGAGGTTATTTAATATATCATTTACTTAGAAGCTTGATAAAAGGATTAACAATTATTTGGAACAAATTATGTCAGAATATAGTAAAAATGTGCAAGTCTCAATTAGACACTATATAGACACACCCCTCATATATGCAAATAACCAAATGTTTCCAGTAGTGGAATAAATAGCTCTAATTTATATTCGTAAATTCTTCCAAGTAGTTTCACCAAAATGTCAGAAGAACCTAGATATCAAATGAAACTCATAAATGCCACGGTAACTCTTTAAATTATCATATTAATGTGAATTGTAGACAGGAATATGTATAAATATAGCGCCTGAAAGTAGCACAAGAATGAAACCAAATATCAGCCAGTTGGATTCCCAGTTTAAACAAATTCGTACCTCCAGTATTAAGAGCTTTAAATGACCTCGCTGTGACTAAGTACATATGTAGTCTGTCTTTCTATCTAATTAATGAATGCCATCCAACATTTCCTATGTTATGTATGTATAAAAGCGTAGTATTTTGACCTTGCGACATTTACCACTTGGTGAAACAGATCTTAATTCAAATCCTTGAAATGAGATCGGTTTTCAAATTCTTGATGCTACGAATGGCTTTGGAATTCATGGAGATATTATAGATAAGACGTATCTGCCATATAATGTTTCGAATGGAAAAGATTTAAAATATTGCGATGACAATTTAACAACAAGCTCCACAGAATATTAATTAGCATAAATATATTCCATTAGTATGAATTGAATTATGCTAGAAGAAACGGAAAAATATTTAATGCTATGGTTCTAGTTTTTGTTTTTTGAAATTTTGAAAAATTTTAGAGCACGCGATGATTTACATTCATTGACTTAAAGTATTTAACTGCATTGATTAACTAATGAGAATGTTTTAAAGTTTTTTAATTACAAAAAAGACACTCTAGAGCGTATATATTTAATTTTGTTTTGTGCTCCATATTACTAATGAGTTGAGATTAAAAGCACATATGATGATAATTTTTATTGATGGTTTTTATCCTAAACAACAAGAGTGTGTTGAAAAATATATAAATTGAGCAAAAATGTCTATAATTATCGCAAACGTTCATAATTAAATTAAATTACTACTTTATAATTCTATTTTTTAGCGATAAATAGCATTCTACTTTTTCAAAATATATTTGCAAAACTGTTGATGTGTGTTAATGTGATTATGCATAAATATTCCTTACAATTATGAGCCTATATGTATTTGTTGTACGAATGATATACAATAACAATAACTCAAGAAAGTTATTTTGTGGTGGTGAGCTTATTGATGAATCAATGCGTTTAGGTCTTCCAGTAGAAAACACAGCTTTAGAGTACTACAGATAGCATGTGGCAACTAATATTATTATTTTCTTAAAAGTCATGTGACGAAGAGGCAATATGTCTCATATATGCATGTATATATGAAATGTCGTGGCGAGTGGTATAATTTTACATATCGATGATCATATTTATACTATTGATGTTGTTATGGTTGCATCGATGAGACAGGGTTTTGTTAGATTGTAATCTAATTTATTGCATATTTAAGCACACACACAAATAAAAATATGGACGAATAAATAAAGAACACAAAAGCAAAAACTAGCTCCGTACGTTTGCATGACGTGAGACATGAAGTGGACGAATTTTTAGGGAATCTTGGTTTTTATGCAAAACGGCACCAAAAATAAACTCACAGGATCTCCAAAGACGTCTACTGTGATTGGTGGACTGATATCGAACGATGAGGTTACATAATGAATAATTGAAAACAAACTGAATACGTAATCCTGCAGTGTTAAAATTACAGTTATCCCTGTTAGGCAGGCAGCTAATAATTAATTAATTACGTCAGATTCCTGAAGGACAGATACCATTACAAATTAAACAGTATTTAATGGGGATTATTACATACATACTGTTTACCTCATATCCTCAATTTTTTATACAGATTTACAGCGAGCATTTGTAGATTTACTGTTTAGAAGTATCATTAACTCACACTACATTAAATACATGCACACTTTTAAGAGACTTTTAATGTCATGTCTCGAATAATTAATTTATCACAGCATTCTAAAATTTGGAGCTTCACTTATCTAAGACAATTTGCAAAAAAATATAATATTTTTTTTAAAATAAAAACAGTTTAACTTAATATTTTTAAAAGACAATATGCTTTATTTTATTCCTAATTCATTCCATTTCCTTCCTGTTTAAGTAACTATAATAAAAGAAAGTCAATTTTCTATTACTCAACCGACGTGAATGACCGTAAAAACGACTTCGTCATTGCACGGAAAAGTTCCAATGAATAATACATGATAGAGTTACAGGAATTTGTTACAACGGCAAATTAAAAATCGAAAAAAGTCTCAAATAAAGCCAAAATTAATTCACTCTACTATCGGCAGAATATTTTAGAACCAATTTTTTGAAGAAGAAATTCTAGCTTTACACGGAAAGAACATTGATGAAGTTTAGCTTCATATGGTCAAAGCATCCAGTCACAAGTCTGCTTATTTAGCAAAGAAAGGATCAGAAGCAGGAATAGAAAATATCTCATTTGATGAAATACAATCACCTGATGCTTTTTCAATGGATTTTTGTGCTTTCAGTTGGTTAAAATGAGCCTTAGGAAAGGAGCCTCCAAGTACACTGAACAGACTTTCCAAAACGCTTCAAAAAGAATAACAAAAATAACAACAAAAATATATTCATTAAAACTAAAAATAATATAAGCCTTTAAAATTTATATTCTAAATAGCTGGATAGCCCGGCGTTGCATGGGCTTCTTCAAGTGTACAGCTTTATGCCTTTGAAGATTCCCCTTCCCTTCTAATGTCAGCACTTCCTAGTGTGAGTGTGTGTGTGATTTATATATTAATGTCATTTAAATACTCTTTTTCGAAGTTTCTTCCACATATTTGTCCTGTCGGTGGGTCTGTTTTCTTGTCACTTAGCTCAGAGTTGCTAGGGCTTTTTCCATGGGTACAATTTTATCCCCATGAAAATTTTCCCTTTCTCTCTCGACACCAGTTCTTCTGTGTGTGTATGTTACTGAGCGATGTGAGTGAGAGATTCCTATATTTATGTCATTTAAATCCCCTTTTCAGAAATTTCTTCCACTTCTTCTCTTTGTCACAGATAGATTTCTTTTCCCTCTGTTCAGCCAAGCATTGTATGGGGTTTTTCAAGTATTAAACCCCCTTTTTACATCGAGGGGGGATACGATCCTTTTTTTTAAATTTCTATTTTCGATTAAAAATTTACAAAGATAATCCATTTTGTTCTCAAGAAAACAGACAATGAACGGATTAGTATTCAATAAATAATTTAGTAATAAATAATAAAACGCAATATAAATTTAATTCTTAAAAATATATTAATGTAGATCAAAATTAATAACTTTAATCAATTATTTAAATAATGAATCAAAAAATGTCTACCGATAGCTATGAAGCGATTGTTTTTATCTGGATGACTGATTTTTCAATTAAATATATGTAACTGTCAAAAAAGAACTATGGGATGGAGGGGGAGGAAGGCATAAAAATGTGTTTACATTCCTTGTATAAAAAAAGATTTTAAAGGAAATAGTACTATTTAATAAAAACAGGGCAGCATTGTCCTATATTTTAAGATTTTTCAGTAAATTATATCTCTAAAAGAAAACTATTAGTTGCGATGTATTATTAAAAACTAAGATCGTATTAATTATTTAATACATGAAACGACGAATACTTTCTTAAAATTCAAACTAATAAATTGGATTTGGAAAATTCATTATTTACACTCATTATAAAAGAAAAAAACATTTAAAAAGGAAACATCTTTTTATCTGACAGAAAAATATTTCCTCTGCTTACGTACTCTCCGTAAGTTGTTTTTACGCACATGCGCTATAAGCGCTCAAACTCGTGAGTTCTGAGGTAGCTTTCCCATAATTAAATATTACTGGCATTTGACGATTTTTCCAATTTTTTTCGTTGTATTTTTACGGCTCCCTAGACGGAAAAAATATATCTTCTTTAAAAATATTTTATTTATAAAAAAGCAGATTTTTTTAATTATATTTTTTTTTGAAGTTTTACAATATTTTGTTTCAAATTAAATTGGCAAGAACTAAAAAAAATGTACCAATCTGCTAGAGAAAAAAGTTTTATCTTATTTAGAAATTTAAATTAGAAAAATTTAAAACATTGCAGAAATTGAGATTTGAGTTATATACTTCAGGTTAATCACATGTTAAAAGCATTTATTTTTTAAACAAAGTTAATTAATACAGTCCATAGAGCAACGTCATGAAATTCCGTTTTGGCTGAAAACTTATTTTCGACGCCAACTTTTGTCATTGTTGTAACAATATCAGTGTTATAACAATGCAGACAAATCAATGTTGGCGCCAAAAACTGGTTTTAATTAATAACTTTTTAACCAATTGCTTTATCGGACCGAATTGTGAATCTAAACCATTCTCGAATCCAGTTGAACCCCCATAAAATATGTTATCAAAATCGCTTCAACCGTTTAGGATGAGTTCAGTCACATACGCACGCACAGAAGATTTTTATATATACAAATAAAGATTATTTGAAAAAAAAATATTAAGTTTTAAAACGCTAAAAAGCATGATTCGTCTGCATTTTTCTAACAATGAAGACCCGGTTTTTCTAGTTTGGCTGATAATCGATTTTCGATGCCAACTTACGTATATTTTATAACAATAACGTTGTTACAACAATGCAGGTGAATATTGAGTTGAATGTTTTTGATATTTTTAATTAATATCTTTTTAACTAATTGCGATATCGGACCAAATTGTGAATCTAAACCATTCTCGAATCCACTTGAACCCACGCAACAAAATTCATAAAAATCGGTCCAGCTGTTTAGGAGGAGTTCAGTCCCATAACACGCAGAGAAGAGTTTTATGTATAAAGATTAGTTGTCTATGTAATAATAACATTTACCCGAAATCAGGTGCGTGGGATATTCTGTACACCCAGACAATAAGAAAAGCCTCTCAGAATTCCAAAAAGAGTTTTGCAGGTTTAGTTTATACTAATATCAATAGTATGCGAAAAATTTAATAATTTTATTTTTGTAATTCAAGAGAACCATCTTGTACTTTATTTAAATGTATCATAAATGATTTACAATTTCATTCCTAAATAAACGCGTTAAAAGTTTGGGGTGTTCTCAACACCCCACGACCAACGAAGGAGCAAAAACAGGAGCGAGTGATCCCGTGTCTATTGAGTTAACAAATATTTGTTATTTTTATTGTTATGAACTGTGTTATATCGCCATCTGTGATATGAAGAGGCAATGAAGAGAGAGAAATAGGAAAAGCTTTGCTTAAGTTTCATATGAATGAAGAAATGAGATCATTTATACAAAACTATCTTCGAATTACATCTTGGTTATTCTTTCATTTAATTGCTAGAGACGTCTAGATATTCCAACAAGCAGAAAACTTAAGACTGATTTGTGTACTCAGTTACCGCATTATCATATAAATGCGAACATGAGGCAGAAACTAGGCATACATTTAGTCTCGAAGCAGCATGCAAATGAAACCAAACGTCAGTCAGTTGTGTTCGCCGTTTTAACAAATTAATAGTTCCGGAGTTAAGCACCGCACGTTACTTCACTACAATTCGGGGCAGATGTAGTCCTTCACACCCTCTGATTAATTAATGCTATCCAGCTTTCTCCACGTTATGCATGTATAAAAGGATAGTGTACTGACCTTGCGATATTCATCACTTTGTTGAAACGGAGGTTCTCGAATTGGGAAGTGAGGAGCATTGGTGATAGGATTTCTTTATCGTCGGAAGCTTCAGAAAGTAATTTAGAGATTTGTTAAAATATGTATAAAGCAACTAACATTTTTTTATTCGTCCTTCATCACATTTATTTTTTTAAATTTTAAAGATTCTTACAAATGTAAACTATTACACATATCATATTCTTTATCTTCTATTGGATGTCCCAGAAAAATAATTGGGTTTTGGTTTATTTTTTATAAGTCAGTCATTTTCAAAATGTGGGGCCGCCTTATAAGGAGGCATGATAATCTCAAGTGGAGGGCACGGATGTATCAAAATATCAACAAAAAAAGGATTATATCTTTTTAAAAAAATTACTTACACATTTACTGAAAGTAAGCACACAATATATATATATATATATATATATATATATATATATAAATTTATGTTTTTATATTCTGGCTTATAATAAAAATAAAATACAACTGATACTCACACAACATACTTATAAACGTAGAAAGGAAAAGTAACATAATACTCTTATATTATTACAAACAATTTACTTAAAATATATATTACTTAAAAGTGACATATACAAAATATAATTCGTTCCTCTATTAATTTGAATGATTTATAATTAATTTCGTATTGTAGCTGTAACACCAACGTAGATTACTGTTATTGTATGGGTTGAAGGAAATTATGATTGAAAATTGGGTCGCAAATATTGAAAGTTTGAGAAACACTTTTATAAGTTTTTATGTTATTCTTAACCAAAAAGGTATATCCATGTTAATATAAATATCCATCCATTTATTCTCATTTTTCTTCAAACCGGTTTAAGTTCTTCTAAAGATACTTTTAAGACGTTGCTTTAGATCATATCCTTTAAAAATATCGAAGCATTCCTACCAGATAAAAGTTTCTTCTTGAAAAACCTCGTTGGACTTGGGTGAAAAAGGTATAGACAGCCCATTCATATAACTTAAATTTCAGTTCTTCTTTATAAAAATCGATTCTACATTCTGCTCTATTTGAGGTGAAATTCTTTTTCTTGAATTTTGCTATAAATGGAAGCATTCATCACATCAGCGGTCTTTAGGAAATGTCAAAATACTGTGAAATTCCTGCGGTTCTTATCAAAGATACTAAAAGGCGGATTCGATGACAGAAAGAGAAATAATTTTCTTCATCGAGCTCTTCTACTATGATGGCAGGCAAGATTATATGTGTCCACAAAATGGATTAAAGATAGAAATTTTCACTCAATATAAGCGTATAATAAGAAAAAAATCTAGAGTAAAATATATGGTAGTGAATATACAATGTTAGGAAGTTATATAGTGCAGAAATTTATATTTATTTCCTTTGTGAATTTTTTTTTAAGTTTAAGAAAAAGTACTTTGAAGAAAAAAAAGAATATATATATATATATATATATATATATATGTCGTAGGAAAACGATGGAATTAGGAATCTCATCAAATCCCTAAGGGAGAGGATCACTTGATGGTAGATGTCAAAATAACATCTCTTCAAGGTAATTTCCCAGATAAAAGTGAGAGATTTGAACGAATCCCTGAGCTGTTTCAGTGAAATGGTTAAATAATATCTAACAAAGTTTAAAAGTGTAAATTTAACAAATGTGGTGCATTATTAAAAGTAGAAGTAAGTAATACAACAATAGCCAATGAATTAAAAATTATTTATTCGAAACTAATTAACAAATAATTAGAAAACTAGGCTGATAATCAATCCCAATGTTAATCCTATGTTGCTATTTTTGTAAAGATATGGGGTTGATATTTAGGGTATCGATAGTACTAACTGTATGGTTAGGATGTACAAGTACTCACCCCCCCTCATATAGCATTTTGCAAATGCAAATCCTGACTAGTTCATTTCATCATTTCTCTGAAACAGTTCAGGGATTTAATAAAATCACTTACTTTAAACATGGAATGTCCATGAAGACATGTTATTTTAACACATCTCCCGTGAATTTATCCTCTCTCTTAGGGATTTGATGAAACTCCGAATTTCGAAATTCCCCTGCGACACACACACACACACATATATATATATATGTATATATATATATATATGTATATATATATATATGTATGTATGTATATATATATATGTATGTATATATATATATATATATATATATATATATATATATATATTATATATATGACGTTTGTTCGAGTAATGTTCTCTTTAAGTTTAATTACAAAACGAAGGTAAAATGCAATGTTCTGGTTTTAGTATTAAATAATCCATCTTTGAAATATATTGAATATTTTTTTAATATTTTGTCGCTAACAGTTACCATGCTGCTTTGAAATGCGACGCTAATAATCAACCAATAATCGCTGAATAAAATGCCTTAATTATTACTTGAATGGTTATTTACCACTAAACTGATGTACCCGTACACCGTATGGACTACGAAAAGCAGCCACAACCGGTTTGCCCGTACCATGTACAACCAATGATATTTTCATCTTTCTACCTTTGTCTAGCCTATATTTCAATTCTTATATTGAGATTATTAGTTCTAGTGTTTTTAAGAAAAGCATGTACTAAAAGTCTATGGTACTAAAATACTTGTTTTCTGGGATTGATTTTGCGTTGATGACGAGAATGTTTCATTGAAGGCATGGATTTAGATCCTTGAAAATACTCGATAAAGAACGGGGACTGGCAAGGTAGAGTGCAATTTGTTACTTGAAAAGAAATGAAAATGAAAAGGTAATACAAAAAGGCCGATATTATCTCTGACCTCATTGTAATGTATGACTTGCTATAACACCATACCTCAAACTTTGCGTGCATATATATATGAACACACACTTAAAATCCTCAATCGTTTGAGAAAGAGGTACTAACATGAATTTTTTTTAAGCATGAGAAAAATTCTTTTAATATATAAGAAACATTCGTCATAGCAACAGTGTGTACTTATAAAATGTAAGCATTAAGGCTTTTTGTGTTCCACAATTATAAAATAAAAAATAGTTGGCAAACTTTAAAATTGAACATTAAAATAAAATTCTTCTATTTTCACATTTTGTTAAGTATTATGATCAGTTATATGGAATTAAACAATGTGTCCTTTCTTTCGAACGTTTTAGGCCCAAAAATTGACCTCTTAAGGGGTTAACCTGCTTTTAAATTATGCTTCCTTATAAGAAAATTACCAATTTTTTTGTATAATATGAAGTAGCAATACTGCTATTCTTTTAAATAATTTATAAAATTCTTCAAGTGGTAATTTAATAAATCAGAACTAATTGTGCGAGTAAATTTTGGAACTGATCCATATATTCTCAGCAAGTATTTAGTTTTTCTCAGAAATGAACGGGATATTTCCGCAAAAATAATTAAAATAGATGACATAAATATTTTTATAAAGAGAAAATATATAAAAAAAGATTAAACGAATATGATAAGGATGATAAACATTAAATGATGCGTATGATGTTTACATTACATATGTAAACATCACAGGCATAGAGACACAAAATATAAAAATTACTTGATTAAATTAAATATTTACCTGAAAGTTTAACTTTAATGTTCCCTAATTTAAATTTCCTGTTACATATTTTCTTATTTTCACTTTCATTATGTTAGTATTTTTTTAAATTAAAATTTCCTTTGATCAAATACCCCTTTAATCTATTTTCCTTTGTGTAGTGCATTTTTTAACTAAATTTGTCGTGAAAATTATTTAAAAACGATTAATTTATACTTGTTACTCCTTAATATGTGATTAATTGACCGGCAATACTGTATTTTCATATTCAAAATTAAACTCATACATGTGCTCAATTTTCAAAAGGAAAAATGTTTTCAAGCTTGTTTAAATAAGTAAAAAATCCAATATGTGTAAAGAGAATAAAGGCCAAATAGAATAAAAAATACATCGAAAAATATTAATTATATTTTATATGAAACTAAATTTGGAAAGACTGTGGATTATTGCTATTAATGATGCAAGTAAATACAAAATTTTAGATGTAAGAGGAAACAAATCAAATTCTTGAAAATAGTCATTTATTTTCATTCTCGAAACTATGCTTACATTAATGGATTACACTGACAAAGTAAAATTACTTTTCGTTTTTTCCTCTCATCAGGGTTGTTTACTCACAGACTATCCACAAGAAGATACATTCCCAGAAATATGTTGAATTTACAAGAGCTCGAAAAATAATTTGTTTTTTAATTGATGAAGGGAAGTAGTAACATAACTATTTATTGAATAAATATTGCAAATTAGCATTTCATAATTAAAAATATCAGATGCTTTGAAATCTTTCATCAGAATATGGAAATTGCAGAAAAAAGAGTTTCCAAGAATACAGTTTTCTATATTATTTCCATTTTCTATTTATAGTGAAAATAACACTGAAAATAATGAGTTTTTTAATCCACCCTTAATATAATGTGTTATGTTTGCTTGTTGTGGTATTTTGTACGTTCCTTACATTATTTACACGAGAGATTTTGATGATTCGACACGAACCATCTAGTTACGAGGTTGGCACCTTTTTTGCTGCGTTGTGTCAAAGGAATTTACCAATATGATTTTAAGTTCCACACAGTAAGCAATACAGTCGGAACTTTATATAACGAAGTCACTAAATCACGAAAAAAGTTCGTTTTATGGAGAATTCTCTGTATAGAGTTTCATCTTTTAATTTTCTTTATAAACCATATAAAACCTGTTTAAATTCATAAACATTATAAATTTAAAAAGTAATTATTCACACTTTTTTGTAAATTAATATATATTTATTTTATATATCTTACATATAAAAAAGAAAGAAAAACCTGCAAGAAATATTTGTTGACACATTTATCCCTTCCTGAAGAAGTAATATTTTTCTTTGATTCTCAAGCACTTATGTTTTGACATTTTTGAGCTACGAGAAACGAAATCACTAGTACGTCTGATCAACAATACAAATGATTGGACACTTGTTCAAGGACACGAGACTCCACTGAGGGTAAAAGGGGATATCGAAGATGTTTCCAATGAACTGGACAATGGGGGTAAAAGGTCGTAATTCTTGAATGAAATGCCCAGAATTCTATTGATCTTGGTAAGTTAGGCACACAATAAAACCAGTTAACGATTTAAGACTGCCATAAAATGTGTTAAAAGAGAGAATAACTTGAAATTCCCAGAAATAATTTTAAAACAGAGAGAAAAAATATTGAATCACAAGAGAAAAAGTTCGTTACATAGAAAATGCACTTCGCTATTGGGAGGTTATTTCACGAAGAAAATCGTGAAGTGTTTTCGGTTCCAGGAAAAAGTTCGCTATATAGAAAAATTCGCAATATAAAGGTTCGTTATATGGGGGTTCGACTGTATTTGAAACAGTTCAATTTCCTCGATAATGCATGCAGAGTTGGACTTAGAGGTAATTAATACAAATTCAGAATTTTCTTATACATTAATTATGCATCATTTAAAGCTATTTTAAACATACATATCGACTGAAAATTTCCTTATCCCTTCAGCATAAATAAATAATAACAACTGTACATGTATTTTGTATTATAAATCTTATAAACTAAATTATTATTTTAAGAAAAAATAACCTAATATAAGTACAGTCGAAACTTCATATTATGAACATCTATATTGCAAAATTTTTAATATATCGAACTTTTTCCTTAAACCAAGAACATTTTACGATTTTCTTCGTAAAATAACCTCCTCCTTCGTAAATAACCTAATAATAGCGAAGAGCATTTTCAATATAACTAACTTTTTCTCTTGTGATTCAGTTTTATTCTCCCTTTTTTTAAAGTATTTCTGGAGATTTCAACAAATCTCTCTTTTAACACTTTTTATGGTGGCCATAAATCTTGAACTGTTTTTATTAGATGTCTAATTTACCGAGAGTAATAGAATTCTGGGCGTCTAACCCCCATTGTCTAATTCACTGAAAACATCTTCGATATTCACTTTTACCCTCAGCGGAGTTCTCTCGTGCCCCCGTATTCTTGAACTAGTCTTTCATTCTAGTCGTTCATTTGTAGTACTGATAAGTTATATTCGTAACCTCGTTTCTTGTAGCTCAAAAATGTCAAAACGTAAGTGTTTGGACATCAAAGAAAAATATTTTAATTCTTTAGAAAGTGGATAAAGGCGTCAATAAACATTCTTTGCAGTTTTTGTTTCATTTTGGTGGGTAAAATATATAAAATAAATAAATATTAATTTACAAAAAGGTGTGAATAGTTTTTTTTTCTACTTTATGGCGTTTATAAATTTAAAATTTTTTTATGCGGTTTTTAAAGAAAATTGAAAGATGAACCTATATGTAACGAATTTTCCATATAACGTGCTTTTTCTGGCATTTAGCAACTTTTTTATATAACTTTTTTATATAACTTTTTTATTTGTCCAATGTAGTTCAGTATTTCAATGCAAATCTTTTTGTCCTTGCACTTGGCATGTGTTGAATCACATGGTCTATTCTTTGTTTCTTTAAGGAATCGATGTACAGAGGAAATGATACTTATAAAATATATTGATTAGTTCTGATTTTTGCGACAGATAGAAATTCAGAGGGGGGATATCGTCAACCATTCTGAAATTCAAATTACGAAATCGTTCACTGATATCATTTGTCTTTCTCCTGAATCGAATTTAATACGCAATCAGTCATCCGAAATACTGGAAAAATAAATATTATAAAAGAAAAGTTATTCCCGTTTATATAGAGTATTGTAATTTATTACTACTTGTTTATAATTTCTTTGTAAGTGTAGTTAAATTTTATGTAGATATAAAGAATAATAGATATTGTTAAATTACTTTAAATTCAATTGCAAAAAGCATTAAGCAGAGGAAATAGTAAGGCATTGCATGACAAAACAATATAGCCACATTTATACAACAGTAAATTCTTAGGCTTGGGACTAAATTAACAGGTATTACAGTTAACACTCAGTTATATATATATATATATATATATATATATATATATATATATGATGTTTTGGAGCCAGAATCAGACTTAATTTTAAAAAGGAACTTAATTCAATCATTTCTAGATATCATCTGACGCTAAGAGAAGAGAGAGAAAAAAGCACGCCACCGTGAAAACTAAGTGATTTACCACTTAAAACACATATGTGAAAAGTATCGCGGATTTTATGAGTGTACTTGAAAGTTAACGCTGACATATAGGGCTATTAAATGTAAGAATTAAAATGTTTCATATGTGGGTGACTATAATAAAGACACAAACACAATTTTCACTAACATTACGGGAATGGTAGTTTCATTCAAAACTGTCATATTTTGTCCGGGCTGCTTTAGTTCCATTGTCCTTTGATCAACGACAAATAGTATGTTGAACTTTTATTTTGCTTGTGTCATTTAACGAGGCGCAGTGCGTATTGTGGTAAACATGTGGCTTCATGTCTTTTTTGACAGAGTTTTTCAAGTTACATTTGAAAATTTTCCTTTCAAATCATGAGTTTCATGTTTATCGCTTTTCTCAAATTCACTTTCGCTATTATGATCAATACTCATTATTCATCAGGCTCTTTTCTTACTTGATCAGTTTCAACATCATTCAATACACGCGGTTGGTCCTTTTTTATATTGCATTCATTTACATTTATAAAACAGAAGGAGTTGTACAACACATAACAATAAAAACTAATAACTTGTTCACAGGGGGAAAATATAGCTTGTTCATAGAAAATATTTTAGAACAAAAGTTGACATGATAAGTACTAAGTCCCTCTAATACCTTAGGATTATAAAAAAAAAAACGTATTCCGCTTCCCATGAGGAGGGATATATGCGAACAATACATTTTAGTCCTCATTGTAACTATGATAAAGGAGAATTAAATAAATATTTCGTGAGCTTTCGGTGACTGAGTGCCCTACGCAACCGCTCCTGAGTTGAAATGTAATTTTAATTATTTTATTAACCCTCTAACTGGATAGCACGGAAAATTCCGTCAGTGTAAAGATGCTTCGAAAATGGACTGAACGGATTTTTCTGCCTTCAAGTAACGTTTTCAAAAGCGGATTAGCCGCCCTTTTCTGAAATCCTTTCCCCCTTTTAAAGTTTAACAACTTGAAAGATAATGAGGTACGGAGGAAGCAACACAGCAGGAGTTTTATTGCTCGCAGGGAACCCCGTGTTTTGACCCTGGGGCAATCGTAAAAAATCGAGGGGAAATTTCTTTAGACCCCAGGAAGTGTTAATATGTTAACTCGTTTTTTTAAAGTTTTGTAAAGTCCCAACGCATAAGTAAAATATGTTACAATTCCCTTTTGGTTTCATATTAATTTGAAACTGTAACAAGTTGGGGCGTGTCAGTGCAATCTGCTATTTTATATAGTTAGACAAATTATCTTTTTTTAAGTATATTCTTTCGCTTCATTTTTTTTTTTTAATCAAAGCTTTCAGTTTTTGAAACATGATTATTTTATTATAAGATACCGAAAAAAATAATAAAACACCAAACTCTTTAAAATTTGGAACCTTTTCAATTTTCCAACCACTAAAAATGAATAAATTTAAGCTTCATCAAACCATTTGAAACATTTTTTTACACTTTGATAAAAATAATAACGAAAAAAAAACTAATTAAGATTTATTAGTTTTTTTTTTTTTAGATTTCAAAGCCTAAGTGTTCAGGGAAGTTTAAGTACAGTGTGTGTGTGTGCCTGGTTATATATTGTTACCAAATTATATTTGAATTTTAAGTGCTTGAACTTCAGTTTACATCAAAGACAACATGAATGAAGATTTTCACACATTTTTTTTAAAACTTGAATGTTTGAATAAATGGTAATCAAAAATATACGGAAACATTTACAGTAGACATTTATGCATATAAATAAACATAAAAATAAATTTTAAATTCGAGCTATTGAAAAACATTCGAATTATATATTGTTCAAAAATATCTATTTATACAAAATACCTCAACATTTATCTTTTTTTAAAGACTAACTGAATAAGTAATTAAAATCTGGATATTTTTTGCAATCTCGACCTTATAAAGCAAGGAATTTTATGTTAGAAATTCCATTTGAAATTTCGAAAAAAAAAATGCATCGCGCAGTTAAAAATTATTTACCATAAATTTTAGCAATTGTTTGAATATAATAAAAATTTCAAATTTTATTATATAGCTTCTTTGGTATCTTTTAATATATTTCGGCCGCGGTAGCCGAGTGGTATAGGTATCGGAACGTGGCTTGCTTTGTCACGAGTTCGAGCCCAGTACCACTAAAGACCCGCCGTGTAGGACAGCGATGCACGTTAAATCTGTCGAGAGCTGAAACGTCCTTTCGTTGGTGTGGTGTGGTAGTTAGGAGAGGGGAGTGCCAGCTCACGTGTCGTCAACGTCACTTGACCATGGTTCAAAATTACGTGGTGCGTCGCCAAAACCCTCGTGTAGCTGAACAGTGCGCCGTTAATATTCAATCATTCATTTAATATATTTTGAAGATTTCATACAATTCAGTTGAAAACCGCATTCTAAGAGCAAAAAATATACTAAAAAAATTGTTGAATATACAATTACAATATAAATTCTTACATAGAGAAGCAAAACTGAGAAGCTAAAGCGTAGGAATAAAAAATTTTGAGTATATCTGAAGTAGTTTTCGAAATATTTATTTTAAAGTTTAGAAAATTTGTGTGCGTTATGTTATACTTGATATTAATTAAATGGTTAAAATAATATGTTAATATTAATCATGTAATCGTTTGATGACACATTCATATACTAATGAAAATTATCATGGTCATTGATGCGAATGTCAAGAATTTTATGTAATTTTAAATTCAGACATTATTGATGAAGAAAATATAAAACGACCATCTAAAATACATGAAAAATGCAGTCTGCTATAAAATGATCTTGACAAACAAATTCTGGCATTTTCACTTACTATGGCAGAGCCGGCTTAGTCAGGGGCGATCTGGAAAAACAGAGAGAGAACCGCGGTTTTGATGGATGCCGCTCTAGCTTTTAAAGCTCACAGGAAAAATTATATATATATAAATTTCAAATGCAAAAATAAATCTTGTAATTTTCCATATATTTTTATAACAACGAATTGTGGAATTGGCTTCCAATAAGTTGTTGTGTTTGACAATATCTAAGGTAACCAACCCTACTTTAGATAGATTTGTACTACATTTCGTAACCGTATTCCTTTTAAAATTATTTCGTGCAGCCGAAATACACCTTTTGTACCCTTAAAAAATTATGTAAACTATAACGGTTACTTTAATTTATGCAACTTGTGAAATGTTCATAATTAACCATTTCCGTCTAAACAGTTTACAAGAAAAAAAAAAGTTTGGACTCCTTCATTCATTAGGGATTTATATAAGATTCTAACATTAAATTTTATTTTTTACCGAAAAGGGTTGAGTGGTAGTGTATAGTGCTTCCACACCACAGGTCTGGGGTTCTATTAACGGGCGGCGCAAGGTCGACTCTGCCTTTCATCCCCGCTACATTGGGTCGATAAATGAGTACCAAGCTTGCTTCGGGTCTTAAACACTGAAGGTCTCTTTTCAGAAAGACCACCAAATCGGGACATCTGTTCATGCACCTCAGCGTCCAATGGTCACGTGTATTATCATGGGCACAGTAGTTCCTGGCCCTCATGGATTGTTGTGCTTCTGAGTTTGAGTCTTAAGTTTGAGGATTACCTCACTTTGGGGATACCCCTTAGATAAACCTGTATTTCCACTCATTTGCAATTAAACATTTTTCTTTCAATTACGTTTATTTCAGAAGGAAGTTTGATTTTTCAAATGTATTTGCTTAATAACATGTATATGTGTGTATTATATTAAACATTTATCAATCCAAAATTACATGTTTTTAGCTCCTCTAAAAGCTTTTAGGATTTTACGACTGATCTTACAATCCATGTACGTTTTATAGTAGTGTATTTAAAAATGATAAAGACATTTTTACGACTGTGTGAGCTTTTATGCCTCGTTTATAAATATAAAAAAATTGCATTCAGCTACAGTTTTTAAAATGTACTAAAATAAGTGGAGGAATAGGATATTTACATATTATGAATATTTTTGACTGCATTAAGATATATTTATATTTCAGTTTCTTTACAATTTGAATAGAAGTTGTAAGCCATTTTGCGAATAGTTTGATGTTGAGTATAAACCCATAGGCTGTTTAATATTGTAAAGTGTTTTACTTTGATACCAGCACACACTAAAATAAGGCTCATTTGCAGTTATATGATCAGCTTCAGTGATATTTAAATTTTCAAAAATAGTCTACACCGACGAGAACATTCTTTCACAACCGCACACCACATCTCATAATATATCTTTCCTACAGCAGGAAATATTTGTGTATACTGAAAAATTTAATGCAGGATACATTTTCAAGTGTTAAATTTGTTCTTTAAATTTGATATGAGTACATTGTGGAACTGTCGGTTAACTTCACTGAACAAAATTGTTTTAAGTGTACTGTTTTGAAAGACAAAATTAATTAGGGAGAACTTTTCTCACAATAGAATTTGTAATTACTGAATTGTGTGAAAATGTAGTTATCGATGTGTGACATTTTTCCTTGTAATAAAAGAAACAGAAAGATAAGAAATTTAACTTGAGTAGAAAATGGTTAGAAGTACTGTCATGCGCATTTGAAGAAGTATATCCCCCATTAAAACTAAAAATTATTGACTGAATGTGTATTATGTCCATCACAAATGCCGATGTAGAAAAGGAATTTTTATTTAACACAAGAAGTTCGAAAAAAGAGAACACTAGGAAGGAAAATTAAATTTTTTTCCGAAAAATATTCAGTTAACATAAAAATATTTTTTATATGATTTTAATTAAAATAAATTAAAAGTATTGAAATCCTTTTTTATGCTATTTTGAATTAAAACTATAACTGAATAGAGAAAGATCGGTTTTATTTCATAAATATAATCATCGTATGTAATATTTATTGTGTTATTGTTTAAAAATGAGATAGGGCCTTTGCTCTTTTTACCTCATTACTTTTTAAAAAAAAAACAGGAAAGTGAGCGCGTTTTCTTACTCTCATATTCAAAAATGAATACAGGATGCTTTTTCTGGTTCAAATCGCAATACCAAATATATATATATATATATTTTTAATTTTTAAAAAATGACAGAAAATTAAATTTTCTTTGAAGAAAATATAATTATTTTTCAACTTCTAACATACTATTTATTTAATTTCTTCCTCTTTTTTTTTACCTTTCATTTCGTTTTTAATTTTACTGTGACTGAACATATAGGAGAAAGAAACACCGTATCTTTCAAAGAGGATTGATCAAGAGAGGATATCTACGCTTTCAAAGAAGATTGTCCAAGGCAACTTAAAAGCTAGCTGTAAACGATTGATCTCTTGGTTCTTACTTTCCAAAGGGACCGAACTGGGTCGTAAAATTGTCCCCGTTCGACCTCCCAAGTTCTAAAAGGGGGAAAGGAAAGAAATCTGTTGCATTTTTGAAGGGAATCGCAAAATAAGAGTTGGACGCTTTCGGAATAACTTTTCAGGAGGAAGGTATCCAGTTAGAGGGTTAATGAAACAAAATTTATCCATATTGTAATAAAAACTTTGCAGCATCAAGTACACAATGGTCTGAATATTCCTCATTCAAATCTTATTATAAGTTTCAGAAAATTTTGTCATTAGTTACAAGGGAATCATAATGTATCGTCATTTTGGGCAAACGTCTCCAATCATGTGCACACTGTTTACTTCCACAGCATTTTAAATAGTCCAATAACCGTGGTTTACAAGCTGGTACTTTGTTCCTGAAAACTGCGAATAATAGGCGGTTGATTTAACGTTAAAAAATTCTTAAACTACTAAATATAAATGCTAGAAATTCAGGATAAGAGTTTTTTGTCATGAGAAATTCTAATTAAAAAATTCGTCTGCAATTTTCACTTTCTTTTCACAACTGTGTTTAGTAATTAATGTTTTGTGGCAATGATGCTTTTTTACTCATTTATCTCATACATAAAGAATATAAAGTTATCAGTCGTTTGGAGCAAAATCCTTGAGAATTAATGAAATATGTATAGTTACATTTTTTAAGGCACTCTTTTTAAACTTAGATATATTCATTTTTTTAAAACCTAATAACTCGAAAAACACCAGAATAGATTTTTTTTAGAAATTTAATGATGTGGAAGTAGGCCCGTGAAAAATTTAGATTTTATTCTAGAACGTTTTTAGAGGATCTTTAACTATACTAATTAAACTGCTTGGTTAACATTCTATTGAAATCTAAATTTAATTCCCTATTAGCCATTAGTTTTAATATTTTCAGGTTTAGAGAAAATTTATATATGAAGTATCATCCATTTTTTTATGAACTCTAAAAGAAAACAAAGAACAAAGAAAAAAATATATGCAATAATTTTATTTTAAAATATCTCCAACATGGATATGGGAGCACTATCGTTTTTTATAAATATAAGCTTAAATGGTGTTTTAACATAAATATTAATAATGTACCTTCATTCCAATATTTAAATTACAGATCTTTAAAAGTTTGAAATACAAAATAAATTTTTCTCAATTTTTTTCCTATAAAAGAATAAATCTTTTTTAAAAAATATATTCCACACAATTTCTGAAATATATGGCATGCAATCTTACACATACAATCGTTTTGTTAGCAATACTCCATCTGAAAAATTACCATTATACCAATTTTACCATTATACTTCGTAAGATCTCTATATTGAGAAATAATTTAAGAAATATGAGTTCATACATTATTGATGAAATCTGTAATTCGGGCATTTTAAGTAGAAGGGAAAATAAATCTGTAGAAAAGAAATAAGTGAAGCCGAAGAAATGAGTTATAAATCAATCTGAGAAACACCCTGTTTTCCCTCATCGTTCATCCGAAAAAAAATCATTTTCTTCATCAATCTATTTTTTTATGATTTATATTATAGCCCTTTTTTCTTCCTTCCGGACCGTAAAAATAGGTCATCCGTAGCAACATTTATAACTTGATTAGCCAAAGGTTCCTCTCATAAGCAACCCTACTGAAAATTTAGCAAACAATTGAACCATTTACAAAATAATTAATATGATTATTACTTATAAACACTCTATATGTAATTAATTTCTCTTACAAAAATAAAGTGACCAATATTTTTTTTTTTGGGGGGGGGAATCTTTTACTAAAAGTTAACTACATAAACATATTTAAAAAGTAAGTTAAGAAGCACGAGGGCGTAAGCACAACACAAAAAGGTATTTATATTGTAAAAATTAAAAAAAAAATAATTTATTAAAATTGTTTATTGTGGAAATGTTTTCATTTTATCTTCATTTTTGTGGGATTTATTTGAATTAGCTTTAAAGTCCCCTTTAATAAACAAATTAATATCTGAAATTATTAAATGTTTGACAAGTATGCAATAATATTTTTATATGTCAGATAATCACAGCGATATTTTCCCCATTTAATTTATTTTTACAAAATTATATATGGAATATAAGAAAAGGACACACAAAGCATTCAATAAATTGCTTCATTTTAAAAGAAAAGCATTATAAAATCGATCTTTTTTGTTATGATTTCTTTTTACGTTTCTTGTCAATAAATGTATAATTCAACACACACATTTATCTCCTACTGTTAAAAAAAAGTAAAAACTTTTTTTCCCCTAATTACTGCTTCCTTTCCATGCTATGGCTTCATTTTTCATGCTCGTTTTTTAAATGTATAAAAATATTTTTTATCTTTATCATATACATTTATAACAAAATTTATAACTGAAAATAAATTGTTTTTATATTTTTTTAATCACATTATATATAACGAGGCAGAACTAAATAGCTAAATATAATTAAAAGTTTAAAGTTGTTTTTGATAAAAATTTGAATTTTTTGAAGAATTTTCCGAGTGAAATTAAACGTAAAGATTAAATTTAAAAATTATTACATAGACATTACATTACATTAGAGATATATAGATTTTAGACTTGACAAATTATTTCGATAAGTATATATATTAGTTTGTCAAGTATGAAGTGGAGCAAAGTTCTTGTGTCATTTAATTTGAATTGCACATAACCTCATTTAGGCCCTTTATTTTGGCATAATTTGTTTTTCGTGTGAAAGGTACATATTTTCCTCTTTTTAATGCATATTTCAGTTTGAAAAAAATAACATATCATCTTAAAACCTTAGTTTTTATTGGAAAAAAATAGAATTTAATTATGAGCATTTTTTGTTCCATTTCATACTTGACAACCTCTTATCATTGCTTTTATTAATTTAAATAACTTTCATTCTCTATCAAGCAATGTGGTATCTAATTTTATTTCTACTTAATAAATATTTTACAGGATTGACTATAATTGGAAAGAACTTCAGTAGATATTTAACTGAAAGTACTTAATTTGCTGATTGATTAAAATTCTAATCTTTATAGAATCTTTTGTGAATTTATTTCGAATAACTTTTAAATGTTCGTTTTGGAATGCATGATCACAGGATAAATCAAAATAAGAATTATATTGTTCGTTTAACCAAGAATTATATCTTCTTATATTGATAGTAATAATAAATTTAAGCTACTGTTAACAAAAGGAAAACAATACAAGTGTACTATTAATTATTTTTACGTCAATTTGATTCCAAGTAATATTTCTGTTTGTTTGATCAATTGTTACTTTCTACGATTTTTCTTTCTTATTTTTAAATAAGACCCCTCTTTGATGATTCCTGTAGGGAAATTTTTCTATTTAAGACCAAAATTTAGGAAAAAAAATCAATATCGTAGTTTACAGTTGAAGCGGTCTCCACGAAAGGACCTATTTTCTGTAGAAAAGTAATGATTTCCAAATGGTTACGAAGTATATGGTGAAAAAGTGTCCAAGACAGAGCCATACCGACGCCAAATTACTACGGCAAGTCCTCCCTTACCAAGTTTAAATTTGCGATGACTATGCCACCAATACCCTTCCGTAGAGAAGAAAGTTCGCTTTAATACTAAATAAAAGAAGCAAATATCACACAACCTTTCTATTATAAAAATATATATATTTATCGATGTTGTACATTTTATGTTTATTGTTTTCAGAACATTGCATACTATACAAATATTATTCAAATATAGTTGATTTTACAAAAATAATGCATACAAACTTGTTTCATTTTTAAATCTTTTGCTTCATTTTGCTGTTAGAAAACATATTTTTTAGCAATCTATATAGAATCCTTCAAAGCGACGTAAGGATTCTCAGGGGTGTTAATTTTGTCTCGAGGGATGAAAATATAAACAATTTTCAAACAGGTATAATTATTTTATATTTAAAATAAATAATTCGAATCTTTTACGCTTTATTTACAAAGAATTGTGGCTTCAAAAAAAGTACAAAATGCTTGGAGTATCATTATAATTTTAAAAATTATAAGCATATGGAAAAAAGAAATAATTCTGTAATAAATATTAAGTAATTTTTGCGTTGTGCATGCTATTTTCTAAAATATTAGCCTCTGATCAAG
This sequence comes from Trichonephila clavipes, assembly GCA_019973935.1. Classification (NCBI taxonomy): domain Eukaryota; kingdom Metazoa; phylum Arthropoda; class Arachnida; order Araneae; family Nephilidae; genus Trichonephila; species Trichonephila clavipes. The sequence continues at coordinate 813,802 of BMAU01017316.1, read as the reverse complement.
AAAATTTTACAGAATTATAAAATGCATCATACTCTTTAAATCCTACATCATTTAAGAATAATATATATATTGTATTTCAAAATATTTGAAAGATATTGAAATTTTTTTTAAAAAAATTGAAAATGTAAATTTTATTTTTTAAAAAAAAATGTAATTTATTATTTCAACGTATAAAAAAACGTATTAAAAAAATCAACGTATAGCTGGTAATTAAAGCTACTATTTTAGAAAATAGCATGCGCAACGTAAAACGTAATTAATATTTCTTATAGAAATGTTTCTTATATTAATATGCTTATAATTTTTAAATTATAATTATATTTTAAAAATTTATAGTTTTTTGAATTCCCATTCCTTTATAAATAATGTGTAAAAGATGCAAATAATTTCAATTTAATTTCAAAGAGATATATATGTGAATATTGTTTATATTGTCAGCCCTCAATAGAAAGTTAACCTCCTGAGACCCTTTTTTAAAAATGAAACAATATATTATGAAATTTTAATAGTATGCTAACAATGTGTGACTCATAAATATATTCATCACTTTTTTCTGACATTTGATTCCACTCAAACCTTAAATGTATATCTTTTGGTGCATATACATTATTTTATGTCTCCTGAAATATCAAAAGTTAAGTTGTCGCTCTTATTTCAAACACATGTTTTGAATTTAAAATTATGTTACGTTTATCATTGTTTATTCACTAAACATTAAAGCACCACCAAATAATTCCATTATTTTACAACACATGATACTTTTACACGAATGACTTTTTACACTTTATTAATTAAAAACAAAGGTTTAAATTCCCATATTTCACAGTAAAAATATTCTCTAAATTTTACCTATGTGTAACATTTCTCTCGAATAGCCACAAACAAGATGTTATTATTCTAAGAGGGCCGGACGGAGAGTACATGAAAGCCCCATTTATCCCGAATCGTACTTACTGCCAGACCCTTTAGACCTTAACCATACGATTCTTTTCCATTAAACGTCTCTGAAGACAAGAATTTCATAAGACGGGTGCTCCAAATGGACAACCGGTAACTAAACAAATTGCTCAATTGACCTATAATGCGCGACAACTAAACTGTTTTTCGCCCTTCGCTAACAGAAACCGAAACAATATTGTTAAAAGCTTTTAGTGTTCCGAGGCGTGTTTAAACGGGCGAATCGAATCAATGGATGAGTCTGTCGAAATGGCTTGATAATTCTTGAAAAGGTACATTAAGCATCGGGAAGAAGGGTGTTGAGACTGAAGGAGTAAGTGCTAATGGATTAAAAGGGAGTATTTTTTTTCCTAAGGATAATTAGTTTGATGTTTTTTTTTTATTCCTGAATGTGTGTTTCGCTTTTCAAATTGTGCAGAAAACGAAGATATGCGGAACATTAAGACAGTTTTCTTAATGATATTCTGTGTCATTTTGAATTAGTGTAGTTTATTTGAGACATTTTCCTTATTTTTATTTCTTAAGGCACTTTTGAAATATTTAAATATTACATAGATATAAACTTGTTTATAAAATATATACTTTAAGTATTAAGTACTGTGTAACTAATTTTGGGATACAGTAAATTTGATTACAATCTGTATTTAATTTTCGATAAAAAAGGGAAGTTTTCCTCTACTCTTGTCCGAGGTTTAAAATTAAGAAGTCGCCTTTAATAGCCCTTGTAAGCTACCCCTTAAAGAGTTAAGTAATAGCTATAAATCAACAAATGTAAAATAAAAAAAATCTCTTATTATGCTTATCTAAAATAAATAACTCAAGAACAGTGACTACGGTAATTGAGGGTTGTTGGTATAAAGCTATTGTATTAAACATTGTATTCAATATTTGGTGGGAAATTCTTTGTCAAGAAATCAAATATATCAATTTTGGTTTTTTGCCATCAGTTTCGAACGGATGTCTTGCAAGTGAAAAATATTCGAAAAAAAATATCTTTCCAGGGCAATTGGGAGGTTATTTTAAGGTGAAAAACAAACATGGATCAGTAATCATTTGATTTATCACGAAAGGGTTGTACCTAAAAAATACCAACAAAGATCATTCAATGACCCTTTTCCTCAAAGATCTATTTCAAGAGGTGAAAAATAGGCTTTCATGAATAAAATCTTTCCAACAATAGCAATGTGTTTTATCCGTGGTAATATCACAGCGGTAACAAAGATATCCTATGAAGTTTGTTGTATTATTGGTAGTCATATGAAACAGTTTACTGATGCAGAAATTGTTGAGGAATGTTTCTTAAATACTTCTAATTTCGTGGTAGTGACAAAAAACTATACGAAAAAAATAATAATAAAAAAAAAAAAAAAAAACCAAAACATGAGTTATGTTTCGATTAATTCTTCACATTTTAAATTACAAATGTTATCTTGGTCTTAAAACATTTCTCTCCCCACCCCCATTTATCCTCATGTTGCGTCCTGCATGAAATAACTAAAATATGTATGCTTCTCGCATGACGTAGCAGCATATGTATGAGGCCCAGCAGAAAAAAGGTTGAGTACCCCTGGAGTAGATGCAGTTGTTGAAAGACAGTACGGAGGGGAAAAATATACAATATGAATTTTACTGAAAGGAATCAGAAAAAACGACATTCTTATAAATATGTCGATATTCACGTATCTGATTTTTTAGAAAATGATACTTTTCTTCAAATGCAACACTTTTGAGCAGTAGAAACCGAGGTGGCCATGGTCTCGAACTCAGAGCAGACGACGTAGAACAGCGGTCACTAAACTTTTTGACCTGAAGGAATGGTAAATTCATAATTTAAATCCCGCGGCCCACTAATAGGATCACCTTGGGCAACTGATATACATATGCGACACACAGGACAGTGAAGTATTAGAAAAGTGCGAAACGGGACAAGACAAAACATGTAGCTAAAACAATACAGCTATAGCACTACGGGTTATTTACCATGGTGTTATTCTATGAAATAACATTATTCTTTGAAGTAGTGTTTTGATAACTTATCACGCATTGTTAGGAATTGAATTATTTCAATGCATCTTAAAACATAACTTAACGTGATGAGCAAGTACACTCCACATTTTCCAGGGGACCAGCGAAATTTTCTCGTAGACCACTAGTGGTCCGCGGACTACCACTTTGTTAACCACTCATGTAGAATATAGTGTATGTACATCCCCAGTTCCTCTGTAACCAAACGCGTAGAGACTCTGATGCAAGTTAAATCCGTCGAATCAAATATATATGAAAGTCCTGACTTTGGCATGGTGGGGAAGATTGGGGAATATGGAACCAGAGCAAAAAGGTCAACTTCGTGATTTGGCTAAGGTAAAAATTACAAGATCCATCATGAATAGTCACCGTGCAACTTTAAAAAGATTTTGACTTTAATACAAAAAATAAATTAAATCACGCATTACAGATTGCTGTTAAACACATTAATGAAATCAATTTGAATAAAGAATGCCCGAAGACATTTGACAGCTTTTATTAAGGTAAGAAACCATTCCTTTGATAATGAAATTATCAACATTTTTCAAATACCTAAAATAGAAACTTCTTGAGATTAAAAATCTTTTAAATTTAATTTGGCCTTATAATCGACGTGATAAGACTTTTTTCTATTATTTATGTCGGGAAATAATTATTGTAAAATCTCGAAAAGGCTTCGCGTTTGAAAATGGAAAAATTTCAAATTGAATGAAAAAATTCTGCAGTTTGATATTCCAGTCAAAATTATCTTCAATATTTTTTAACTAATCCATCGATTTATAAAACCTTTTAAAATATATAAAAACCAAGAAATATAAAATGAGTATTTAAGATATAAATATATATATTTTTAATGAAAACTCAACAAAAAATTCAAAATTGAATGAAATGGTCATTAAATTAAGATGTCCTTAGGAATTTAAATTAATCAAGATGTTCGTGTTCTTCAATATTGGAACATTTCACAGTAAGTCTATTATTCAGTTACATTTTCATGTATCAATACATTAAATGTTTTCTTATTTTTAGAATTCTGAAGAACTTTAGGGAGAGTAACTGAGAGAGCTTTAAATTCGCAAATGAAATTTACGAAATGAAGTACGTTTTCAGGAGTAATGGCTGAGTTGTTTAAAAATTAAAATTAAAGAGAGCGAAATTCTTATTACGTATATATTTGGTAAAATTAGTCTTATTAACGCATAAATTACTTCAAGCATCCAATCATCAGACTAAAATTTATTTTAAAGTAAAACTGTTGGTATAAGTATGCCAAATTGGATCGTTTAAAGCTGGTTTAGTGCGACAAACCTAATTAAATTTCGCAAAAATATTATATCTATCCTTTATTACTGTAAAACTGATTATTATTTAGTTAATTTTGAGCTAATTACCTGTGTGTATCATAATATATGGAAAAAATGTTGATTATATATAATTGCACGCACTCGTAAGCATTTTTTATTTCAGTTTTGAAATAATGAAGGTAAAAAAACTAGTTTTGGTCTTAAATATTATTATCAGGTCCTTTGAAATGAAGCAAAACATCAAACCACAATTTAAATAAGCAAAATTTATCTTATAATAGAGGAGACATTTGAAGCATGAATATCCTTGTTTTTAAAGTGAAGGATTTATTCATTACCGCTTTCAACGAAATATCCATTGTACTACATGAACACATACACACATACCCTCCTCTCCCCAAATTCGTATTCAAAGCAAGGACTATTGTTCTATACTTAGCACATATGTTTTTGTGTAATACCGATTCAAATTAATATCACAGGGCATGAATACATTTGAACATAATATTGGAAAATTTAAAACTCTACAGTACGGAAGCATACTTGATCTGTGGAGCTATGAATTGTCACCCTCGGTTTAGTTATCTTAATTATTCCACTTTAAATTTCCATTAATGCGAGTTGGGTTCTGTACTGAATAAATTTAACTGGGTAGAAATATGAATTTTAACCCATTCTTTCTAAAATTAATGAATTATATATAAAAGATGCTTTCATAAGGATAGCTAACAATGGCTGTTTATCTTATCTGAAGTTGTACAGCCTAATTATAGCATGGATAAGAGACGCAAGGAATGTGCAATAGGAAATTCTTCATTACCATTTTCCGTGCTAAGTGCTACACATAAATTTGGGTTGCATGTATGCGCTTATATAAATTAATCAGGGTATATAATGATTCACGAATATTCCACAATAATTTCTTGATTTAGTTATTCTTCTTCATGCAAGAGTACATTAAATAATACTCTGATTTCTTGAAATATGTGGAAAATACTGATATTAAGTGATACATTAACATTATCGTAGATTCAAGAGCAATTCTTACGACAAGAAAGCTCTAAACCAGAATCTTTCGATGTTCTAATTGTGAACACCATATACATTTTGCACTGCTCGTAAAATGGTCACATTAAGTATTAAACTTTGTTACTAAAATTATTATTTTTTGTTTTTAGTTTCCAAATATTACGAAAATGAAAATTAACTTCATGAATTTTGCTGATCATAAAATTTAATTTTTCTTTCTAATAAGAAAGAAAGTGATCTACAAATTATTTTTATAAAAACCTCGTATTTTTAATTGATAAAGAAGAAAAAAATAATGAATACTTAATATCATTTATTGAACCGAATATGCATTCACGTTTTCTTATCTGAAAATGAATTTTAAAACATCTTATTAATATAAGATTCCATATTAATAAATAATTCTCAATAAATCTATTTCACAGACTTAAATCTTTATTTTCTGTCAGCTCTGAATTTTCTAAAAGAAATGTGGAAGTTCATGTCAAAAATGCAGCCAAGTATAAAAAGAAACAATTTTGATTTTATATAGATGTAAAATTATGAACTGTTTCGCCATACTGAATATTAAAAATAGAAAACAAAACCTTAAGCTATCATCTGAATTTTTATAAAGTCATTCGTTAGACACAGTAATACTGACCAAACATAAAAATATAAATAAAAGAAATAAAGAGCTTTATTCAGTCCTTCATAATGAACTAGTCATCTTTATTTTGAAGCTATCGTTTTATTTGTATGAGCTTTTAACTATCTTTTTTAAGGGGACTTGGTACCCTTAAAATCACAAACCTATCGCTTTTTTTATTTTCATTTAATCTTTTTCTTTGCATTATTATCTTTCGATTGATATATCACTTGTGCATGTCGGAAAGTTAGAAGTTGAATAAAACTTAATTTGAAAACAAATTAGGCAATTCAGCCACACCCCCTTTTTAGAAAAATAGCTAAAAAAAGCGTTTTGATAAAAAGATCTAATTTATGAAGAGAAATAATAACATTAAAAAAGAATGTGCAATATATAAAGCCGAATATTTCCGAGACAATGAATACAATCATTTTTTTCTTTGTGAAATGTGTGCATGTAAAAATTTTAAATTAAGGCATTTTATATTAAACATTTTATAATTTCAGAGTTCTTATTCCTGGTATATTTTTCATACAAATACAATACTTTAATATTATAAGAAGAAAAACAGCTAAAATTTCTGTCGTGACAGAAAAAAAAATTAAACGTTTTTCTTGAATTTTCTTGTGCAATTAGTACTCTCTAAAAGTTGATCATTTATAAAAATGTGTGGGTTGAAAAAAAATATGAAAATGGAATTATTTTTAAAAAAATGTATAACTAATATCTTAAAGTGGTATTTTAAGTTTAATTAGGCTTATAATAATTATTTTTTCAGAATTATAAACTTTAAACTGGTTTTTCTCAGTTTGTGTTTTTCGAAACCTTAGTGCATTCAAAATGCTACTCCTTCGACAATTATTTACCAATCACTTCCATTTTTTTCCTGCGTGTTAAAAAAAAGCATGTAATAAAATTAGGGATCCGTTTTGATATAAACTGAATATTTTGTTTTTAAAAAAATAAAATGTAAGACATGTTGGCTTTTTTGTTGATTTTTAACCTGTATATCAACATTTTATTTTTTTCTCGTAAACGAATGAAGTTATTCTAAAATCGATCCCTAAAGTTGTTTAGAACATCCATAAGAATAGTATTAAAAAATTCAGGTCAAGAAATTAATTTTTTCAAAAGGAGTAGGATTTTAAAATTTTCCCAATTTTCTTCAAAAAATTGTAATTTTTAAAATTGTGTGAATAATATATGAAAATTTTCATCTGGTAACATTTTCTTGAATAGAAACATTGTATAAAATGCTAAAATATAATTTTTAAATACGTAAAAAATGAAATTTGCTCAAAGGGTACCAAGTCCCCTTTAGTAAATTGCCAATTTAAATCACTAATTAAGGAAATTTTACTTCACCTGCTTGTGATTTACAAGTATGTCCAGGTTTTCTTTTTCTTATTACCAAAAGTTACATTTATATAGCTAAATATATAGACGCTACCATTCAGTTAATTCAATTCGATGTAATTTCCAATATTCTTAACTGTCAAGATCAAGTATTAAGAAAAACTAAATGTTGTAAAATAATGTACACTTAACTTACACAAAAATCAATAACATTATAGATACGTATATCCTAAATTCCGCCTTGTTTCCTTATAAACTCATTTTTTTAAAAGTATTTATTGAATAAATACCAATTTCTTTTCGTGGAATCTTCTGTAATCAAGCATTTCTTCAAGACCTTTTCCATTATATAATAGCAATGACTTTAGAAAAGTGTACAAACATAAGTTTAATTATTATATTATGTTCGATAACAGCTACAACACGACCAGGAGATGATTCGATAATAACTTGGAATTAACCAGTTATAATACCGATCTATTTTATGTAGTGTTTATCAAACATGATAATTAGTCTAAATCTTGTAGAGATCATTATAGCTCATTCCATATGCAATTGAAAGAATTCAAATCTAGGACATTTGAAATTGAAATGAATATTGCAAATATATTGCTGTTATCAGTTGGCCACTGTGACGTTTGACATAAATAAAGGTAGCGTGATATTGATTAAATTAAATATTTAGTTTATTTACGTCACAGCTAATATTTACATAATTATACATTGAAGTTTTTAAACTTATTAAAAAAATATTATTATAGTTCAAAACAGTGGTTTGTCTGAGGAGGATTCCCTTTCGGTGACCACTCACTTGAAAGTTCAAAGCATCTCTCCTTGGTTCGCCTTCCCTCTGCTCGAAAATCAGAGGGTCGGTGCTTTATAGCATCTCATTACATCCGGCAAGTAACAGTAAAAGGGTCTCTCACTGTGTCAAAGTTCGATGTGCAATCCAAGATGGTACTAAGCAATAATTCAAAGTTGCACAGGTGTCTTTGCACGTGTGGTGATTATTTCCACAAAGACGCCGATCACAGCTACGAGACAAACACGTTACACCATTCCTGTTTTAAATATTAACAAAGTGGGATATTGTCAACCTGAAGGAGTTCATCTTTGGAACAGCACCGAGATAGCTATTACTGTTATTCTGACCAGTATATGAAATTCCTAATCTTCACAGTTCTGTATTAATATCTGATTAGGAAGCATGGACAACGTGTTAGGCTGCTTCAGGTATTAATCTCTATGATGCTGGAAGTGGTTTACGCAAATTGCGAAATAGGCACACCAGCGTCGATTTAAGCTCATTACGGGCCCAGGACCAAAAATATCTACAGGCCCCTTTGGCACTGGCGGATAGAAATTTATAACCACAAAACCTGGTAAAGTCTAAATTATTCGAGCCTCTGGGCATCCACCGCAAGTGCACAATGGATAAAAACCATTCCCGTGGCACACACTTCCACTATTGAGATCTTAATCCATCATACCAAAAAAATAATTGGCTACTATCAATTGGAGGGGTATTTTTCAAATCACGTTCACCGGTTTTATTTCTGTTAGTACTGGAATCTCAGATGATCATCTGCTGCTATATGCCGCAGTTGCAGATTTTCGATGAAATACGTTTACCGTAATCAGGCATTATTTTATATATGATTGTGTTTCTTATCGTCGCTTAAATACTAGTGAGTACGGGATTATGCTTAATACAATTGTTTACAGGTTCATCAAAAATAGTTTTAAATGGGGGAGAAATGTAATAAAAGGACTGAATTCTGAGCTTAGACAAATTGATTCTTAGAGATTTCAAAGAAAGATACGAACTGTTGTATTAGTTGAATGCATTTGAAAAGATAACACACTTACGGACCGAGAATTTCTTGATTTGCAATGCTTAAGTAAATGGCCTTCGTAGCCTTTTTTTCAATTCCTACTATTAGGTCACACTCTCTATTTATTTATTTCATTATCTTGGTTGAATTTTCAATAGTTAATAAAATACATTTTAAAGCTCTCAATTAAGCTGAAATTTTATGTACATGATTATGTGGGATGGCAATACAGTAATTTAATTATAAATAATAAAAACTAATTGATTAAAACTAATTATTTAAATAATTACAAATGTAGCTATGTTGGCATCATTTTTGGTGGCTTGTGTCAAAACTTGAAAACGTTTCTTTCTCACGTTTTAAAGCATTCAGGTGAAGTGAAATTTTATATATATGATTGGTTTGGATGACAATACGATATTTTAATGATCATTAATAAAATTAATTACCACTTAATGTTGTGATTCTGTCACATATATATACATTTTTATATTAATTTTAACTATTTAATAAAAAGTAGCTAAAATAAATTTTTATTCATTGATCTAAGTAGGAATTGACTTATTTTTTATACTACTTGTTTTTTTAAAAAAATTAGAGCCAACTATAATTTTTTATTTGCGTCTAAAACATCAATAAGATCTAAGCAGCAAAGTTATTTCATACTACGAAAAGAAAAAGGTAGGAAAATGTTTATGATTTTTGCCCACGTTATTTATTGTGGTCCTGATTTATATAAATCGATGTATATCTGAAGTGGGCAGGTTGATTCGTACTAAATAATTTCAAAATATTCAATCATACTCTTACATACTATTGAATTCTAATAGTACGATAATGAAATTCAAAATTAAAGCATTATTGTTTCCACTAAGGTTAATTTCTCCTTAATTTGAAACATATTTTTAAAATACATTACTGCAATAAAACTTTTGAAATTTTCAATTTGAATATTTAAAATATATTGATAATTTTTAAATTCAGCGTTTTTAAGGCATGCCACGGAAATATAAATACTTCAGAACTCTAGCAAATAGGAATTAAGAGTATATATAGGAAGTTCAATAAATAAATATATTTCCTTAAATAATCTAAGACAAACCATAAATAATAGAACAAGGCTATTATCTTTTAATCTTTGACTAGTAACTACGAATCATTCCACAAATAACTTAAAGTCAAAGATGATTTGTCAACCCCTTCCCAAACAGACTGATCTCGTCCAAGGTAGGGACATAATTCTCGAAAAGTTGTCCCCACCCATACCCATTCGATAAGCAGATGGGTTATCCACACCTGATTTATGACATTATAACAATGCTGAACAACAATAAATTACTGCCGTACGCTCGACTGATCTATAACGAACATGTATTAGTGTCACGTTCGCCCTTAGGAACTCGGGACAAAGTAGTTCCTTCATCTATTTAAAACTGCTGGGGCAGAAGATAAAATGTGATTTGAGGACATTCAAGTGGAATCGGCCGTATTTGTGAGGGAGGGGCTTTAATAAGAATTTATACAGAAGTAAGTAATATGTTCGATAGTGCATTCAAGTGTAGTGATATTTTGAAATTAAGTTTGATGATAAGCTCCAAAACGGAGCCTATCGAATTTTACTTGTCCTATACTTGTCGACTAATAGTAAGTTATAATTACCTTGAGAACATTACTGTAACCATAATAAATCAATTAACATTTAAATAATTTAATACCTTACCTATTTCTTGATTGGAGGTAAAACATGTAGAATAATATCTATTTACTTCAACATAATTTTTTTGTAAAGAGACACATCACTCTCTTAATATTTATATAGCATATATTGTACATCTCATGAAAAAGAAAATGATAATACTGCCGATATTAATGGTGCATGTATGTGTATGGTGTTTTTCATACAATTCAGGAGATCAAGGTTTGTCTTTTCCTGAATTCTTAGGTAACAATAATTAATTTAGATGAAACAAAACTTAATAATCTTTAACAAATTTAATTACCAAGTTAAAATATTAGACTGAAATATACTATAGGAAAATTCTAATATTCGTAACAAAAAACCTAGTACGCATTGGCACACCTAGTTATGCCGAGACCAAGTTCAAGATTAACACAAAATCTCCAAGCTAAACAACAACACCTAGTAACGCTGAAGTCAAGTTGAAGATTAATACTGAGGCAGAATCCGTTACATATGGTTTTCGTCGAATAGACCACGTGGGATCTGAGCTACGACCCACTTACTCAGAACTACCTGGGTCATATGATTTACAACACCTTATAAATAAAAATTGGCCTTTAATGGGTATTATATTTCACTTGTGAAACCTTTATTTTCTGTGAAAGATAAAATGTTTAGCATTTAGCATCAATTCATATCCCTAATACTTTCTACAAAGATTAATTTTAAACCTGCAAAATAATATGCATCAAGAGTGTATGTGTTTTTAATGCATTGGGTCGAAGAAACACAAAAAATATATAAAAGACAATAATGATGTCGTATTCATGACGGGACCAAATCAGAAAGTACTATGGACCCAGATGAGACTGTTCTGGCAATTTGTTCATTATTGTCCACATATAAGGCAATAAAAGATCAATAAAAGAAAATATTTGCCCTTTGTGTAACCAAAAATATTCAACACTTTTTTTTATTAGTAGACAATGGCATTTTGGTTCTTTCAAATTCTATAGACCACGAAGAAATTCTAAATGTATGTAGTGACAATAGGTTTGTTGCATATGCGCGATGAGATTGAAAGAATTAATAGTCTTGAAAAGTTAGTAAGAAATTATTCACAGGCTGTACGTGATTTTATTTAGATATTCGCGGATTCATTCATTGCCTCAACAATAGATGATGATGATTCATGTTGTTTCAATTTGTTAGTAATTATCCCCAATGACTTTTTTGAGTATTCTAATACATTACAGAAACCATTCGATTATAATTAAATTTTGTTGCAAAAAGATGTAGAGTTTTGTAATCCATTTTCTTTTGAATATTTTCTTTTAGCCACAAATACCTCAATAAATAATTTAAGAATGGTAGGAATTCAGAAAAACCCGTTAGTTAGAAAATTTTTACTTGTCCCAAAAATATATTATTCAAAAAAAGAAAACCAGTCGTATTTATGAGTAAAAATGTCTATGAAATCTATATGGTATTTTATATTTAAGTATATAATAGTTTTTAAAGATTATATACAGATAATTGAACATTTTCATAAAACAATAATTTGTTGATTATAAAGAGAGAAAATTTTACTTTAAATACATCAAATGAGGAAATGTGCCACTTTTTTCCATTTTGACTAATTTCTTTATTTCATTTGCACAAATATTTGTATCCCCATTTACCTGCAGTTAACTATCACTTATCGTTTCATTTTAAAACGCATTAAATTTTTTATATCTTGTAGACTGGTATATCTCTTAAATGATTATTTAATTAAGAAAAAAATGTATTATATTTTAATTTTTCTTGAGTGAATGTATGTTTTTAAATAACTTTGTAATTACTTCTATTTGGATTTACTCCTATTACCTGAAATCAAATTGAATTGTATTGCTTAGTAATGAATCAAATTTTTAAAATCAGTCGCCAATATTAACTGTCTTGTTGTAAAACGGCATTTATTTAAAAATATTTACCGTAAAATCCGAGATAAAACGTACACCATCGTATAATTCGTACCTATATTTTCAAGCTGTATCTTTTAATTTAGGGGTATATTCGACATATAACGAACACCCCCTTTTTTACAAAGAAACCTGAAATATGTGAGTGCACAATGTTCTTATGGTTCTAACTCATTTATTCCTTGTATTATTCCAAGCTTTAGAAAAAATAGTATACTTCTAGAACTACAAGTTCAAAATGATTGTAATTTCTTTAAAATAACAATAAGCAATATTTCGACAATATATCAAAAAATAATATTTCGACTTATGTAGAAGTCTAATTTTTTTGTGGGCATTTTTTTACTCTTATGACTCTCATTTTTATACCCGGTGTATAACGAGGACCTGTAAATTTATATCATTTTTTGTGAGCTAAAAGTGCTTGTTATACATCGGATTTTACGGTACTAATATGATAAAAAATTTGTATTGGAGATTTAATTAATTAAATTAATTATATATTTTACTACTAAATGAATTTAAAATATCCCATCAGCAGTAAATAAAATTTATATTGCGCCAAATTTCACTTTTTCTTTATTCGTGAAATATTTAATTAGATGTTTGGAAGAAATTATGAAACGATTTAATACTTGCATTAAAATCTTCATCCATATTTTCGTCAGGATATTTTTTTTTTCCTTTTACTATTAAAAAAACATTTAATGTTTCTAGTTCTCACGCATATTTATTTTTCTATTTAACGCATTTTGTATCATAAACAGGGGAAAAATACATATGTTATAAAACTTATAATTTTTCATATCGTAATAATATAAGCCATGGTAACATGTATGTTGCTAGAGCTAATAACTTTTCCTAGAACTAAGTTCATATAAATTGCATTAAATTTAATGTAACTCTCTTTAAGAGAAATTGCGTTAATTTCAAAACAATATACTTTATTCAAGCTACTGATTTTTGCATAATATTTTTATTATAATTTATCTGAATTCAGTATACACCTTAAGAACGTAAACACAGTAAAGTTTAACTTTTCCTTTTTACAGTCAATTTTGATTCACTTCTTTTTTCTTAAAGAAAACTGGAAACAGTTTTTTTATATTATCATTAGAACATTTTTTCACTTCCGTATTCAAAATTATACATATGTCACACTTAAGAAGTATTTAATCTATGTTTAAACATTACTCGTATCACATCCAACAAACTAATCAATTTAAAACTAAATTAATTCTTTTTACTGTCACTTAAAATGGCGGAATATATTTTTTGTGTGGAACGGACCTTAAATCAATCTTCTTTAGAGAAGCCAAAGTCTTTTCTTCATTTAGCACAGACTTTTCTTTCTTTTTCTAGGTGTTAAAAAAAGATCTATCGTTTTTCTTCTAGCTCGCGGAAGAAGCCCACTTTTAAACTGATTGCATTTGTCAAATACATTTTTTTTCTTTTAATTCAACTTTTTTTCATTGCTTAGGAGAAGTTGAGAAGTTTATGAGTGTTTTCTTAATGAGAACTTTTCTTTTTATTACCCAAAGGACAGTTCTTGCGGCTAAGCGTTAAAAATAAAGTAAGGGCTTTCTATTTTGTGAAGATGATAGATTATTTCATCGTCCTACAAATAATCTCTAAAGTAATAAATAATGACGCTGTATCAAATAGAATTGTCCTTTATTTTGGCAAAAATGAAAAAAAAAACTTCTTTCTAATATTTTCTTTAAAAATGGTAGACTTATCTTAATGTATATTGCTTTAAATTGTGCTAACTATTTCGGAAGTAAGAGTTTAAGGGAAAACATTGGAATATATTTTGTTGCTTAACAACTGTAACGATTGTCTTATTTTGTAGCATTTTATCCCTATTTTTATGTGAATTATTTTAATATTTACATGGAAATATGAAAAAAAATAACTCCTCAGACTAAAATCAAAGATGCAAATTCCATTTCTGAAGAGAGCATTGATTTTTTTTAGATAACACTAGTTTTAAAAAAAATTAAATAGTTTGAAAATGGAATAAATAATTTATTATATGACATAAATTAAAAAGTGTAACACATGCAATCATCTACAAATATTTAGCACGTTCAGGACCATGATCACATATATGTGTTCCTGGTCCAACACTATGCCACACTTGCAAAAATCGTTGGAAACACGTCTTGCTCTTCCCAAGTTAGAACTTATATTTGGAAGAAGAAAAACAGTGTGTGTGGTATGGGGGAAAGAGATTTTGCTGTATTCAACATTTAGCTGTGACTTTTTTGATTATTTCTATACTACAAAGAAGTAATAATCTATTTTTATATTTTTCATTTAATGACTTGATCAAATAAGAAATACATAAGCATAAAAAGGTAATTTTTCCGATATCGAAATGTGTGTATTTATTGTTTAAAGGAGTATCTTCCCATTTCTTATGCAGGTGCGACAACCAAGTGGCCCAGAATGTGATTTCGTGAGGGCCGTTGTTTCTATTGATTACAGCGTTCGAATCGTGTTCTCAAAAAATGATTCACCAAGCAGAAGGTGTAATGCAATTTAATTTCACGATGATCAGATTCCTCACAAGGGAATTGTTTGAAAAATGGGATGTATAGTCAGGTGTAGTCCTCATCATCTGCCCATGGCTCATAAATTGTGGCAAGTAGATTGTACCTTCAAAATGCGATGTTCGCAAATACTAATCATTCGAACAAAAAATGATTATGTTTAAAAGATCTTATATATTTTCCTTCCTTAAATAAGTATACTCCAAGTGTTACAAATTGGAGGTATTTTAATGGGGAGGTTTCTTCCCATCTACATGATCTTACAACATACAACTGTGAGAAGTGCAAACTAATTATACTATATTGACCTTGATATTATAACGATAAGGAGACTAATTTCCTCTTTAGTTTTGTGCTACTGCACATAATCCCAAGATTATGACAGATGTAAATCGGACAAAAAAAGATGGTACTTAAGAAGAAGTACCTTGTCCAAATGTTTTCTCTGTATATAATGATGCTATGGAAGAGGATGATCACTTCGAACAAAGAAAATAACGCTTTAAAATAAGATCTGTAAAATGGTGGCATAATATCTTTTATTTTCTTATTGACCTTGACATCATAAATAGTTTCATACTGGGATAGTGAACAAAAGAAAACAAAGTTTTCAACTACTGACATTCCGTACAGTATTAACTAGTAAGCTAATAGACGAATATTCCTCAAGAAATAGGAAAGGACGTCCTATTAGCTTCCAAACAAAGAAGTGTGTAGATTCGGGTGATGTGTGCTTAGCCGGAGCATCATATGCCAAAGATAGTTTCCTACAATAGACAATGTAGGAAATGTAGCAGAAAGGGACAAGAAAAGAAGACCAGCTACAAGTGTGCGGAATGTGATGTCCCCTTTGTGCATTGCAACGTTTTTCTGATCTCTCATGGCAAATAATCCTCATTAAATTTAATTTTCCTTATAACTGTGAATGGTTCCTTGTAAAGTATTCTTATAACCCCTAAAATGTAAGTGTAAACATAAAATTCGCGCTGAATGAAATTTATTTCTTTAAATGCTATTGTTTAATTGTTAAAAAAAGCATAAAAACTGTGAGAAATTCAAAAGAGAAATTAAAGGCCCACAAAAGAGTTATATCATATAGCCCTGGCAACTATCGCATACATTTAAAACAATGATATCCGTATATTTCTATTGAAATGCAATTCATAGCCTCGATATGTATCCCGACATGCACTCAAAAGTGTTATTGGGTACACTCAGGTGCACAATGCAACTAACTTCAAATTTTCGTATAATTTCCCATTTTGGAAAATGAACATGGGCTCAGTAATGTTATGGAAGTATTTATTATTGATATTTTTTCAAATATGTTTCATCAAGCTGTTTCAATCCTGAAATAAAATACATTGTCCCTTAAAAATAAGGACGAAATATTGGCGCTAGAGCAAAGTTGACATTATTTTTTGTGACCAGGTTGGTGACTTGGCATCCAATTTGGTGAACATTTTGGAGAGTTTGGGACCCTATGGATTTTTCTAGATATTAGTGCAGAAATCCACTGATTTCACGGTCTATGACGTAAGTAGATCTCCTTTGAAGTATTCGCCAGTCCTATAAATAGAGAGATGCTCACTGAAACGAATGAGTCTTGTTTTGACCAGCGATTAGTAGTCTTGCCTTAAACGAGAGGATTAGCGGTTAACGATCGGCTGATGAGTAGGACAAGTGTGTTTCAACCTGGGATGCATATGAAAGACGAGAGATAGGTGAACAGATAAGTACAATACAAATACAGAAGAATGTAGACATTTATTATACAAAATGATGATCCCAGCGTAGAAACAAAGAGGTGCGCTGCTTTTTATTCGAGATGGGAATCCATTTCAAGGGAAAGTCCGACTTCATTTCCCGAAGATACATCCATGCCTTATTCGGAAATCGAACCCGAGCCCACTCGATTACAAACCCAGTGTCATAACCCCCATACTAGGTGGGGCGGCAGTAGGATGACTGGTGCTTGGGAACATTCTGTCGTTTAAGCATATTTTAGATGCTAATGATTGTGTCTGAGTGCTTTTGAAGTTGTATAGACCTTCTGATATTTGTTCTGCGAATGTTGCTACGGAATCCTGTATTTCAAAGATTGATTTTCGACAATAAATTATCAGTGCTCTTAAAGAACTCTCTTGTTATTTGTGATTGATTTAAAAAAAATCCTCGCACCCAGATCAACGTAACAATACCTTACATTTTTATCAAGGGGAACGCACGGCTAAGGAAATTCATTTGAGGACGAGACTTCGTGCAATAGAAGTATTCATTTAGTGTGATCAACCCCCAATGTAATAATGCCGAATGGTCAGTCAATTCGGAGAAAGTAGCCTTCGAAATTCATGCTTAGCTTTCATAGAATTAAATTTCAAATATCTTCAGCAATGCAATGGCTTGATTGGTAGAGTATCTGTTCACCACGCTACCGGCCAATGTTGAAGGAACGCAAACGATTTCTTTTTATTTTTTAAAATCATTAAATTATTTTTACCATTAAATAAATTTATTTAAAAAAGTTTTTTTAGTATTAAATAATATTTTAGATAATTATTTTCTATTTTAAAATGTAAAATAATTACTGCAATTATATAAATATTTATATTATATTATATAAATATAATTATTAATAAAAAATATTCATTACAAAAATATATTATAATAAATATTAAGTGATATTTTATATAAAATTAGTTACAGGTAGCTGTATTATATGAAATGCATTATATTATAATTTAAATATTGTAAAAAGAATATAATAATATATAAAATATATTATAATAATAATTTATAAAAAAAATATTGTATAAATAATATAATAAAAACAATGTGTATTTTAAATTATATATTATTAATTTAACTGTTTTATAATCACATATATATATATATATATATATATATATATATATATATATATATATATATATATTTTATTTATTTATTTTTTTAATAAGTATTTTTAAAAAAATTACCTAATTGTAAAAATAATTAAATGAATTTGAAAAAAATAAAACAAACAAATCGTTTGCACGACTTGAACCTCGATCCGTTGCTTGGTAAACAGGTACTCTACCAATCAAGCCATTGTATCGCTAAAGATAATTTAAATTTAACTGCACAAAAGCTAAGCATGCATTTCGAAGGCTATTTTCTCCTAATTGGCAGGGCATTCGGCACAGTTACATTAGGGGTTTATCACCCTAAAGAGTACTACTAGTACACAATTTGCTTAGTCATGCCTTCCCCTTGTAAAACTACAATAAAAAATAAGATTTTTCAAGGGTTATTACTTCACACAATTTTATACCAGTAAAATTAAAAGTATAGGCAAAACGGAGAAAAATACAAAAAAAAATTCAGTTACAGGAAGGGAAAATTTGTGTACAGTTTAAAGACGCATGTACCATATTAGCGTCTTTTGAATCATCGTTGGTAGAAATAATGTTATCATAACATTTTTCAAATTTCTAGTTACAATTTAAGAGAAAAGTTAAAATGCATGAAGAGCACCTTTTTTTACAAACCAAACGTTTTTTTTTTTAATTTCATGCTTTGTTTTCCTCAATTCAAAAGTGAATTCGAAATTTTAACAGATTCTTTATATTTGCTTTAACAATTTATATTTCTTCGCTTTTGCAAAAGTCGTTTTCGACTGAAATTCAAATAAATATATTGGATATAGCATTTCCAATAGAAATTTTCGTTCGATAACCAATACATACTTAAAAAGATTTATAACTTGTATTTCTGTAAGTGACGTAAGTTGTTCATGCATAAACAAGTATTTCGCTTGGAAGCACATTCGAGCATAGAATTTCCTAAATTTTAAAGTGTTGCTTAGCAACGAACCTCTATTTTTGAGAATTAAAAATAAAAATAACGTGATTCCTGCAAGAGACAAAATTGCTATTCCAAAAACCTTTTGCTCCAAAAAATTTTATTCGTCTTTTTTATGTATATATTCAGAAAGAAACCTTATTCCTTGAATTTGCGGTACTAACTTAAAATTAAGTATTCATGTTGCTTTATTTATGTGCATTTTGTTATTTAAAAATGAAAGAAAGTAAAGGAATCACACCCACATACATTGTTACTTTATTGATATATATATATATATATAATATAGTACAATAAAATAAAGTAAGATACCAAGTGAAAAAGTTGTATAACCTACAATGCAGAAGAAGAAAGAAATCGGAGCTATATATATATATATATATATATATATATATATATATATATATATATGCATCAAAGTTTATTTTAAATTCTTATATGAATATATTCCGATTCTTCATGCAAAAAATTTTCCAAGATTCGAAATATAACGATTTGAATATAGCACATCAAAGCTAAAAAAGTATTATTTGTTCTACGTAATGTAAAAAATTACATTTTATTATCTTGATGCTGCATTTAATATTTTAATCCACATTAAATTTTCCGTAAACCCTTTCATTAAACCAAAAATCCTTGTAAGAAAATAATTGAAGAATTTACAAATGTTTCATAGAATTGACCTAGCATTTGTATTAGCCAAGAATTCAGAGCTTAATTAATATACTCGTCCCTTAAGGAATATAGGGCATCTGAAATTATAATTAAAAAAATATTGCCGATCATAGCATTTATGTCATTTTGCGTTTGTATATAGATTTCTGGAAAAAAATATATATAATATGTTTATCAACTTTTTACCTTTATTTACTTACGTTTCAAAGGTAAAATCATAAATTTTCTTTTTAAAAATAGGATTATGAAATGTGTACATAAATACATATTCTCTCAATTAAGTACCATCCATGTTAAAATTCGTTGCAAGGAAAAGATAAATATGCATCAAATCTTTACTTTCATGATGAGTTTATAGAACGCATGTTTGACAAAATTCTTACATGTCTTGTATAAAGAGCACGTGAATAGTGTTATTTCGACTAAGAATCGATTTTTATTCTGCCTAAATGATTGAAGGTTGATTTTTTTTTTGTAATCCACTTTCGTTAAAATCACTCATAGATTTTGCATATACAACACAAAAAACAAAGCATTTAAAATTATTGTAATTATTATATAATCTAAAACACTGCCAGTTATAGATATTATTAATGCACATGTATATATATAAATACATAAAAAATGAAATTGTTTTATGGTTTTAACTATCAGAAACAGAAGTTAAGGGATGGTGTTTATATGTATATATACATGAAAAAATCTGTTATATATTCAAATGCTATTCTTATATACTAGTGCTTCTCAAACTTTCAATACTGGCGACACAATTTTTAATGATAATTTTCTTCACGCCCCCCCCCATATAATAACAATATATTTAATTTAATAATAATGTATTTGACACCAAAAGTACAATATAATTTTGATTATAAACCATTCAAATTATGAAGATAGATATGGAATTTTGTATATGATTAGACCATGGGAGTAAAACTTGTTCGTAACTTAGTATTTATACTTAGTATCAAATACATTGTGCCGTACTGATACATTTATAAGTATAGTGTATCAGAGTAAAAGTGTATTTTATTTTTTATTACGCAAGAATGAGTTTTGTTTTGTTTCCTTTCAGTAAATTTACAATTTCTTAAATCATTTATTTTCGACTTTTAAATATGCTTGCCCCCCCCTTGTGAGGTTATAGGGCCTCCTAGTGTGGCGCACTTTGAGAAACATTGTTATATACTATTAATTATTTACCTATTAACTTTACTTTTTTTTACTTCAAATTAATAATTTACTTAGCATGTATCGTATTTAAAGGAAAAAAGTACATTTGTATTACTTGGCAGAATAAAGTAGATAAAAAAGAGGTTCCTTTAATTTCTATTCTTAATACATCAAACATTTTAAATATATTAATTAGAAAAGTATAAGTGTAAATTACTCTTAGAGGGTAATATTTCAGTTTCTATAAATGTTAAAATGTATATTTAAAAAAATACTTTATTTACGTAATAAAGAATATGTGAAATATTTTTTTTTCTTCTTTTGAAGCAATTTTTACACTGCTGAAAAGTTCAAGCTATCCTTGAACATTGCACATTTCTTCTCTAATCACTATGTGACATTCCTAATATTCAGCTTAAATATTATAATGATAATACTGGTGCATTTATTGGGTCCAAAATTGTAAAGATAAATAAAATTCAAAGGAAAAAAGTACCTGAAAATTTTTTCTTTGTATAATATGAAGATAGCTAATTAGAGAGAGGAAAAAATTTAAGTTTCGTTATGAATTTAGTTAACTTTGTGTGTATGAGTTTTGAACTAAAATTATTGAGCACATTGTGCAGTGGTGTTTGCAAAAAGTTGAACTTTTACTTCTGCTTTCTTTTTATCCACTTTTATTCATTCAAATTTGCTCTTAAAAGTTCATTTGAGGAATATTTTACTCCTCTGAATTTGCAAAATTAGTAAAACATGTTTGATTGGCGTCTGTCCATCTCAGATTTTTCCAGCAAAGACATTCAAGTATAATTTGCTCATCTTATAACAATGGGCTAACCACAAGGACTTTCCATCTTTTTTTTACTTTGTAAAGGGGACGGTAAACCAAGAAAAGATGGTAACGGCTGACTTCTTTCGCTAAATTTCAAATATATACTTATATATGTATATATATATATATATATATATGCATTTATATATATATATATAAATATATATATATATATATATATTTATATATATATATATATACAGAGAGAGAGAGAGAGTTGAAAGATTCGGAATTGATGGAGAGATACTAATGAAATAAAATATAAATCACATTTTTGATAAAAGCAAACACTATAAATGAGATGAGACTTATTTATCATCTCCGATGCACTATAAAAAACAATAAACAGAATGTTCCTGAATTGTTGGGACAAACTTTAAGAGCAAGTAGGAGACATCAGGTAGATTCATATTTGCATAGCAATCCTTGATTGGAAACGCCTTCATTTGGCGTTAGATGGCGATATTCTCAAAATAATAGGAAAAAAATAGACCTACATTAAAGTAGTCATTTGAACTAGCATCGTCCGTAAAGTAGTATGGAACCATTTTACGAGCACCTAGATCTCAGATATGCATCTGATTTATTGATTGTCAGAAGGAAATGCACGAACAGCAGAAACATTGCACCGCGAGAGATAACCGCAGAAAGATGCAGCGTAATGTCGAATGTTGAATAGTTTTCAACTCAATTTTGTGACGGTATTCTTTGACGATGGTGTGAGTATACTGGTTTGCTTGTAAGTTGCAAGACTTGATGAACACTGCTCCGAAGTCCTCTTACGGCTGCGTTTATCGAACTGTGGAGCTCGCAGCTCTAAAAGGGGCGTGGTAACTCTTCGAGGGGAGCGCGAGCATGTTGAAAAGTCAAAAACAAAAGATAATTTACTATGCTGAAAGTAAACAAAAAAAATACATTCTGAGTTAATAAAATATAATATACACATTTGCACTGATATAATACACTTATAAATGTATCAGTTTGACTGTATTTTATAATTAATTTATCAATACTTAGTTAAGAACATGTTTAGTCATTACCAGTGATCCCATGAGTTTGTCATATATAAAATGTTTACAAAAATTAACCCTTATATTGATATTTTGTAAGATTTATGATCAATCCCTTAACTGCCAATTAAAATTTACGGGATTCGCTCCTATATGCCAACGTTCTCCTCGTAGGTGCGTGTATTGGATGCATTGGGGAGGAGGAGGGTGAAAAGGAATAGGTAAGTAAAACCCATTCTCTGAAAAAAGTCAATCCCTCGCAAACACTGGTAAGGTCATTTTATTGCATTTCAAAGGCTTCGAATTACTGTTATGGGTAGCAGTGTACAGAAAATATCGTAGTGAGGAAAGATGTATATATACGTCCGGAACAAATAACGATTTGGTTGAGTGAGACGTTTATATACGGTTACGAGGTTAAAATCGCATTGTAGGTTTAGAGTCAAAGTATAGTATTACTGAATTCAACATATTGTTATTGTATGGAGGGGGGAGATGAAAACTATGATTGGAAATTGGGTCACAAATATTGAAAGTTTGAGAAGCACTATCTTACGACATCATCAATGGATCGTTGCTGATACTCGGATTCATTTAAACGCAATTCAACACATTTTGTTCTATGGTGGAATTTCGAGTCACTCATTTCCCACCCTCCCTATACATATTTCCTAATAATGAACCATAGTAATACTAATTGTGCAGCAAATTGGTAAAAATGCGCCGATCCTGTGCATTTATGTGGGTACCATTCGCTATACGATCTTGCTGCTGCTTGTGAATTTCCTTCTGCCAATCCATAAATCATGAGCATATCTACGAGCGAGGTGTTCATAGAGCTGTGCCATACTCCTCTGATGACCATGGCAACTCAAATGACTGCCATGATGCAGGCCTATGTTCTCCAATGCTCTTATGAACAACTTCACTTAGCGCCAAACGGAGACGTTTGCAACCATAAGTTGCTATGCATATCCGATTCTTTAAGATGTGTCCCCTACCAGCCCTTAAACTTTGTCTCAATAATCATGGGATAATCATGTATATATGTTGCAATCTACGATATTTTGTTGAAAGCATGCGGCTAGCAAGAAGCTGTTTAGTGACATATTTTTTTTAAAAAAAATAAGTACTGTTGTTCTTGAAGATTGTGTGTGCCAAAGTAAAAGAACCTGGAATTTTTCAGGTTCTTTTACCTGAACCATTTTTTCAGGAACCTGAAGCATTTTTAAGAATACATTTCCAAAAAGTAAAAATATCTCTATTTTCATTAAAATCTTCATAGTTGCAATAAATACAACTGTTTATATTGTTGATGTTTTTAAACTTGAAAATAAAGCGTAAATAAGCTCATTCAGCCTCTTGGCGTAGATGGTAAAATAGGGCCACTCTTTATCAGAAAATAAATTCAGATAAAAATGAATAGTATTCATATAATTTACGTTGTCATCTATAGAATTATGGAATTCAGTGTAAATGCTGAAGCATATTTCTGTTTGGAGAAAATTTTTACGATTTTGTTTCTTATTTCTTGACCCCGCACGAAATCCATAGGGACAAAAAGTAATATTCATCGTCTCCAGTATTTTCCTTAAAGTAGCTCTCCTGGGATTGATTGGTTTCTTTCATATTCCGTTAATGTCCTTTATTCAGTTAAGGATCATTGGTCACGTTGGGGAATTGTCTTTTCGAAATGGTCGTGAATAAGGACCAGCAAAGCGAAAGATCCTCTAGTGACCAATAGCGATTTTCGAAGCGAGAGACGATTGCAATGGGTGATCAGTTTCATTCAGGATCCATTGCTTCTTTTGATTATTTTCTTTCACCAAGATAAGCTACAAATGATACACTATTACTTTCTGTTATATCCCTGATTATCTACGGATTCGAGATATAATTTTTCATTTATATATATATATGTATGTCATGATTTTTAAGACAGAATCAGATTAAAGTTAGAAAAGTCAAAAGACGATCTTTATTCAATCGTTTGTACATCTGTTCTGACTCTGAGAACAGAGAGGAAAAAGCACGCCATGGTGGTGGTTTCAAGTGGATAACACTTGAAAAACATATGGTAAGTATCTCTGCTTTGAAGAGGGGCTTGCAAGTTAATGCTGACATATGTTGACTATTAAATCTAACGATCTGGAATTAGACATGTTTATTGGCAAGGCCATATGTTCGGAAGAAATGAATGAGTGATTAGTTTGATACTTCAATATGAGACCTGAGAAAGATGAATCAAATGCTAGATAGGGAATTTAATTTTTAATCTAATTTAATTATCCTTACATTTGCCCCCCAATTTTAAAAGGGAGTAATGGCGTGGTTTTTTTCTCTCTTTACAAACTTAATCAATTTTCAATAAACACAAAACAATACATAGTTATTTAGAAAGACATATTACACACAGTAGAAATATTTAAGCAATAGGAATACTAAAATCAAAATGCAATATAATAAACGAAACTATAATAACAAACTCAGTAATGACAATTAATTGATAAAAATGTATTTCCATACATATAATTGAAGATTAGCGTGTTTAAATCTATTTGACATCCAGAAAAAGAGCTCGCGTTTCCTCCTATTCCTTCATAATAATAGATTCGTATTATAGGTGGTAGATATTTTCAAAAAATTATGTTGGAAAATAATATATCAAACAATAAGATAGTAAATATAAAAATACATGAAATCATACAAATGTTAAAATAATAATTTTTGTATAAAAAAATCTACTCTGGCGCCATCGTAGTAATACCTTATATTGTTACACACATTTTGCATATATGGAATACATTTTTTAAAAAGATAAAAAAAAAAAAATATAGACACTAATAAAATGAAATTATAATAATATGAAAACGGTGTATAACACACAACTTATATGCACTATTCAACACAATAAACAATATTTTATTTCACATGCGTTATAAAATATAAAAATTATAAGAATATAGGAATAAAAGAATACAAGAATTTAAGAGCCTTTTTTATTATTTTTGAGTCGGAAAAGTGGACTCCCTTCAATAATAACTTTTAGTATGTATGAAAATTTTCTCAATATTCACTGCAACTTAACAATATCGCATACAATATTTTGAATCTTTCCGTAACCTTCTAAAAATTCGTTTCATAGACAAAAATTCTTGATTTTCTCTTACATCACACATTCACTAATATAAACTGTATCACCTTACTTAATTTTGAACACATCTCTCTGAGAAATCTGCGTGATCAACTCACAGATGTTCAGGGATGCTGATAAGAAACAATGAGAGGTGTACATTTCAAACTAAACAAGTTTGTCCTCTTAATGTTTCGAGACATATACAAAATTATAATGATTGTATTCTCCCTCATCCACTGTATAATATCCAAAATTAAACTTCAAGTTATTAATTTAATTTTAATTTTTAGATAAGGAAAATTTTTAAGAAATATTGAATCCTGATATATGGCTGGTATATCAAAACACACAGTTTCAAAATAAAAAAATTAAATGACATGCAATAAGATTAATGCTAAATAAAATAATTAACAAAACAATTGAATTCAGTGGAGAAAAGATAATGCAACGTGACTTTACTTGTGCTTCTTATTAAAATATCATTAGTATTAGTACATTAATCATTTTTCTAAAAACTTAATTTATATTTTTCAACTTTAAAACATCAATTTCTATCATAACTCTTAAATCATTCGACATCTTAAGATAAAATTATGAGAAGTATATTAAAATTTCTCAAAATTTTGTATGACCAAACCTATATACTTTGTTTTCTCAATTAAAATATAAAGAAAATATCTCATTTATAACACAACTATATTATAAAAATAAAATACCATATCATATCATATATTATTATTTTTCGCTGAAAAGTCTTGTTAAGCAGAACTCAGTTATTTCTGTATTACGTAAGATGTTTCTTTTAGTTATTATCTTATTCTCATTATTATGGGTATTTTGTTGAATGTAATTTAACTGAAAATTTTCAGATGGATGAAAATGTCTTAAACGAACTGAATGAACCAATTCAGTGTCAGTTTTATTAAGGGTATTGCGTCTATCAATTTCAAATAATACATCAGAACATTTTCTTAAAACGGTATAAGGGCCTGAATAAGGGGGACTTAATTTCCTTGTATTGGGGTATTGAAATTCCTCATACATTACTAAGTCACCAACCTTGAAATCAGCTTCCTGAAATTTTTTATCATATCTAACCTTATTTATTTTATAATATTGTTCTGTTCTTTCTTTGGCTAATTTTTTTGCTTCTTCTAAGGGAGGATATATCTCATTATCTTTTAGCGAAATTTCGAAAGGTAAATTACCATACATTAAGTAGGTTGGAGGGAAACCTGTTATTGTATGTGTAGTTTGATTATATTGATGGGTTACTTTTTCTAGAATTTTTGTCCATGGGATTTTATTTGAACTATTACTAATTTCACATTTTAAACGGGTAATGATGGTTTGATTGACACGTTCAACCTTTCCATTGGTTTGTGGTCTGTGAGAAGTAGTTAATAATTGAGTGACATTATTATGTTTTAACAAATGCTTAAACTTTGAAGAGGTGAACGCAGTATTTATATCACTTAAATTTTTTCCGGTATGTGATTCTGAAAGATTTGTCTTAAACAATTTATATAAGTATCTGTTGTTGCATTTTTTGATGGGAAAGTCCAAATGTACATAGTTGCATGATCAATAATAATGTGTAAATATTTTTAACAGAATTGTAATAATTTAAACCACCTACACTATCTATCGATAAAAGTTCAAAGTGTTTTTCACAAAGGGGAAGTGATTGCATCAGTCCGTATTTTCTCTGATGTGACTTCTTATTTATTTGACAAGTTTCACAGTGTTTCACATAATTTCGTATATCAGTAATAATGTTTATCCAATAATATTGTGGTGATATTAATTTTAACATGGCAGCTACACCAGGGTGGCCAAATTTTTTTATGAGTTGTTTCCATTAATTTCACTCTTAGAGCTTTGGGTACAATTATTTTAGTTAAACCTTGTCTTTTAACTACAAAAACACCATCTCTCTTAAAACATTTAGGAGCTGATGTATTTTCTATATTTTGAAAATGACTTATTTCATTGATATCTAATAAAGGTTCTGGGGATGTATTAATTATATGATAATCTATAGGATTTCTTGTTAACATATCAGCTTCAACATTAGGGCTACCTTTCTTATATTTTATATCAAAATCATACATAGAAAATTTTAAAGACCATCTAAAAGTCTACCCGTGGGATTTTTGAAATTTTAAGCCAAACTAATGCATTATGATCGGTATGAACTGTGAAATGAGATCCATGAAGATAGCAATGGAATTTATCTAAACTATCAATTATAGCTAAGCATTATAATTCAGTTATTGTATAATTAATTTCATAATTTCTCAGTCGCCTCGATTGGAATGCAATCAGATGTTGATTTCCATTGGGTTTTTGTTGTTTGAGGATACATGAGATTGCAGTTTTCGATGCATCTCTACATAAAGATGACAGGGATTATTTGGGTTGAATATAGCTAAAATGGGCTTTGAAATTAAGCTGTCTTTAAGTTTTTGAAAACATTGTTGACATTCTGGGGTCCAATTCCAATTTTGATTCTTTTTAAGAAGATTATTTAAGGGCATTCTTCATTTTGCATATTGAGGAATGAATTTAGAATAGACATTAATACTACCAAGAAATCTTTGTAAATCCTTTACATTTCTAGGGGGTAAAAGTTTTTTAATTATTTCGACATTTGTATTATTTGGAGTGTATGACCCTTGTTTTATTTCATATCCTAAGAAATCAATGGTATCTTTGCTGAACTTACACTTTGATAATTTTAATTTAATATTTTCTATTCCAAAAATTTTAAAAATTTCCTCTAAATGTTTTGCATGTTCTTCAATTGTGATTCCGAAAATACTATTATATCGTCAAAATAATTTAATGCAAATTTTATTTGGTATTTATTTAAAAACTGTCTAATAGCTCTTTGAAATATAGCAGGAGAATTTTTATATCCAAAAGGCAAACGATTAAATTGAGAAAGACCGTAATTTGATGTAAATGCAAGTTTCTCAGATTCATTATCATCTAATTTAATGTGCCAATAACCACTACATAGGTCGATGGTTGAGAAAAATTTTGCATGTGTTAATTTGTCTAAAACTGCATCTATTCGGGGAATTGGCTCTGCATCTAATTTTGTGATAGCATTTAGCTTTCTGTAATCGATACATAATCGTGTACGAGCATTATCCTCTTTTTTAAAAGCCAATGTTATAGGGGCAGCGTAAGAACTATAAGATGGTTTTTATTATTCCTGCTTTCAATAATGCATCTAATTGCTTTTTTATTTCCGTATCATCTTTAAAAAATGTCCTATATGGTCGATTTGCAATGGGTAATTCTGAGGTAAGTATTATTTTTAGAGAATTACATTTTAACTCGCCCACATCAAACTTATTTTTAGCAAAGACATGTTTATATTTATCAATAATCATATTAATAATATCATAATCACTGTTAGAATTATTTCTATATTAAACACATTATCAGTTTTCTTAGTGATAATTTTATTATTACTAAATTTAAGAGTTTTCATTTTCTTTAATATTTTTCTTAGATTCATAATTTTTTAAAATTTGTTTTCCTCTTTGAAAAATGTTATAATCACTAAAATTAATATTTAATTCAAAAATACTCATAGTTTTATTAGAAATTATTAAATATTTCAGTTCTACATTTACTATGAGGAATTTAATATTTTTTCCATAATTTCTCCTATTTTCAATTGTAAAGTAATTGCCTCACTCACCTCAATTTCTCCATTGATTGTGGCAATTTTTGTTTTGATATACTCTATATTGTGGTATCCCTTGATTTGTGATATTATATTTTTTGGAATAATATTGACACTTGATCCTGTATCCAAGAGGACATCAACTTGTTTGAAGTTGATTCTTCCCTGGATGATCATAAGTTCTCAAGTTTGATGAGGTTGGAATACCGTATTATTGTTTTGTGTTCTTTGACGGGGTAGAAAGTTGGAGCATTGGGTCGCAAAACTGTCGGTCGTTGTGGAAATCGTTGGTTTCTCGGATATAGGATCGGCCGCTAAAGTGAAAAGGAAGGGTGATGATAAGGTGATGGAAACTGAGGAGAGTATACCTTATGTCTTGTATTGGTTATGGTATCCGGATGTTGAGATTGGTCATTTCTCCAATTCCATCCTCCATATTGTTGTCTATGGGCAAATTGATTCGTATGATAAGGTATTCTTGTCATTGGATACTTTGGGTATATAACTTCATTCTTACTTGATTTTGATTTTTCTTGGATATCTAAGAGTTTCATTTTTTACTTCAGTTCCTCCATTTTGCTGCAGCTTTGTAACTGTATTTCTATGGCTCTATTTTCTTTTAATCCTCTTATGATGTAATATTTTTCAGCTTCTTCTTCCATGTTTATCCGGGATGCGATTTCTTTTCCTTTGTAGAAATATTCTATGTGTGTCTTTTTTGAGGTTTTTTCTGTTTTAGATAATTGAAGATGAATCTCCGCTGGATTGACTTGTGTTCCAAATTCACGTATTAAATTATTTTTCAGTTCGTAAAAACTTTTAGGGATAGATTGTGATTGGATGTACGTCTTCACAGCTCCATCTACTAACTTGATTATAAATAGGATTTTCTGTTTCTCTGGTATATTGAAGGAATCGCACGTACTTTCAAAATTTCTAATGAATGTTTGGATGGGTATTTCCAGGCAGTGATTCTCAACCTTTTTTTTGTTGCGGCACATATTTAACGATTTCAAAATTTGGCGGCACACAAAGAAAAAGATAAAAATTATTTACTTACTACAACACACTGCATAAATAGTTTATGACAAAAATTTTAAATATACGAAATAAACTAATATATACTACAATAATAACTAAAAGTTTATTAAGGGATTATTTACAAGCTAATAATAAAAATATTTTTAATGCGAAATTTGAGCTTGATGTTTTTGATAATTTCATTTGTATTTGGTCGTAAAAATGACAATGCTACTCTCATATCGTCTTCTACATTTAACAATCTTGATCTTTTTTTTAGTTTTAATGTTGGCTAATGCTGAAAATCCGAATTCACACAAATAAGATGTGGAAAATAGTAATAATATGTTTAAAGCTTTTTTGGCTATCATTGGATAATCGCATCTGATGTTAATCCAAAATGAATTAATTGATTCTTCTGAATGTTTTAAAATTAAATCTTGATTATTGGAAAGCAAAATGAGTTCTTCCTCTTCATTCAAAGTTAAGTCAAATACAGAAGTATACGTTATGAGAAATGGATTACGAACCCAATCAAATTTCTTAATATCTAATTTTGGGAAATAATGAATAATTATCTCCTCTAATGTTGTCAAATGATCAACAACAATTAATTTAATAGTTTTATAACTGTCTTTAGGGACTGACTCAAACTTTTCTAAATTGCCTTCCTGAGCTTTATTTTTCCATAAAGTTATTTGTTTTTTGAATCCCACCAGCTTATCGGTTGAGTTTAAGATGTTTTCATTAGGCCCTTGCATACTTGAATTCATGTTGTTAAAAATAACAAAAATGTCTGATAAGTAAGCCAGTTTAGTACACCATATTTTATTTTCCAGCAAATGAACAAATTCATAATTTTTATTTTGTTCAAAAAATATTTTCATTTCGTCTTTTAATTTCAGACACGAGATATAGCTTTTCCTCTCGACAACCATCTTACTTCTGTATGGAGTAACAAGGATTCGTACTTGGCTTCCATATCTTGGCATAATTTACTAAATAATCTACTTTTTAATGGTCTTGATCTGATATAATTAACCATTTTAACACATTGTTCCAGAACTATTTTCAAATCCGATGGCAAAAATTTTGTAACAAATGCTTCTCGATGCAAAAAACAATGGGTAACTAATATATCCTCATTCAATTCTTTAACATGTGCTATAAATCCTTTTAGATGTCCTGTCATAGCTGGAGCACCATCTGCGCAAATGCCAATACATGACTTCCAAGAAACTTTAATTTCTTCTAAATATGAACTAATTACTTGAAAAACATGTTTACCAGTTGTAAAATCAGGTAACTCCCGACAACATAAAAATTGATTAATTATATCATTTTCGTGAATAAATCTAACGAATGCAATTAATTGAGCATTTCCTGTAATATCTGTTGTTTCGTCGACTTGTAGAGCAAAATTCGAATTTGCAAGAGTTTTTGCAGTATTTTGCTCAATATTTTCTGACATATCTTTAATTCTGCGATGGATTGTATCATTTGAAAGTGGTATTTTGCAAATATAAATATCAGCTGATCCACCAATCATTGTTTTTACAATTTTGCGACAAGCAGGTAATATAATTTCTTTAGCCAAATTGTGAGGTTTTAAGTTAACAGCAATCAATTCAGCTATTTCGTAGAAGCTACTTGAGCCTTTTCAGACACACATACTTGTTTTTCAAAAACTTTTACTTGCTTAATTTTTGATGATAAAGACCTTTCAAAGTAGCTTTTATCTTTTGTTGAAAGCGAAGGATGATTAGTCACCAAGTGACGTTGGAGTTTGCTAGGAAGCATAGCACTATTTGATAATTTAAAACCACATATCACAAACTCGGGAACAACTATGTCATTTTCCACTGTAGAGGTAAATCCAAATTTCAAAAAATCATCATATTTCCGATGGACAACGTATTTTTTTGAGCAAGAAGTATTTTTACTTGTGCCGGGGGTTGGCTCATTAACTTGGTCCCTAACGTTATCATTATCACTATTATCATCATTAAACTTTCTTCTTTTTAACCATTTATCCATTTTCAGAAGGATCTGCAAATAAATTAATGCAAATAAATTAGTGCAAAATATTACTACATGCAAATAAATTAATATTAAACCGAATCACATACATTTGCCAATTTTAACGAAAGAAAAGGTGCAGTAACTACTATGCAACACCTTGTGAATCCCAACTATCACTAAAACAACACGTTTTGTACGCAGAAGTGGCAAGTGTGCGTCGACTTGAGACATATTCCTATTGCTATGCACGCCGCTTCATCATAATTTGGCAAAAAGAAAAAACGCGTTGCAAAGCAAATAATAAAATAATTTATTTTTTTGTGGATTTAAATATATATTCATGTTAAAAATATTTTTCTTTTTAAATGATATAATTTAATAATATTAACATTATTATATATTTGCAAAATTTGGCGGCACACTTTTGAAATTTGGCGGCACACAAAAGTGCCGCGGCACAGTGGTTGAGAATCACTGTTTCCAGGTTATATTTTTGGAAAAAAGTCTATAGATCTTCAAATCGAATATCATTTTTAACAATGGTTATAGGCTGTTGTAATTTTTCTTCATCAGCATCTAAATTCTCTTATTGCTTAATTTTAATTTCATGCATTGTTTCCATTTTTGAAGTATGACTTTCTGAAATCTTGTTAGGAGAAGAGGATGATTCTATTTCTTTGGCGGTAAGAGCGATGTTCTTTCGGGAAATACTAGCGCATTTCTTTTTCCGTACCATAGAATAATTCTGGTAACCCAACGTCCTCAGCTAACAAATGTAGAGTGCCGTCGAAGTTCCATAAAATTCTCCATATCAGTTATTACGTTCGTTGGCGTTAGTTTTTATATTAAATTATTTTATAAAAAATATTAGTTTTTTGCATTAAGATCGCAGACCAAGATCCTGCCGGCTTTAATTCTGTCATGATTTTTAAGACAGAATTAGATTAAAGTTAGAAAAGTCAAAAGACGATCTTTATTCAATCGTTTGTACATCTGTTCTGACTCTGAGAGCCGAGAGGAAAAAGCACGCCATGGTGGTGGTTTGAAGTGGATAACGCTTGAAAAACATATGGTAAGTATCGCTGCTTTGAAGAGGGGCTTGCAAGTTAATGCTGACATATGTTGACTATTAAATCTAACGATCTGGAATTAGACATGTTTATTGGCTAGGCCATATGTTCGGAAGAAATAAATGGGTGATTAGTTTGATACTTGAATATGAGAACTGAGAAAGATGAATCAAGTGCTAGATATGGAATTTAATTTTTTATCTAATTTAATTATCCTTATATATATATATATATATATATATATATATATATATATATATATATAACTTGTAAAATTCTACGTTTAAGTTTATCCTGTTGAGATTTCCGTATAAAATGTTAGAGCCACATTTATAATGTACATTGTATTTACTGAGATTTAAAAGTTTAGTAGAATCAACGGCTCTTACCTATTATATCGTGGATCATTTTTGTCAAATGATAAGTCGTTGACAAAAGCCCCTATATGAAGGCAATGGTGGAAAACTATTTCCATTCATACACACACGAAACAATTTGATTTTTGCGTCAGATGACAACACTTGGCAACGTCTTTTGGTTTTAGCGATTTTCTTTGATTGGGTGAAATTGGTCCACGGTATAATACGTAAGTGCTGAACCAATTAAAAATAATAAGACATGTATTGATTTTATTAACAGATTACTAAAGTAATCAAGTTTTTTTAACAAGTTTTAAAATTAAGTCTTTTCTGCTTTCTCCCATTTACAGCAACTGTTAATAACCTAAACAATGAGTAGAAATTAGTCAAACGTACGATAAATAAATTACTGTATTTACATAAATGTTTATTGTGTTATGAAATAATGATATTGGTAATGAGAACAAAACATTTTTCTAGAAAGTATAAACAAAATTAAAATAATAGTTTTGCACGCAACATTTTTTGTCTTCATGAATTAATTCTCTAATCTGTTTAAAATGAAGTAAATAATGATTGATTTTTAATTAATGCAATTTTAGTACTATATTTTTATTTACGAATATATTGACTACTTCTTTTTTATCTCAATACTTAGCTAAATACAGAGAAATATGTATATTACTGAAAGGCTCATGCGAAATAACGTCATGCAATTTAACCAAGTATTCATAACATTCATAAACATCACATTGCTTGCATGATTTTTTTTGTGATAAAAAAAAATAAAGTTACTGCATAAGTATGTCTTTTGTTTATTAAGAAATGATTAATTTGCTTTCACGAATGAAAGTACAACAACAACAAAGCAGAAGTATTCATAAACAACTCTTAAGACAAAATGATTCTGTTAAAAAATGGGGTCTAATATAGATCTTATATTTTGTTCTTGAAACATTCGGTGCATGTGTAGATATTTCTTTTTAAATGAGCGACATTTTAACAGCTAAGCTTTTGCAGGTAAGGCAAATTCCTAACCGTGAAAGCCATTGTCATTCATGCCACCATTCACTACAAAATGTTTGACGCTTGAATTTATTTAACACTAGTTTTCGTCGGATGATAAATATTGCCATGATTTAATTTTGTCGACAGTACCAGAGACAGATTGATACTCAAGGGATCCAATATACGCTACATAATCATTAGATATGAGAGCCCTTGCGATTTTCGTATACAAAAAAGTCTATCCATTTCAGCCTGGATTGAGCTCACAACCAGGGACTTACATGTCGTGCGTATTACCTCTAAGTCACCACGTCACGGTGAACTTAACAATTTTTGAGGTAAATACATATGTTGTAAACTCACTTGAACCCGATATCCATATGTAGTGATTTCACGTTTATGTTTTCTTAGGTCAGGATGAAATAACTCAGCCATTAATCAAAATCATTCACTTCCACACTCTTGTTTGCAATTATAAACATGACTGAAATACACTTTTAAATATTGTTATACTCTAATTAAGAATTGTTGGGAACCTAAAATCTCAATATGACAATTTTGAGATTTTTACATTTTCAAATTGTATAGATTTTACCCTTTCTAAAACTACCTTACTTTAATTAGAAGCACTTAAAACCTATTTTTAAATAATCGTTGAAACTGGGTCACGCCCATTTAAATGGCGAAAAATGTAAACTAAGTATTTTTTCTAGCTTAAAAGTTGAATGGATGATGGAAATCAATACATTTAATCCAGAAATGTGAACAAAGTGTTTACGTGGAGGTACACTAAGCCCCAATGAAAAGTGTAAACGAAGTAATATGGTATCGTGTACCAAAGAAAATATTTGTACAAATAGAAGTATTATTATTATGTACATATGAAGCAATTCCATCATTTAATATGGAAAATGCATCAGAACCAGATTTTTGAGAAAATTTAATATTGATCTTGGTGATTACACGGTATAGGCAATAAAGCGCCTCGACAAGCAGAGGCTGTTAAAGGCTAAATACTCATGTTTACAAAAGACAAAGAAAGTTAGAGAAGAAAAAAATATTTAAAAGGAAGAGAGAGAGAAGAGATGATAAGATTCGAAAAAATGTAGATCATTTGAAGTATGGAGAGGAATATTTTATTGAAAAAGTAATTATACATTAAAGTTCATTTATATCAAAATGTAAATGTTTGATATTCAATGTACCTTTTTTGGGAAAATAATGTTCACAGGTATGTAGGTTATTATGACACATTTCTAATGCTGGCTAATGTATATTAAAATGAGCTTTTTGTAAAACAACTCAAAAATTTATATTTTACAGTTAGTTTTATGTGAAAAATGGGTCAAATTTCACTGTTTGATAAAATATTTTATAACTTATCAAAAACTTCAAAATTAGCTAAATCTCATTTCAATATAATAAGAAAGGTGTACTTTAATTCTATTAAAAATTTCAAGCATCTGCATATAACAGAGTTTGAGAAAAGGTGCATCGAAAACAGCCAATTTAACATTTTCGGTATAGAGATTTTCGATTCCCCTTATAGTGCTGCCTAATATGGTAAAGTAGCAACATGCTGCATACCTTCGTTCAATGTATCACATTCTGGAGTGAGTGAGCGTAAACACCACTACACCCTCACATACCCGCGCTTTCACAGCGCCCTCTTTAGTTGGGTTACATATTAATACAAATCGCTGCAATCGCCTCAGTTTATTTATGAAAATCATATGTCTAAATTTTGTTAATTGCATTACATTATATGTCTTATTTGCATTTCTTTTGTTTAAATGGAAGAATTTTCCAAGAAGTTTCGGAACTTTACTCATTTTGATTACCATTTGAAAAAAAATGACCATTCTGTTAATTCAGCAATACAAAAAATAATAAGAATGACTTTTAGGAAAATAATGAAGGTAAGTGAAATAAATGTATAATTTATCCAGAGCGAGTGTTGTGTAAAGTAATTCCCAATGAAATAGTGAAGTTTAAAAAAAATAACTGGTTTAAATTTTCAAATGGTTGAAGATTCATGTATGATCTAATGCAGTGCCTAGAATTTTTGTAAAGTCACAATAAAATTGTATCTTTTTGAAATATTATATATAGTATATATATCATACATACTTTAAAATGCAATATTGCAAATAAATGTTTCCAGGAATATGGGGAATTTCCCCATTGATATATTTTGCCCACGCCAAAAACATTACGCATTTTTTATGCAATTCTTTTTTCACATATAGATACCTGATTAAGTGATATTTCTTATCGAAAGGAAAGCCACATTCCAATTGTATTGCGTATTTTTGTTGCTCAGTTACATTTTTGTTTATAGTACATTTCTAGGTAAAATATATCAGACTACATATGTGCTGTCGAAAGAATACACTTAGGATGAAAATAAAATTTTTATACCCGACTATATCTGCATTCTTTTGTGTTTTTTGCAATGTGAAATATTTTTTTTTATCTTTATATCGGTGCAAAGGGGTTAAATAATTTATAAAGTACTAACTGTTGAAAAATTTAATTAAAATATCGTCCGTTCTAGTTATTTGTTTTGTTTTGTTTTTCTACAAGTTTAAATTCCAGCCTTACAGTATAAGTTTCTAAACATAAAAGTTTTGAATCTAAGAAAACCTCTAAATAATATCCTAATTTAGACTTTTCTGGTTGGACCATTATTACAAATCATTTTCAAATGAAAGTGTGAAAGTATATCACTTGTTACAGATTTAAAAAAAAATACCTGCAGATGCACATATAAATGATTCACTACTGATTAATAAACAATATCATACAAAATTATAGGTATCAAAATAGATTCATACTATACTTACAGTACATAAAGAGTTTAACTTATAATTACACCAAAAAGGGATAAAAAGTAATACATTAGGAAAATGTTTTACGAATTTTTATATTAAAAAAAAGTGACAGAATTTTTCTGAAATTCTCTAGTCATTCAACATGTTAAATAAAAATAAATTTATTTTTAAATAGCATACGCATGTGTTAAGCAAATATAGAAAAAGAACACAATTTGAGTAAAAAAATGCACATCAGAGTCTCCATAACCCTAAAATTACTTTCGTTTGTTATGAATAATTTAATTTATTCCTTTCATATTTCTTCAAAGTAGAATTTCAATTTTTAAGAAAAAAATGCAAAGTATTTTTTTATAAGCTCTA
Source organism: Trichonephila clavipes (assembly GCA_019973935.1). Lineage (NCBI taxonomy): Eukaryota > Metazoa > Arthropoda > Arachnida > Araneae > Nephilidae > Trichonephila > Trichonephila clavipes. Next base: position 775,420 of record BMAU01017316.1, on the reverse strand, counting down.
CTCTTTGTTTCTATAAATTTTAAAATACTTGATTAGAGAACAATATTTTACAGCGCGTTTTCGAAAGTGATGAAAATTTTTCAGCTTAATTTGACCCGTTGTAAAGCATAAATAATTATTAATAATAATTAAACTCAGTAGGAAGTTTTTCTTCACTATTTTCTATTGGTCTAGGTTTCGGAATGCACTGCAGTGCTTAAAACATTTTTACTTTAAGAAGACTGAAATACATGAAAATAAATTTAAATTGATTATATTTAAAAATAATATTTACTACTAATTATTGGACAGAAAACAACTTATAAAATTGTTTTTTTAAGAAAAAGAATATATGCCCTTATTACCACACATAAATGTATAATCAGAATTTCTAAAGTACTTGTTTTTATTTTAGAATACATCAGACACACATATTTAATACCCTATTGTATGTATGTTCTTCATAATTTTATAATTGATATTTTATTTATACCATTTACATTTTTCAAAACTAGTCCACGAAAAATGTAATATTTGTTTATAATATATGATCACAAAAATTAATTTTGCTTATTGTTAAAATATTTTATGTGATTTTATCAAAAGATGCATTGAAACGAAGTGTTCCCACTTTTTTTTTCTTTTATCAGGAATTATTTTAATTTTTCTTTTATACATTACTTTTGAAGATTTGATTGATAATACCCTGAGCATACAGACTGTAATCAATTGTTTTGCCAATGGTCACATCAAGTTCCTCTCGTTTTCAAAAACTCTTCATCATCTATGAAAAGTGTAAGATTCAGCAGGTTTCTGTAAGGTATATCCCGAGTTGTATGGATCTTTCTAGAACAATGAAACTTTGTTACGATATAATTTCGCATTATTTGAAAATATAAGCAACGCATAGGTATTACGTCATCCCCTTGCAAACTTCAACAACACATAAAGTTTCAAACCAGCAATTCTACTTATTTTAAACAGACAGCAGGAATTATTATACTTAAAAACGATATTTTAAAAAGTTTTACTTCGAATCATGAATTTTTCTCGTAATATGCTTTTTTCTGGCATTCAAAACCAACACAGGATATTAAGTGAGATGCTAGTGGTTTGAGAATCACATGCAATTACTTTAATTTAGCAAGAATACCGCACACCTCAAAAGCGAAACTACAACATCATGAAACAATGCACGCAGCACGATGCAAATTTCAGAAGTAATAGTGGTGATGTGGATACGCAAATGAATAAAAAACAGTCATTTTCAAACAATTTATTCAAAGTCTAATGATCCCACCTCAAACAGTCCTAAAAGCCTCAATCCGGCAAGGCATTATATCAATTAGTCTACTTATGGTTCACTGTGGTAACGGTTGGCAAGCAATATCCACTGCACTATACACTATAATATACACTGCACTGCAATATCAACAGTTTGCGTTAGTGGTGCTAGGTTCGTGTCACATTTAATGGGATCCCACAGGTGTTCGATGGGATTCAAATCGGGAGAGTTTGAGGAAAAAAAAATTGTCAAATGAAGTGTAGCTTTTAAGAGTTCACCGTACGACATGCGGCATAGCATTGCCTTGCTGGAATATCGCTCTGCAACCAGGGCAGGAAAACAGACTCCACAACTTGTGTGATGAGCGGTCAGCTATCAAACAGATATCACTGTATATCAGAAACGTCCTGTGATCAAACATTATACTACCTCAGACCATTATGCCTGGTGTAAAAGTGGTTTGACGCTTAGCGAATTGGGTTGGTTCGAGGCCCATCTGGGTTGCTACCATATTTTTCAACGGCCGTCATTCTTCCACAGACAGAACCGAAATTCATCTATGACAATGCTTCTCAAACTTTCAATACTATCGCCTCCCTTTACAATCACAATTTTTATCGCCCCCCCCTTATACATTAATAATGTACTGAATGCAATAATAATGCACTTTGACGCTAAAGCAACACAATATTTATTATAAACCCTACAAATTCATGACATAAGTATTACATTTTGTTTATATTACATTTAAGCAAAAAAAAATTAATAGGACAATTGTTATGTTATTTTTCCTTTCTCTAATTTTTAAATTAGAACATATTGCAAAATGAGGTGGTTGCTTAGAAGACAAAATATAGATATCAGCTAAATATAGAAAAAGAACTCAGAGGGTAAATTTCTAATTATAAGCATTCCTTTGAAAAACTTTTCTCTGTAAGACAAGCCCATGGGAGCCGCTGATAATTATTAAACTTGTTCTTAATTTAGTATTAATTAATTAGTTATAAAATAATCTGTGCAGAGATGATACATTAAAAGTATACCGGCTGAAGTACCCGCTCTTTGCACGAGTTCATTTATAAGAAAGTAAAACATTATTGATGTAATCGCTGAATTGTAAGGAGAGTAAAGCCAAGTGTGCGCGACAATGTTTACAAAAATGAAAAACGATTTTTTTAAATGATTTCTCAAGTAATAGTTAATTATAAGCGAATTGTAGTTTTAAGCCTTAGAAAATTAGCATTTAGAATTTATGTTGAATAATGAACAATAAGGAAAATTCTGATGAATAATAATTGTATTATTTTTAATATTTAGAGAGAGCGCGAAAAGACTTCAACAGGTTTTAACCCTGGAGCAGGCGCGCAGTCGATACTAATGGTCGAGCGGGAACATTGAAACACCCCAATCCTCTTTTTATAATTATTTTTATAGTACACAATAAAAATCGTAATTCCAGTGAATAATTTAATTAAGAGAAAATATACTCACCCCTACTTTCAAAGACACAAACAAATATTTCGGAGAAAAATGTTATCACACCAGGAACTCAGACAAAACAAGTACCTTAAGATTGAAAAAAACATTTGTCTCTCCCAAAAAACAGGTAGATATGCAACAAATACATTTTAGTTTACGTTAAGACTGTCAAATAGGATGATAGTGTCAGGGCATTGATAACAATTAAACAGTTTTTCCAGATTTATCGATTTTGTGCACTCTGTGCTCAGCGTCCCACTCCCGGATTAAAAGTGTATTTATTACAATATGGATGTTCTAAAAAATTATGTAAAACATTTTTCATTATGATTTATATGTTTGGTAATACTCATAAAAATAAATCTTGGCCTAGTTATCCTTCAAACTTCCCTAAATCAAAAAACAAATACATAAGAGCAGGGACGTAACTAACCGTACAAGCAAGTTCGAAGGTCAAACAGCAGTAAATACATTCTGCTGCCTACAGCTGATGGAAATAATATATAAGTGATGAATTTTTTATCTTCCTAATTATTTTTTTTTGATTATGGGTCTGGGTTTTGTTTTTTCTCTGAAAGAGTAACATTTTCGGTTTGAAAAAAGAGGTAATAAAAAAATCTCTCATCATGGGATTACAGCAAATCAAATCAAATCTTTTTTTATTTGGTTATGGAAGTTTGGTACCAAAGATAGCTAAAAAATGAGGTTTTGAAGTAGAAGTTTTTATTTTTGATGATGTGTAATATCGCAGATATATTATATATATATATATATATATATATATATATATATATATATATATATATTATTTCATTGTAAATGTGTATTTTTTTATTATGTCACACATAACTTATTTTTTTTACTTCATTCCAGTGAATAAATTTTTTTAATTTTTTATTTTCGATATGCTTGCACCCCCTTGTAGGTTTATCGCAACCCCGGGGGCGCGTCCCACAGTTTGAGAAACACTGATCTTTGAACAATATCCGCTGTCATTCGATAGCCCGGGTACGTAGGCGATGATACATCTTCAGGCACCTAACTCTGTGTTTAGTTGACAATGGAAACTCTTCCTATCTCATAACATTTTTACCCAAAGTTCCAGGTCCCACTATTAAGGCATTTCTTATTTTACTTAATAATTCTTATTTACTTTACGCTTGGATAAAATAAATGAGTGAATATTGACGTAGCAATATTAAGCTATTCGAGAACTTTTGGCAATCATCCTCATAATTTTGAACCATGGTCAAACAATTTATCTGGCATCTTCTAAATTCCACCCCCCAACGGGAGGACGTTTGAGTCTCGATATGTTTGGTGGGCATATGTCCTTTCTGCACGGCGGGTCTTCAGCGAAACAAGATTCAAACCCATGACCAGCATGCTAGGAGTCCGTTGCCTGTACCACAAGGCTACCATGACCATTTGGAATAATTAAATGTCTAGAACGTTATATTAGAGTTAAAATTATTTGTCGCAATGAAACTATGAATCAATCACCGTGGAGGTTGTAGAATTATTATAGCAAATCATGATATGCAAAAATAGGTAGCATTGAGGGTAAAATGTAATAGGGCCTCAATATGACCACATGGAACTAGAACAGTATCTTCACCAATCTCTGTATATGTTTCGCTTGAAGAAATAAAAGACTGAACCGACCTGATGCCCTGAAAATTAATACTCAAAGATTCGGAGAAAAATTAAAACATAAAGTATTTTAGCATAGATTGAAACAATTTCAAAGGATGATGATGGATAAGTCAATCATTCTGGAAATTGATGATCTTAATTACTCATTTTTATTCAGAATAAAACTGCTACATTTATATACCGGATGTGTATTCTTCATTGTCGAAAATGGTTTTCTCGCAACTCATACTTTCTTAGGCTTCCTCCGCTTATATTTCCCATGGATATTTATGGAAAAATAAATGTATGTTTGGCGTAAGAAAAAAATAATGGGCAGAGAAAATTGCTGGTTCTTATACAATTATTTTTATTCGACGGTTCGCAAATTAAGAACAACTCATTAAAATGATACAATGAGTATTCCCATTTATTGTATTCATTTGGTGAAGAAAATACTGAAATAAAAAAAATCTTTAAAATGCAAATTGAATGATTATTTATTAACATCACACTTCAAATAAACTCGTGATAGGCATTTGTTCAGTGACGGGGTAGACACCTGAGCTGGTATCCTTGTCTCCGAACTTCCAATAGAAAACCTTTGATTCTTGACAAATTTAAAATGCATCTAAACTTGATAGACCTTGAATTGCACTAGAATTCTACAGATCAGCCATAACAACTCAATTTACAAGCCTAAAAATGCGAAGATTTTAATCTGATTTTGCAAAAGAACAAAAAAGTAAATATATGTTAAAAGTATGGTGCTTTATTCTCTCTGTATATAATTTTTTTTTTTTCGTGATGATGTAATGAATGTATTTTTTTATCTCACACACCAGAACAATTATAAAAATGCAGTAGGCCCTGTTTAACATTATGGTTACCAATTGGACATATTTACTCCCCGAAAATTTTATGTAGCTATGTTAAGATACAGAAGTAAAGATGAAATTTTAAATATAAATTGTACTGCAGTTTTGAGGAAAAGATGACAAGGAACATTGTTTTTCTTGAGGCACTAGATTGAAGTGCAAAGTCA